>PVHT021183556.1:1721993-1800432 GCA_004024745.2 Catagonus wagneri
TCACATAAAAAGGCTAGGAAATATAAAAATAATCAAACATGGAGAAAACGACCTTAGTATCTATGTAAGAGCCATCCTCTTGGTACTCTGGAAGGAGGGGTGGGAGGGGGTGAGCGCAGGCGGGGGCGGGGACAAAAAGGTCCCCAAATCGTGAAAGGGGGAGTTGAGGGGGGAAGGTCAGTCAGCTGGGGCCACAGGAGAAGCAGCAGGAAGAGAAGACAAGGTCCCTTCACAAACAAATCAAGGGTCACAGCCACCAGTAGGAGAACCAGGCTGAAACCACAGATTTAGCATCATTGCAGCCGCTAACTTGTGAACAGCTCCTGAACCTAAAGTTGAAGCAGGCCGCTTAAAACAGAACAAAATGTCCGATGACATGAACATTACAAATGTCGAGTAATTAAACCACCAGACTTCACAAGCCCGTGTGCACATGTGCGCAGAGTTTATTTCACAAGGTAACTGACAGTCAGCACCAAGAGCCCTCCTTTCTGCAAAGAACCAGAAGCACATCATCAAGCATCTAGCAGATCCGGTCCTTTTTGCAGGTGGCCCTGGAGAGCAGATCCTCCTGGGTCCACAGGGGAAGAAGCCAGGCCCAGGAAGGTGCCAGAGCTGCACGGGTACCAGGAGCAGGAGGGCCTGCCCGATGCTGGATCCCCGCATCCTCTCCAGAGCACAGACAGGGGCTTTCATGGAAGAAGTCAGTCCCACGCCTCCCTGGCCACTGAGAAGGAGCCTCTGTTTTCTCTGGCATCTTCCCTGCACTCCTATCCCCGATCGCCCTGCAGGGTCCCACTGACTCTGCTCTACCCTCTCCGCGCCGCTTCATCCTGATGCAGAGGATGAAGGCTGCTTGTCCTCACTGCCACCCACCAGCTGGGCTCATCTGACCCCCAGGTTCACAGAGGCCCCGCCCATCAGCTGTGATGGGAACACGAGCTAAGACCCGCCCCCCCAAAGAGCGGTGCGTTCCCAGGGCGCGTTCCCACGTGAGTGCTCGGTCTCAGGGGCAGTGACTTCAGGCAGTGGGCAGGGCTGTATGAGGATAAGTCTCAGGCAGAACAGAGGTCACGCTCCACACAGAAGCCCTGCCACACTGCTCAAAGCCTTGTCCACATCTGGTCCCCACTGCCCCCTCCTCGTGAACCAGCCCCCTCAGCAGTCCCTGTGAAGGTCCCTGCGGTGGGCACAAATGGGCTTCCAGGGGACACTGAGGAGAAGCCGGTGTCCAGAGGTGACTTAGAGGCACATTTCACGCCAGTGCACCCAGACAATACCACACACCAGCCCCGGTCTGCTCTAGGTGCTCTCAAGGCTGGCCCCTGCCTGGGCAATTAAACCAGAATCTTCAGGATCGTGCAGGAACTTGCACACAGAGTCCCTCGCAGAAGAGGAGATGCTGGCCTGCAGAGGAGAAGCACTGGCTTCAAGTCACAAAGCCAAGAATGACGCTGGGCTCCACACTTCACCACCGTCAAGGCATCCTCAGTGTCACGTTTCCCACAGGCTCATGCCTCATGCAGTGATACCCAGAGCTTCCCAGGGGCCAGCGCTGGACGTCCCTGTACTCTGTTAACTGTTTCGGGCCATCACGTGATGATGCCCTTGGTGAACATCAGTCTCAGCAAAAGCTGCCTTTGTACAACAGAGTTGAAGCTTTCGATGCCTTCTAATATTTCGGACTTTTCTTATAAAAAGAAGCAGAAAATAGAAAAATAAAAGTGCTAGTACACTCTGTTGTGTGCTGTGAAACACCTAACCCTGAATGACAGTAATCAGATCCACCAAACAAGGCAAATACATTTAGCCTCAGAGAGTTAAGCTCTTCAATGGTGCTCAACTATGGGGGGGAAAAAAGTAAAAACATAAGCAATGATGGAAATAATTCATCAAAGAGTGTCTTTAAAAGACAAATCCAGGAGTTCCCGTCGTGGCTTAGTGGTTAGCGAATCCGACTGGGAACGATGAGGTTGTGGGTTCAATTCCTGGCCTTGCTCAGTGGGTTAAGGACCCAGCGTTGCCGTGAGCTGTGGTGCAGGTTGCAGACACGGCTCGGATCCCGCGTTGCTGTTGCTGTGGCTGTGGTGAAGGCCGACAGCTACAGCTCCTGTTAGACCGCTAGCCTGAGAACCTCCATATGCCACGGGTGCGGCCCTAGATAAAGGTAAAAAAAAAAAAAAAAAGGACAAATCCAACCACAGGGGAAAACTGAAACATTTGAAAACTGTCACTTTGAAAGAGCCGTGCGAGTAATAATTTAAGGTTGGATGTTTAATTTTACTACCTATATTGTGGAATCTATGTGTTTAACATATCAAGAATTTTTAAAGTTCTTTAAAAATAGATGTTTAGAAACTAAGCAGCTCTAGAATGAGGAGTGTTAGAAGCTTTTGAGCTCTACAGGAATTTAATCTCCTCTTAAGAAATCTAATGTTCCACTTTTCAGCCTTAGTGCCCATACACGCTTCCAGGAAACTTACACAGATGTTAAGGTACTGGTAACCACACACACACACACACACACACACACACACAATGTTCTGCCCGACCGCTGTTGCATTGTTTGGGGGGCTGGGGACCCTTCACATGAACTACACCAAGTATGAAGCCCCCACAGCAAAACCTGAATTTCATCCTGGGCAATTCTCTGCTGCTTCGGAACACTCCATTTAAAAATAATTCACCCCTGTTCATGCACTGCTGAATTATAAACAGTGAGCATACAGTGTTTCAAAAGGATTTTTGTTCTTGCAAAAAAATGCTTGAAGGAATTACTTCCTTAGGCTAAGAGAAGAACATTCAAACTTGACCGTCCTTGCCTTTCTGCTTTATATTTCATGCAACTTAACAACTCCTGTGCACACCCCACCTCCACTCCCTTTCCCCATGTTCCACAACTCAATCTACAACTTACCTGCTACCGCCAAACACAGGACACGCGCCCCTATCTCCTCCCGCTGCCCGGAGGAGCCACTGGCAGCCCGGCTGTGACAGGGCTGTGTCACAGCCTAGCACCCGCCAGCCTTCGGGAGCAAGTGCTCCAGCCTTCGGGAGCAAGTGCTCCAACCTCTGGACAGGGTGCGGCCACAGACATGGCCAAAGACAAGGGCGGCAGGGCCACAGATGATGCTTGGGGCTCACAGTTCTGTTAGGGTCACTACTCTCAGAAGTCTCTGAAATTTTGTTGAAAAGCAAGTACATACACACACTCTAAGATAAAAGCTTTGGGTGGGTGAGGTCTGAGTTCCACGGGGAGGGGACCTCATCAGCAAAGCTATTTCCCCTGTGCTGCCACAGAGAGGCTGCCTGGCACACACCTGTGTGGGACCCAGGCCCTCGCCCTCCTGGGCACGTGTCCACCACAGGCAGGTGGGACCCCAATGCCCTGCATCCCCCGTCCTCTACCACCGAGGACCCTCATGGAGGTCTCGAAGCCAAGCCGATTACACAGTCATCTGCCCCCGGACCTCAACCTGGAAAAGGCTTCTCGTGTGTTGTCTGAGGTTTGCGAAAGGGTGGGAAAGCGCTGGCCCGGGGGTGGGGGGTGATTAACGGCAGGGCAAGCGGGTCTTCTGCCCACAGGGGCATTGGGAGTGATGAGGAGATGGTCAGAGACCCCAACCCTCACGGCTTTCTGCGCCTCTGCGCTCGTGCCTTCTTTTCACCAGCCCAGAGACTTAATTACAGGGCAAAAGGCAACTTGGGAAAGCAACGTGGAAAGACAGCTGCAGGAAGGAAGTGGCCAGGCTGGGGCCCTGCTTTCCTCCTGCCCTTTCTCCCACTTCCCGCTGAGCCACTTGGGAAGCTCAGACCACAGGTGCTGGACAGGGCCACGCAGGCGTGAAGGGGACGTGCTAGCAGATGCTAGAGCCCAAGAACCAGGGGCTACGGCTGCAGTCTGCTGTGTCCCCCTGCATCAGCCCAGCCGGCGACCAGAAAACAAGCCCCCTCCCCTCCCCTCCACAGGGGACACAGGAGCCCAGGAGGACAACCCCACGGGGCCGCTTCTCCCCAAAGGACTGTGCTCACATCCCCACGTGTGAGCACAGTCTGTGACCTTGCACCCTTCTTTCCAATTACTTTGGTTCTTGTCAACCAAACAGAAATGGCGTTACATTCCGTCGTGAGGAAGACTCATAATTTTTATGAGTGATCCTCATATTAATACACCCATTTATGTTGAGCTAATTTGCAAAACATTTGCACATCAATTCCTGCCTTTACCCGCAAGACAACCTTATTAATGGGCAGACCAGGAGTTCCCGTCGTGGCTCACTGGTTAACGAATCCGACTAGGAACCATGAGGTTGTGGGTTCGATCCCTGGCCTTGTTCAGTGGGTTAAGGATCCGGCGTTGCCGTGAGCTGTGGTGTAGGTTGCAGACGCGGCTTGGATCCCGCGTTGCTGTGGCTGTGGCGAAGGCCAGCAGCTACAGCTCCTGTTAGACCCCTAGCCTGGGAACCTCCATATGCTGCAGGTGCGGCCCTAGATAAGGCAGAAAGACAAAAAAAAAAAAAAAATGGGCAGACCATTGTGGACCCCAGTTTACAGACTGTGTGGCAGCAACACAAAGAAAGGGGCTACGTGTGCATGAGGTTGAGGGAGGTGAAGTTGAGGATCCCGAGACGGTGGTTACAATTCACATCCCTCAATCCTGCAGTCATGCTCTCGTTCATTCTGTTATGGGGTGAACTGTGGCCCCAAGAAAGATCTGTTCAAGCCCTAAAGTTGCCATCCAGGAAACTAACGAGCCTTCAGCAAAGCCTCTCCTGAGTGTGGACCACGTGCCAGACACTGCAAAGGGTCTCAAGAGTCAAAGATGAGCCGAACTCAGCCATCCTTGGCCCGGCCCTGCACGGAACTTCGGGACGTGGGGTTCTGCATTTCTGTGAGGAGCCCAACGCAGCTGAGCAACCAGCTGACACACGCCAACCTCCAGGCCTACCCCTTACAGCTATGCTACGGAAGGGCTGCGCCTGGCCCCCCACCTCGACACGGGGTCCCTCTGCCCCATCCCATCTCACGCTCACAGCCGGGGCCTTGCGGGAGTTACTGGGCCTCTCCAGCCACCCTACTCACACCCACAAAACGAAGATGTCCTCTTGTCCATTAATGAGAGTGACAGGAAGCTCTGACAGATGCACGTAACAGACACCCTTAGCTGCAGGACAGCACGGATAACGTGATCCTATTCCTATTCAGTTGTTTTTGTTTTTTGTTTTTTTCCGGGAGAGAAAAAATACACCAAAAACCTTCTGCACAGAGGTCACCTGTGGAGATTAGGAACAGAGAGATTAGAAGCCTGGATTTTCTCCTTCACATCCTTCGCTACCATAAATTTCTTACTTTGAGCATATATTACCTTCAGTTTCTCACACAGAGAGGAAAATACCATGGAGTCATTTAAAAAGAATGAAGCAGGGTGATTCATTGAGCTGTATGCTATAACCTCAATAAACAGGCAGATTTTTTTAAATGAGGTACATGTGCATGCTCAGACATGACAGTTTCCCAGGTACATTAAAGGCATCGGATATGCAGAATATGGAGTGCACCTAGGTTAAGAACCACTACAGTCACATGCACACACACAAACACAGGAGAAGAGCAGGAGGATACACATTATACCTCCACAGCGCTCAATTTTTGTACAACCAGAATGTTTTTAGGATCCACTGTGAATTTTGCATTCTCTTTAATTTTTAAGTAAAACCTGCATTCTTTTTAATTTTTTAACTAATAAAAGTCCTGAATGGCAGAGAGTTTGAGATTTACATAGTAATGGTTACATGATGCTTATGTGATATACAAAAGAATCGCAGGGAGTTCCCACCGTGGCACAGCGGAAATGAATCTGGACTAGGAACCATGAGGTTGCGGGTTCGATCCCTGGCCTCGCTCAGTGGGTTAAGGATCTGGCATTGCCGTGAGCTGTGGTGCAGGTCGTAGACGCGACTCAGATCCCATCTTGCTGTGGCTGTGGCCAGCAGCTACAGCTCCAATTTGACCCCTAGCCTGGGAACCTCCACATGCCGCGGGTATGGCCCCTAAAAAGCACAAAAAAGAAAAAAAAGACTTACATACCCCAGACCCCCTCCCCATCCCAGCCCCGAGCCTCCTGGCTGGGCCTGACTCAGTACAAGGTAACAGTCAATGATGGTGGACCCGAGGGCTGACGGTGGGTCAAGGATGAAATGATAAATAAGAAGGAAGACATCAAGAATGTCTGCAGCACCGTGTTTAGCACAAACAACACCTTTTTCTGTTTCCACTTAGAAACATCAAAATATCCCCTCACCCAAACCACCACGTGAACATCGGGTCCGCTCACTCTCACCCACCTCCTCCACCCTCTAACCAGACGCTCAATCCCAGCCACGTGACACGACCCTCGCCATAGGGACAATCCTGTATCTGGTCCCAAAGCCTGGGCCCTCGCTGCCTGATGCCTTGCTTGCTGTTTCTCCTGTGTTTGGACTCCTCTAAATGTATACTCTCCCTGACACACACACGCCCAAGGCGGCCTCCGCCCCGGCAGGCTGGACCGTGTCCCCCGCCCTCCCTGTGCACCTGCTAGGGCTGGACAGCACCTGCCACCCGCCCCCCGTGGACATCTGCTCCCGCCAGACCACAACCCCACAGCAGGCACACAGCCCCTGCCCAGCCTGGACCCTAGCGCTCCTCCTGCTCCTCCCGTTTGGGGAACACCTTGGACCCACTGAGTTCAGCGAGGCGCCCTGGCCAGGCTCCACTCACAGGAGGGCTCCTGAAGGTAAGCTCAGTCCTCCCTCAGCTCCCCCCACAGCTCTGCGTGCTTGCTGACTGCCCCACGCCTGGTGGGTGCCCCTGCAGGCCCTTGGGATGGCAGGCACAGGGACCGAACTCTGTCCCGAAATGACGCAGTGTCCAGGGCACAGAGGCCTAACTCCTGCCCTCTGGACCAGCCTCCAGGGCAGGAGCCCAAAGGCACCTGGGCCACAGAGGGACAGACCTGTAGGGGCACATCCAAGGGTGATATTCCCACCGCCCTGACGGGGGCACACAGAGTAAGCAGCCTTAACCACAGACACCATTTCCTCGGTTCTGGAGGCTGCAGACCTGGGACTAGGCATCGGCAGCGCTGGTCCCTCCGGAGGCCTCACGCCCCCGTGTGCATCCGTGCCTTGCTCTCATCTAAGGACCCGGTCACACTGCGGGTTAGGACCCCCACGTGAGCTCACTTCCCCTTAACCACCTCCTCAAAGATGCAGCCCCCAAACTCGGTCACCCTCAGAACTGGGGGACAGGGCTTAAATTTAAGGCACCTGGGGGTCACAGTGCAGCCCCCAGCAGTCAGCTCCAGGGAGAGAGGCAGGTGTAACTACGGAGGAACCTCGGAGGAAGGGAAGCTCAGCTGTGTCCCCGTGCCTGGAACTTCCTGCCTCCCAGTCTCTCAGCCCCCGACGCCAGGCTCCAACCCACTTCTGTTCTGAGCCTGGATGGTCATCTCTGCCCAGTGACCTGTCTTTTGGGTCCCAAATGCAGGGCACTGACCAGTGTGCCCACGCAGCGGCCCTGGATGGCTCCGGTGCCAGCCCAGCACTGCACTGGAGGCCACATCATGGGTCACGACCCATCCCTTGTTCCTACTCACTGTCCTTGCCTCTTCCTGGGAGCTCCCCCTCACCCTGCGGTAGGTCAGGGCCTCTGAAACTCTCTGCCCCATTTCCTGCCCCCTCAACTTGCCCCTGTCATCTCACCCTGAACACCTCAGCTCAAATGCCTCCAACTCAAGAAGCTTTTGAAGACTGCCCCCCCCAAACACACACAGACTTACCCTCACACTACACCAGGCCCGGGCCCCACCCTCTCCCCAGCTCCCTTTCTAACACTTGGCACGTGGAATGAACTAATGATCATGTTATTAAGATGTCTCTCTCCCCCAGACTGACAGGAAAGCCCAGAGCAGAATCCGAATCTGGTTTGCCCATCACTGTATCAGCAGCTAGGGCGGTGCCTGGCACCTAGTAAGTGCTCAATAAATATCCATTAGCTAAAGGAAAGAATACATGAAGTATAAGTTAGTGTAAATCAGGGGCCATGAGAGCAACGCTTGCCAAATACGGTCACTCTGAGGGTGCGGCAATATGAAACCGTTAAACAACAGCACCTAGACAGACAGACACAGGCACCAGCATTAGATCTTGAATCAGCGAAACCACATCCAGAAAGCAGAAATTTATTACACTAAGGTCATAATTCTACAGGAATTAAACACACTGTCCACGTCTAACTTGCCATATATTTACATACACAAAATCCAACTTCGATGGTATTTTTCAGTCTCTGGAAACCTTGTCTGCAGCCACCCTCTCCTTGCATCTCATTCCACCCCTCAACTTTGGCCCCCAAACAGCAGGGATTCTCTGCTTGCAGTAAAGAGCTGAAGGCTTCCCAGGGTGATGCTTTTCCATTTTCTCCTTCATGGGAGGCAGGAAACACTAAAAGTCTGGGAACAAGATGTGTGTCACACATTGGAAATGTTCCTATCTGCTGATAACACCCAGCCTCCCTGAGCGGCAGGCAGGAGGAAGCCACATGGCCACAAGCTAAGGGAACAGACCCAATAAAGCAGCACCCTGTGTGATCAGGGCCGGCTTCCCACATGGCAGGGAACAGGCTCTCGCACCCGAGTCATGTCAGAACAGCTGTGGTGGGAGGACGCGGGCTTGGATTTGTGACGTCGCCCACCCCAGGGGACACCCACGGACCGGCTTACAACTCCAAGGGTCTCACTTTTAAGAGGAGCGTTTTCTGAACCACATTTATCTTTCAGATGCTTGGGCTGTTTGTGGAGTCCTAGTTGTTTGGAATATTTAAAAATAGAAGACACCAGTAATTGCTAATGAGACCTTCTTTAAGACTATGGGGAAAAAGTTCTTTTTATAAGAACTGCAGCATCTCCATCAACTCACAATACTGAATAATTTCATTTGTTTTGTCCTCTATTCTCCATGCCTCCCCTCCAAAGTAATAGACACTGTCTCCTGTTTTTATCGACCTCAACTACTTTCTCCAAGTTATAAGGCTTAAGGTCAGCTAAGCATCTTGGCAAGTAATTTCTCTCATGCTAAAGATGAAACATAAATTAGGAAAATCCTATCAGCCAGAAAAAGATACTGACATCATCAAAATCTCAGAATAATTTACCTAAGAAAAGTGAAGCTCAATTGTGGGAGATCAGCAGTGCAAACAAAATGAACATTCCAGCACTACACCGTCAGCTTCTACATTAGAAAGAAAACAAAATTCAAAGCACCTTCAGCTGAAGGCTTGAGCTCTCAAATTCCTTTTTATCAGTAATCAGACATTCACCACATTCCTCACAACAGGTAAGGCAACGAGTCAACAACTAAGGCACTTGTGTTCACAGCCAGAAGCTATGCCTCTCTAGTCTAATTAACAAGGACACAAAATCCCTCCAAGGAAGCAAATCTACTCCCTAGTTAAGCAAAGCCGACCTGGGTCAGGTGTCTTAGAAACGATCAACTTGATCGCTGGTTCTGAAGTTGAAATATTCATGAGCCCATAGATCCTAATCAAGTAATCTCCATTAAAAAAAGGAAATCTAAGAAAAAGCCCCAAAGCAGACCAGTTTCATAACTTGGGGGCTTCAAATATGCAAACCTCTAGAACTGAAAGTTCTGACTATCTTTTAAAAAAAGGAAATGTGACTCAAAAGAAACCTGAGAGCCTGGGGATAAACCTGGTTTCCAGTGATTAAAACGCTTTACATACCTTACATCTGGTGACGGAAATGCTTACGTCACTTGTAAAAGATGCTCCGTGATATCCCACCTGTGAATTTACACTATTTAATGCCAACCCAAAGGGTTATTCCTACATCACATGAAAAGAAGTCATTTTTGAGTGCTTACTATGAATATTCGAAAAAAATCTTCGCACCCAGAGTAAGAGTTCTTTAAAAATGGATTTTATGAGTTTGGCCAAGGATCAAAAGAGTTTCTTCCAACAAAACTGGAATTGCTTTACCTAATGTCCATAACTATGATTTCTGTTGACAAAACTGAGTGGGGTGCCATCCGCCGCAGCATAATTGAGACTGACACAAAATACCTTACCTTCCAGAAACTGAAGTTGTGGAAACTGTCCAGATATTAGCCTCACCTAAAATTATTAAAGCCCAAACCTAAAACCCACAAAAAAGCTTTGCATGAGAACAATTCATTTCACTCCCTATAAACCCAACACGAAAAGCTGGATTCTCTGCTGTCTTAGCTCAGCTCTCAATGACATTTTGTTGCTACAGCAACAAAACTCTGCTACCTGTGGCCATGATTTGTTAAGAATTCCTCCAACCAGAAAATTCTGTGCTGTGCATTCATAAAACCAACAGAATGGCTCCAAGCAACGTAAAAATTAAAGCTCAATTTCCTCCTTATGATTTATGCACCCATATATTTATAACATGTATACATAGCTGTACACACACATATATAATCACAGCTCTCCCAACTCCATCAAAAGGGTAAAACCATACCAAATCTCCATTTTAAAATCAGCATAAAAAACTGCTGTATTTTAGATTTCATTGAATAATTGCTATTGTCTCCCAAAATTTCACTTAACAGGTATTAGAGACCAACCATCGGGACAGAATTTTAAAAAGAAGAAAATGTATCCAATTTTATATCCAATCTCATTCCAGAAAGGAAAAAAAAAAAATTCCTAAGGCAAGATTTCCTACCTGTTCCAGTAAGTGTGGCTTCTTTAGCCATGAGCTGATTCAGAAAACATGCAGTTAAAGAATAAAGAATAAGGGCGTCCGTCAGCACCGCCACCGCCACACCGGGTCGCAGTCTACTCACCCTCACCGGGGGGCTCCAGGCTTGCGTCCGCGGCTGCTGTGCCCCCTGGGAACCCTGGAGGTCTTTCAAGCTGCAATTGGCCCCAGCGCTGCCCTGAGCCCTCGCTGCATTTGGGCAGCTGGTGCCGCTGCCCCCGGCCGGGCCGGGTTTCCAAGGCCTCTGCTTGATGCCGTCCAGAAGTCTGACCAGCAGGATGTTGCTGGGGAGTTGCTCCACACCCGAGCCAACCAGGGTCCTGCACTCAGGGCATCGGAGCTCGTTCCGGGAACCCACAATGCCCAGCAAACAGCGTTTGCAGAATGTGTGCTGGCAGGGCAAGACCTTGGCGGAAGCATCGAGCCGCTCCAGACACACGGGACACTCCAGAAGATCCAGCAGAGCGGACTCATCCATCTTCACCTAATTCAGCCAGGGAACGACTCCGGCAGCGGGCACAGTCGTGTGCAGCCCTGAGAGCGATTCATGTGACATCCATGTCAGACGCTGCTCTGAAGTCATTGCAGCCCAGGAAGAGAAGACAGAAAGTCCTATGACCATCAGAGAAGAGCCAGGAACCATAAAGTACACGGAAGTGTACTCCAAAGTCAGCGGTTCAACACAGAATAGGCTTTCTAAGCAATTCAAAATTAACCTGTAAAGATATCTAGGTCCCTGTGCAGAAACGGCTATCAAGCCCCATTGAGCATCCCTACAGCAAACAGGATTTATGAAACGCAGCAACAATACAATTTCCACAGCCCTCAACGTGCTAACTGCTGCCTGTATAAAGTCCTCAACTGGCATGAGAAGGTGAACCTTTCCTCTAACTGAAATTCCTTTCAAATCAACCAGGTGCCCAATATTTAAGCCACTTTAGTGATTAAGAAACCACTCTCGTGTGATTCGCATTTGGCAAGTGATCCCAATATCAAATACATATGTTTCTTCACTGGTCTCAAGACTGCTTAATCTTGCCCAACCAAAACGAGATGAAGGCTGACAATTCTAAATGACACCCTGAAGACTGGCCTTGAAAGGGGCAGCAGTTGACAAACTCTGAAACCATTTCTGAACAGCCTGTGCTAATCCCATTCAGAAAACCTGGCAAAATTATCACCCAAAGAATTTGAGAATGGAATGCTGGACTGAGAACCGTGAGCAAAATAAGAAAATGGGGCCATTCAGGAAAAAGCCTTTAAATCAGACCCTGCACTGCTCTCCCCACTCCCAGTTAAGTGTAGACGCGCCCAGGAGAACCGGGTGGCCAAGAGCAGAAAGAGCCACCCCTGACGGGGAGGCGGGGGGCCAGGCCGCCCCTATGCTCGCCGCAGGTACTGCGGACCCGCGTGGACTCCGGGCTGGGGTGGGGACCTCCCGTTCGGACGCCGGGCCAGGTCCTGGGCCGCCGGTGTAGACGTGCCCGAGGCCAGGTGCTGTAGCCGGCCCTCGTAGATACCGCGCGGCCAGGTGCCAGAGGCCACCCGTATAAACACCCTGGGGCTGGGGCTGTGGCCTCTCCGCACAGACACCCCGGGGCCAGGTGCTGGGAACCGCCCGTGTAGACGCGCCCCAGGGATGGTGCAGTGGCCGCCCGCATAGACATCCCGGGCCAGGTGCCGGCAACTACCGGCGTAGACGCGCCCCGGGGCTGGTGCAGGCGCCGCCCCCGTAGACCCCGCGCTGGGGCCAGCGGAAGGGAGGGCAGGGCCGGGCCGAGTGGGGACATCCGCCGCATGGCCTCCGCCCCCGGGCCCGGCCGGTCAGGAGCCCCAAGCCCGCGGGAAGTTTCGGGGGCTCGGAAAAGCCCGCAGTCAAGCGTCGCCAGGTCCGCCAGCCGTGCACCCGGGGTGCGCGTCGCCGCAGGGACCCGGGGCCGGGCCGCCCCGCTCCAGCCCGGGCCGGGGGCGCGGGGCCAGGGGCCGAGGCCGGGGGCGGGGTCCTACCTCCGCGCGACGCCCTCTTTGTCCGCACGCCCCGCGCTCTCCCGCTCGCCGGCCTCAGACGCCGCGGCCGCTCTGGGTTCTGCTCGCCACCCGCGCGCTCCCGCCGCCGCCGCCGCCGCCGCCGCCTGCCGGGCCGGGGGAGGAGGAGAGGAGGGGAGGGGCGGGGAGGGGGAGGAGCAGGGGGATGGGAGGGGGCGGAGGGAGGAGGGCGGAGAGGGAGGAGGAGGAGCAGGGGAGGCCTCCCGCCCGCCTCCCGCGTCTGGCCTCCGCCCGCCCGGGGAGAGGTCCCGGGAGGAGAGGAGGGGCGGCCGCCGCCGAGGCTGCGAGGGCGGCGGAGGGGGGATGCGGTGGCCTCGCTCAGTCCGCAGAGGAGGAGCGGGCGCCGCCCCGACCCCGGACACAGACCCGAGCGCGAGTCCGGAAGGCAGGATCGGCGGGAAGCCCAGCCCGGAGGCCTCTCCCGCCCGCCCCGGACCCAGGGGTGAGCCTGGCCCCGGTCACTGCGCGGCCCCGCCCCAGCCTGGGCGGCCCGAACCGGCCCCGCGCGGGGGGCGGGGGGCGGCACACACACCTGTAAAGCCAGGCACACACCTGTAAACGAAAGGTCCTTTGGAAAAACACGCCCACAGGTTTGGGCGATTGTTTCTCAGAGTCCGTTTAGAGGGCAGCCGGGCTCAGATTTTGTCATTGATCTCAAAACTGTCATTTTATTTGCATTTACCGTCAACTTAACGAAAAGTTATCCCAAATACCTGTACTCTAAGGTAGGCAGAAAATAAGGAGAAAGGATGACAGATACCCCTTTCAAAGGAGCTGTTGCCACGCCACCAGTGCACCTGACACCTTGATGGGAGCCTGTGATCCTCTGTTCCAGCCAGGCCCACAGCCAAACCATTAAAGACAAATGAGAATCCCCTGAGAAAGGAAAGGCTGTGACAGGTATAGCGATGGCTCACTCACTGTCTGCAGTCACCTGCTAGCCAGGTGCAGTAGTCCAGCCCTCACTGCAACCCCATAAGCGGCCCTCCTAGGCTTTGCTGTCCTGGATGAATATGCTCACAGCCGTACTCAGTGCCGGAAAGGACACCCTGCTTCTCCTCCAGTACAAGTGAACAAATACACCTACGTCGGATCCTTAACTCACTGAGCAAAGATGGAACCGAGTCCTCGTGGTTACTAGTTGGGTTTGTTAACCGCTGAGCCACGACAGGAACTCCAGGCCGCTATTGTATTTGGAGAGCAGTGCACAAGGTCCTGGGCGGAACACTACAGCTCTTAAAACTCCAGGCCAGAACATCCGCACCCATCATCACAGAATACCCATTGCAGAGGGTGGGGGATTGGGCATTGTCACTGCTGTGGTTCGGATTCAATCCCTTGGCCCACAGCCAAAAAAAAAAGGTGAGGCAGTCTGGGGTTTCAGGGATGAAAGTTCACACACCCCTTGAGTGCTCCTTGGACTGGGTTCTTTCAATCCCTGGTGTTCATTAACTTTGTTTTTTAGAACACAGCTCTTTTATTAGCCTCAATTATTCCACCTGCAAATTGAAGTTTTAGGCAAATTGCTTGACCCTCTTGAGGCATATTCCCTCTGTCAAACGGTGGAAAAAAATCATGCTTTTCTTAGACAGTTATTGACAATTCTATGACACGGCACACTGGCTCTTTGTAACCTGTCGATCCCTTTTAAAGTAAGGTAAAGTCATTATCCTTATCAGCCAAGAATTCCCTGGGAAGAGTTATGCTGGGCAAAATCCTTTCTTCCCAGGGTCTTTAAAAAGTCTGCAGTAACACTAATAATTGCAAAATCCTGCCAGGAGAATACTGTAGGTGGGGGGAGAGCTGGGGAAGGAAAAACACATTCATCTTACCTTTTCTGGGACGTGAACATGAAGGAAAGGATGTGCTCATGATGTACGCATGGCCCCTGTGATTGTGAGCAAATACATGAAAAATAAACACAGCCTGTACATGATAATGATTGCTTGGATTTATACAGTTCTTCCCCTTCCAAGCCTTCAAAGGGCTTCCTAAATGCCATCTCATTCATCTTCTCAGCACCCCTCTGAAGCAGTGAAGACAGATGTAACCATCCCCATGTTGCAAAGGGGAAAAGACGGAGTGTAGAGAAGTTACTGCTCGTAATGATCATGTTATGACACAAGCCAGACTTTTCCATTCCCAGTCCAGAGCCCTCTTGGTAAGCTCGGTACCACACTTACACAAATGTGTACATTGTGTGTCTGGTCAGCACCTTCCTTCAAAACTAATTCCTCCTCCAACCCTCCTATGCTGTCCGTGGGAATGTAAAATGGCACAGCCGCGGTGGAGAACAGTATGGAGATTCCTCAAAAAACTAAAAATTAAACTACCATAGGACCCAGCAATCTCACTCCTGGGATGTATCTGAAAAAAAAAAAAAAAGAAAACACCAATTTGAGAAGATACATGCACCCCTGTGTTCATAGCAGCACTATTTACAACAGCCAAAACATGGAAGCACCAAGTGTCCATTGACAGAGGACTGGATAGAGAAGATGTGATATATGTATACCTGTGTGTGTGTGTGTGTGTGTGTGTATCAATATATATCAATATAAATATATAATATATATATGGAATACTACTCAGCCATAAAAATAATGAAATTTTGCCATTTGCAGAAATATGGATGCACTTGGAAGGTATTATGCTAAGTAAAATAAGTCAGCGAAAGACAAATATTGCATGATATCACTTATGTGTGGAATCTAAAAAAATACAACAAACTAGTGAAGATAACAAAAAAGAAATAAATTCACAGATCTAGAGAACAAATTAGCGGTTACCAGTGGGAAGCGGGTAGGGGCAAGAAGGAATAGGGGAGTAAGGGGTGCAAATGACTAGGTATAAAAAAACTACGAGAATATCTTGTATACTAAGGGGATGTAGCCACTATTTTATAATAACTGTAACTGGAGCACACTGTAAAAAGCGCTGCGTTGTATACTTGTAACATGTAATATTGTGCAGCAGCTGCACTTCGGTACGGAATTTGAAGCCTCAGAGTTCCTGTTGTGGCTTAGCAGGTTATGAAACCGACTGGTATCCACAAGGATGCGGGTTCAATCCCTGGTCTCGTTCAGGGGGTGGGTTAAGGATTCAGCATTGCCGTGAACTGTGGTGTAGGCCAGCAGCTGCAGCTCCCATTTGACCCCTAGCCTGGGAACTTCCATATGCTGCATGTGTGATTATAAAAAGCAAAAAAAAAAAAAATAAAGAAAGGAAAAAAAAATTCAAAGACTCCTAACCAGCCTTATTTAAAATTAAAATGAATCAAAACTCAGTGATGAGAAACATTGAGAAGACAGAAACTAATTCTTCTTCCAACATAAATACCTAAAGAAGCCAAGTGTTGAGCACCAATAGTTACTATCTCAGAAAGTTAAAGTTATAAAATACCTGTATTTCAGTAATTCCACAGGAATATAATAAACCGGGAGTTCCCTTCATGGCTCAGCGGTTAACAAACCCAGCTAGGATCCATGAGGATGTGGGTTCGATCCCTGGCCTCACTCAGTGGCCTAGGGATCCTGCGTGGCTGTGGCTGTGGTGTAGGCCAGCGGCTGTAGCTCTGATTCAGTACTTAGCCTGGGAATTTCCATATGCCACAGATGTGGCTCTAAAAAAGCAAAATAATAATAACAATAATAGTAATAATAAAAACCAAAGAGAAGCTTTGGACATTATCCAGGTGAGACAAAGCTGTACCCAGCCTGTTTGTTATCACTTGTTCAAACAGTTCTTAATTATCGATATGTAGTGACAAATTGAAAAACCGGCATAACTTTTCCAACAAAAAAAGGCTGTATAATTTCCCAGAAATTTGACATTAGATTTTAAGTTTTGTGGTTAAACAAAACGCTTGTAACTTATATTGGTTAAAGGTTAATTTCATTGGATTCATAATAAATATTTATTAGAGAAAAAAAAACCCTAATTCTTCCCCAAGTGGCCACCATATTGGTAAAAAGCAGCATGATTTATCCAGTGTTTAAACTAGGAACTGAGGGCCCATCGTGATTTCTTGCTTTTCTTCTCCACCACCCTCCTCAAGTCGGCCAGCTTCCCCCAAATATATCTCAGTTTCCACCCACTTCCCCTCACCTTCCTTGCTCCTTTATCGCAGCCATCATCGCCCTTGGCCCCTGCCTCACCGGCCTCTCTGCCTCCAGTCCTGTCTTCACGATCTGGACATGAGGGGCAAGCTGCGAAAAATGCACAACATCTTGTTATTGCCTTGCTGAAAACTCATCAGTTTCTTCCCATGACACTTGGAGTAAAAATCAACACCACGTCTTAGGAGGCCCTGTGTCCCCTGGACCGGGCACCATCGTGCTCTCTATGCGCCACCCCCTTGTCGGGGGTGGGGGGAGCTGTGCACAGGCTGATTTCTGATGTCTTCCTTACGTTCCTCCCTCACCTGCATATAAGCTCCCCGAGGGTACAGACCCGACTGCCTTCTTCACCAAATATCCTTGACAACCAAGCCAGAGAAAGAACCAGAAAATCCAGCAGGGGGTTGTTTCTACTGCCACCCTACAAACACAGTTACTACTCCACTGCCCTGTAAACAGAAAACCAGACAGGAGCAGACAGTGTTCCAAATTGCATTGATAGACTCTTTCTTATAATTGATCCTTCAGTAAGTTTTTCTGTAGAAAATAATTCCGGGTCACCAGGAAGCTGGAGGAACGCCACAGGCCAGCTGCGTACCCCAGCACGGAAACGCAATGCCGGTTTGTCTTCATTCCAGGGCTCAGCTAAGGGTGTCACTGTGGACTTAGCTCCGGGACAGGCAAGGAAATGCAGCATGTCTCCACTCCCCCGGCCCCCTCCCCCACCTCCCATCCACAGAGATCGTCCAGGGGCTTCTCCAACCTGTCCCTGCCTCCTGCTCCTTATTTCAGGCCTCTTGACCTCCTACCTGGGCGATACCTACCTTTCCTGCTCAGTCTGTCCAGGTACTGGATGCTGCAGGCAGGATCTACCATCTACTAATCATCTCTTCCCGTGCAAGCTTCTAGTCTTCAGTGCCTGAGTCCCCCTGAGTCCCTGCCTCAAGGTTTTTGTGGTGGTTTTATGTAAGTTAATAAAAATGCAGTGCTTAGAAAGATGGCCAACACATGGTAAATGCTTAATAAATGACCGTGAATATTATTCTTTTTATTAGAACCTAGATTCAAACCTGAATCCACTACCCATTAACTGAACAGCTTTGCAAATTTCCCTTATTGTCTTGAGTTCTAACTTCCATATCTATCCAAACAGATATGATGTTACCCTTTGAAAGCTTTGTGCAAAAAAAAAAATAAAATCGAGGACAAAACTTGTTGAAAAATCTAGCACAGCCCCTTTCTGGCACATTATGGGGACTCGGAATTTTGTTCTCTGCCTCCTCTTCTGTGCATCTGTTTGCATCTGTTTGCATCTAATTATGGAGTGGATTGGACTATCGCTAAGCATTAAAAATGTATCTCCATCCTAATTGCATAAAGGACATCTAAGGGCAATGGAATCCCCAAGTAAAAAGGCAAGGGGTCCTGAGGTGCCATAGCTGTTAGGAAGCAGGGCTCTTAGCAGCTCAAGGAAGGCAAGCCCAGAGGAACTATTTTGGGCTCAGTAGTGGGAAGGTGGTGCAAACTCCACTGTCTGGCAAGAAATCTGAGCAGATGGAGTATTAATAGGCGCTCCCCAGGGACTTTGGTTCCATCAGAACGGATGCTGGGAGAGAGGCTGAAGAGTGGGTGTAACTGCACTGCATCTTCCTCCAGCATCCCCGAAAGGGTCTGAACATTGGAGGAGCTGCTTGATGGTGGAATACCTTGGGGAGATGGGGTTCTGCAGAAGCCTCTACGTCTAACCCAACCTTTGGGGAATGGGTCCTGAGGCTTAGTGAGGTCAGAATCACCTACCAGGCTCACTATAAATGCAGACACTCTGCCTCACCCCCAGAGATACGCCCTCAGTAGGTCTAGCGTGGGGTCAGGGATCCAGAGATCCCAACATAGTGATGCCCGCACCATAATTTGAGAAAGGCTAACCTGGTCCCCCAGGCGCTGACCAGGAAAGCTGGTCTATCAAGGGCCATCTAGGCTTTGTTACTAAAACCAAGGAAAGATAATGGAGCTTGAGCCATAGCAGGTCTGCTGGGGCAACGGGAGAGACTGCACACTGCAACCTGCGTTCACTGCAGCCTGTCCCCCTTCTGGCCCACTCCGCCACCCAGGGCTCAGTCTCTCTTCATAGATGCTGCACACATTTATAAAGAATATTAGTTCAAGAGTTCCCATTGTGCCTCAGTGGTTAATGAACCTAACTAGTAACCATGAGGTTTTGGATTTGATCCCTGGCTTTGCTCGGTGGGTTAAGGATCTGGCGTTGCCGTGAGCTGTGGTGTAGGTTGCAGATGCAGCTTGGATCTGGTGTTGCTGTGGCTGTGGCGAAGGCCAGCATCTACAGCTCTGATTCGACTCCATGTGCTGCAGGTGCGGACCTAAAAATACAAAAAAGAAAAGAATATCATTTTAAAAGGGAGCCAAAATACTGGTTTTCCCAGAAACCCGAGTTACCCCAGGACCCCAAATGTGGACCAGGGTCACTCACATCGAGTCCCTTTGCTGATACTGTGAAACTCCAATGACAGCCTTCCTGAACACTGGTTGCCCTAGTGTTTTGTCACCCAAGTTCAAAGGTACACTTAACCTATAGGAAGAAAATATAATAGGATGTCTTCCTTCCTATGAAAAATATTTTCTCTTGTTAAACTCTATTATCACATTATCATTTTAAAAGTTAAACCTTGAAAAGCGGTCTTTTTGCTTCTAGGCAGTCTTTGCCCGGACCAAACCACTAGAGGGTATCCATCACTTTAACCATCTTCAGGAAATGAAATCCCATCACCTTTCTTGGTAACCCATCCTTATATGCTAAAGATTGCTTATGAATTTTCAGACTTCTTTTTCTCTGTTCAAATTAGATATAAAGGTTGGCTTTTCTTTTTAATTTTTAAAAAAATTTTTTTGTCTTTCCCATTTTTTTTTTTTAGGGCTGCACCTGCGGAGGTTCCCAGGCTAGTGTTCCCAGGCTAGGGGTCAAATCAGAGCTGTAGCCGCTGGCCTACACCACAGCCACAGCAACATGGGATCCGAGTCACATCTGAGACCTACACCACAGCCGATGGCAATGCTGGATCCCCAACCCACTGAACAAGGCCAGGGATCAAACGTGTGTCCTCATGGATGGTGGTCAGATTCATCTCCTCTGAGCCACAACAGGAACTGCAAGGTCGGCTTTTCTAATGGCATTTAAATAGGCCAGTTCTCATACACACACATGAATTCATGGGAGACTCATAAGGTACGACCCAGGTTTCTGCTTTCATTATAATGTTGGGTGAAAGCTATGGCTCTTTTACCTCCCTAACTCACATGGACACTCTGATGCATATATCCTATGATCTCACAGTGAGTGGAAATGATCCTATTTTAATATTTTCTATTGTCTACAGCCTCTTTCTTGCTCCTAAATAAATGAGTTATTTCCTTTCTTAAAAGTACAGTTATCATGACACCAGGCACCAACGGTGCTACACTTCAAACCTGTTCTTTTGAAAACCTGCCCGAAGTCAGTAAGTGGATTTCCACCTTTCACTGAAGTCAGTTTTCTCACCAGTTTTTGTTCCTAAGTCCCCTTAACCTATACTGCCAGAATTGCCACCCCAGCATTCACATCGCTCCTTAGAATTTCTGTCCTCATAGCTTCTTACACGTGTTTTCTTTTTAAATTTTGATTAACATGTGAATCAGGCAAGCATATAAAGTTTAAAAGGACAAAGTGAAAAAAATTAAGTAATACACAATTTTAAAAATTAAATGTCCATTGTCTTTTAATGCCATATGAATTAATCCGATGGAATATCTAGCACATTTATCATAAAGCACCCCCCATGTAAATTACATAATAGATAATAAAAAAAAACTGATTAACTCATCCAAAAGTGTATTTATGGTTGATGTTAATGAATTGGACCTAAGCCTGGCAAAATAGATGTTCTTAATCATCTCTCTCAGTATAATCTCTTTTCCTTGTGATTCAAATGGAGCGGCTACAGAGCTTTTTTTTAAAAAAATAGAAAACCAAAATGGGATCAACCCCCGCTGACATTCTTGCTCTTTGATAAGACTGTGGAAAACTAAAGATTAAGATAATTTCCTTGTGTTCCATGAGGCTTTTATATAAAAATGATGGTTTGCATAATTTCTTTTCAGTTTCCATTGAATTTCCAAAGCTCTTTTTCAAGCAGACTTCCACAGGTCTCCAGTATACACCATCTGTCTCATCTCTCTTTCTGTCTTTTTTTAAGTATTACAATTATCTTGTAACTGGAGCTGTCAAAGCTTTATTCCCTAAGGATTCTTTCTTTTGATAAATGAAAAGAAACTGTATATACTGCTATGTGATGTTGTACAAAAGTGCTGGGGTTTCAGGAGAGGTTAGATGTTCAAAGCAGTTATGGCTACGTTGACATATTGGAGGAAATGTGATCAAGTAAGCTGACTAGAGTTTTTAAATCAGATTCTTTACTCCAGGAAAGTGAAGGAATGTTTAGTCAATAGGTTGGGAGGTCTTAAAGCAAAAGGAATTTGAGAAGAGCCTTTCCAAGAGTTCTGTGGCCCACACTCCAAGCATGAACAAAAATACGGAAAAAAGAAGATGGCCTTATTCACAGGCTGCAGATTGCTGGTAAAGCCTATTGGCATTTGCAAATGGTTGATGCTTTTACTGGGGAATCAAGTTTTATGTTTACATAGTAAGTGTATACGCAGCAGGAACTTCCAGGAGATCTCACGGATTGCCAAGAAAAAGTCCATATTGAAGTATTATTTAGAAAAAATTTCTGCCAAAAACATTTAAAAGCCTTTTTAAAATTGAAGTTTGCAAGGAAATGCAATAGATAGAATTTATGTAGTACTCAGAATTTACAACCAATATATTTTATAGCATTGCATAAAAATTTTATTTGCCACTCAATCTCAGCTACTTTGTAGAGCTCTAATTGCCGAAATTTAGTAAGAAGCTGCAAAGTACAGCTAGAGCTTCAGCTATCCAGAATTCTTGAAAAATGCATCACTCTGGAAAACCAGTTTTATTTGGATGAAAATATTTCAGAGACAGTATATGTTTCCATGATTTTTGAAATAAAAACACAGGAGATTAATATGTACAGATGACTACAGGCCGTCAGGACAAGCATCAGTTATTGAACAAGAATAGTTCAGACTGTGATATTGGACAGACTTGGATGTGGGTCCAGGTTCTGGACCTTTGTACTTGCGTGACTTGAAGAAAGTTATTTAACCTCTGTCAGCCTTACTTTCATCATCTGTAAAATGGAGATGATGGTACCTCCCTCACAGTTTGTCGTGAAGCTTAAAAGAAAGAATACATTTGACGTGCCTGATATATTTACATGGCACTTAGTAAGAACTCAGTAAAGCCTAACTAGCCTTACTTGTGGCAGTAGTGTTGACATGCATATTTTATTTATTTTTTATGATTGAAGTATGGTTGATTTACAATGTTGTGTTAGTTTCTGGTACGCAGCAAAGGGATTCAGTTATGCATACATTTACATCTATTCTTTTTCAGATTCTTTTCCATTATAGTTTTTTTGTTTGTTTTTTGTCTTTTGCCTTATCTAGGGCCGCACCCACGGCATATGGAGGTTCCCAGGCTAGGGGTCTAACAGGAGCTACAGCTGCCGGCCTTCGCCACAGCCACAGCAACGTGGGATCTGAGCCGCGTCTGCAACCTTCACCACAGCTCACGGCAACACCGGATCGTCAACCCACTGAGCAAGGTCAGGGATAGAACCCGCAACCTCATGGTTCCTAGTCGGATTCATTAACCACTGCGCCGCGATGGGAACTCCTCCATTATAGTTTATTACACTGTGTTGAATACAGTTTTTTTGTGTTATACAGTGGGATCTCGTTGTTTACCTATTGTACATAGAGTAATTTGTATCTGATAATACCAAGTTCCTAATTTACTCCTCCCTCAACCCAATCCCCTTTGGTAACCATAAGTTTGTTTGCTATGTCTGTCTGTTTCTGTTTTCTAAATAAGTTAATTTCATCATTTGTTAAGATTCCACATATACGTGATATCTTATGATATTTGTCTTTGTCTGACTTACTTCACTTAGCATGAGAATTTCTAGGTCCATCCATGTTGCTGCGAATGCCATTACTTCATTCTTTTTATGGCTGAGTAGTATTCTATTGTATACATGCACCACATCTTCAAAAAGGAGATTAAAAAATAGCTGGAGATTAATTAAACAGAATCAGTTTTCCAAAATCTAGGGAAGGCAGCAAAAGCAGTTCTAAGAGGGAAGTTCATAGCAATACAGACCTCCTCAAGAAACAAGAAAAAAATCTCAAATAAAAAACCTAACTTGACATCAGAAGGAATTAGAAAGAGAAGAACAAGCAAAGGTCAAAGTTAGTAGAAGGAAGGAAATAATAAAGATCAGAACAAAAATAAACAAGTGAAATGGAGACATAATATCAAAGCAATAGAAAAGATCAATGAAACTAAGTCAGTTTTTTTTTAAGATAAACAACATTGATAAATATTTAGCTAGACAAGAAAAAAAAGGGGGGGCAGTTAATGCTGTGACATAGCGGGTTAAAAATCTGACTGCAGTAGCTCGGGTCACTGTGGAGGTACATTCAGTCCTGGCCTGGCACATTGGGTTAAAGTATCCAGTGTTGCTGCGCCTTTTGGTATAAAGCACAGCTGCAGCTCGAATTCAATTCCTGGTCTGGAAACTTCCATACTGCATGGGTGCATCCATAAAAAAAGCAGGGGCGGGGGAGAGTGCCCAAATGAATAAAATTAGAAATGAAAGAGAGGTTACAACTCATATCACAGAAATACAGTCGTAAGAGAATACTCTGACCACTTATATGACAACAAATTGGACAACCTAGAAAAGATGGATAAATTCTGAAAAACATAGAATCTTCCAAGACTGAATAAGGAAGAAATATATGATCTCATCAGACCGATCACTAGTAATGAAATTGAATCACTAAACAAGAAACTCCTGGTGAACAAAAGTCAGGACCAGATGGCTTCACAACTGAATTCTACCGATCATTTAAAAAAGAGTTAACATTTATCCTTCTCAGACTCTTCCAAAAATTGAAGAGGAGGGAAAACTTCCAAACTCATTCTACAAACTCAGTATTACCCTGCTATCAGAACCATAAAAAGACATTAAACATAGAAAATTACGTGCCAATATCTCTGATGAACATAGATGCAAAAAATCCTCAACAAAATATCAGCAAACTAAATCTAACTATATATAAAAAGGATCATACACCATGATCAAGTGGGATTTATACCATTAATTCAAAAAGATATATGTTCCCCTAGGTTCATAGCAGCTTTATTCACAGTTGTCAAGATAGGGGAGCAACCTAAGTGCCCATCAACAAAGGAATGGATAAAGAGGATGTGGTACATAGATACAATGAAATATTACTCAGCCACAAAAAAGAATGCTATCTTGCCATTTGCAACAACATGGATGGACCTAGAGAATATTATGCCTAGTGAAATAAGTCAGACAGAGAAAGACAAATACAGTATTCTTTGATTAACACAGAGGTTAAGGATGCCAACCCCGGCAGTGGAAAACTCATATATAACTTTTGACTCCCCAAAACTTTAATAACTGTATTGACCAGAAGTCTTACCAATAAATAAGTAGTCAATTAATACCTACTTGTACATTATATGTATTACATGCTGTATTCTCACAATAAAGTAAGCAAGAGAAAAGAAAATGTTATTAAGAAAATTGTAGGGGAGGGAGTTTCTGTTGTGGTTCAGAGGTAACGAACCCAACTAATATTCATGAGGATAAGGGTTCAATCTTTGGCCTTGCTCAGTGGTTTGAGGATCTGGCATTGCTATGAGGAGTGATGTAAATTGCAGAGGGGGCTCAGATCTGACATTGCTGTGGCTGTGGTGTAGGCTGGCAGCTGCAGCTCCCATTCGACCCCCAGCCTGGGAACCTCCGTATGCTGCAGATGAGGCCCTAAAAAGCAACAAAACAAGCAAAACAAAACAAACAAACAAACAAAAACAAAGAAGAAGAAAAGAAAATCTTAGGGGAGAGAAAACTCATTATATTACTGTACTGTATTTACCAAATACCCTAAGTTTACATTGCCTGCTTACACTATTAACTGTCTTTCAGAACCAACATCAGTGTGATCTTAGAAGATATAAAACACTGGGGGTGTTGTATTTAGTACTAACACTAACCATCAAAAATGAAAAGATAGGAATTCCTGCTGTGGCTCAGCAGTAACGTGCCTGACTAGTATCCATGAGGATGTAGCTTCCATCCCTGGCCCGCTCAGTAGGTTAAGGATCTGGTGTTGCCACAGCTGTGGCACAGATCAGGGCTACAGTTCAAATTCAGTCTCTGGCCTGGGCACTCCGTGGGGTGGCCAGTGAAAAAAAAAAAGAAAAGAAAAGGTCAAAAAGAAATTCACATTTATTTACAGGTGTAATGATTCATTCATTGAAACGAAGAAGCAGCAATACATTTTTACAGTAGACTAGCCTATACACTAATGAGTCGTGTTATAGTAATTTTATGACATGCAGTATTAAAGTCATATTTATAGTACAGAATTAGAAATACTGTCTTACATTAAAAAAAAAAAAAAAAAAACACTCGGAGTTCCCGTCGTGGCGCAGTGGTTAACGAATCTGACTAGGAACCATGAGGTTGCGGGTTCGATCCTTGCCCTTGCTCAGTGGGTTAACGATCCGACGTTGCCGTGAGCTGTGGTGTAGGTTGCAGACGCGGCTCGGATCCTGGGTTGCTGTGGCTATGGCGCAGGCCAGTGGCCACAACTCCGATTAGACCCCTAGCCTGGGAACCTCCACATGCCGCGGGTGTGGCCATAAAATGACAAAAAGGCAAAAAAAAAACAAAAACCACTCAACTGTGACAATAGGCTGATAGGCAGTTTCTCCAATTATGAGAGAGAGACATAGAGTACAGTAACATGATTCTTTGAAAGCCAAGTTATAAAACAGTAAGAAAATTAACATTAATTTTACATTAAATGTCACCTTTTGCCTGTGTAAGGATGGACTACTAACTACATCTATTTTATGCATTTTAGGCACGCCATAAACCTAATTTTGATATTTCTAGTCTCCGTGGTTCCTCTGTTTTTTCAAATTGTCACCAATCTCCAAAACTTTTTCCAATATTTTATTGAAAAAAATTCTATTGAAAACAAGCCTCACCTAAGTGGACGATGCAGTTCAAGCCTGTGTTATCCAACTGTAGTGTATGTTTTCACTTTGCTGGAACCAAAAAATAAAACAAAGAACAAATTTAACAAAACAGAAACAGACTCACAGGTATAGAGAACAAACTGGTGGCCAGCAGAAGGGAGGTGGGTGGAAGGGTAAGTAACATAGATGAAGCGGTTTAAGAGATACAGACGTCCAGTTATAAAATAAGGAATCACAGAGATGTGATGTAGAGTCAATAATATTTTTAATGGTTTTTATTTTTTCAGTTATAGTTGGTTTACAGTGTTCTGTCAATTTTCTACTGCACAGCAAAGTGACCCAGTCACACATACATATGTACATTCTTTTTCTCACCTTATCCCTCATCATGCTCCATCACAAGTGACTAGATATAGTTCCCAGTGCTATACAGCAGGATCTCTAGAGTCAATAATATTGTAATAACCTGATATAGTGCATAATCTAAAAAATATTAAATCACTATGTTGTAACCTGGAACTATTACAACATCGTAAGTCAACTATACTTCAATTAAAAAAATAAAAAAGAAATGTAGTTATAAGATGTAAAGTTCCATCTATCTTTTAACTTAAATTTGTTGGATTTTTTATTCTATTCCTCTGTTCCTTCTTTTGTCTACCATATCTGTCTGACTCTGAAAAATACATACTAATATATACACAATGGAATACTACTCAGCCATAAAAAAGAATAAAATAATCTCATTTGCAGCAACATGGATGGAATTAGAGACCCTCATACTGAGTGGAGTAAGTCAGAAGGAGAAAGACAAATACCATATGATATCACTAATATCTGGAATCTAACATACTGCACAAATGAACCTTTCTACAGAAAAGAAAATCAAGGACTTGGAGAACAGACTTGTGGTTGCCAAGAGGGTGGGGGAGGGAGTGGGATGGTAGAGGGGTCTGGGGTTAATAGTTGTAGACTGTTGCCTCTGGGATGGAAAAGCAAGGAGATCCTACTGTATAGCACTGGAACTATGTCTAACCACTTGTGATGAATCCATATATGTATGTGTAACCCTGTCACCAAGCTGTGCAGTTGGGTATAATGGAAAAAATAAATAAAACTAATTAAAAAAATTACATAATAAAATCCCTGACTAGAATTGCATTTTTACTACATTCTCTTAATAGTTTTTACAGTTTGTATTCAGCTACCATATTGATTACTGAACACGGTTTATGGTTGTTATACCTATTATGTAAATTTGCTTTTAATCATTGTATAATATCAATATTTACCCTGTTTGTTCGCATATTAATATTGCCGGACTTGGAGTTCCTGTTGTAGCTCAGCAGAAACAAATCTTCCTATCTGACTAGCATCCATGAGGACGCATGTTCCATCCCCGACCTCACCCAGTGGGTTAAGAATCCGACGTTGCCGTGAGCAGTGGTGTAGGTCACAGACATGGCTCTGATCCCACGTTGCTGTGGCTGTGGTGTAGGCCAGAAGCTGCAGCTCCGATTTGACCCCTAGCCTGGGAACCTTCCTATGCCATGGGTGCGGCCAAAAAAAAAAAATAAAGAAGCCAGACTTGGCTTCTTTTGGATTATATTTATCTGCTGGCATCTCTTTACATACTCTGAATTTCAACCTCACTTTGTTCAAAGTGCGTTTCTTACATAACATGTGGTTGGCTTTGGCTTTTTAACCCACCCTGACAGCTGTCAGTAGATATTATCCCCTGTCTCCTGATTTCAGGGTTGCAGATGGAAATCTAAACCAGCCTGATCCGTTTTCTGCGTCAATAGCTGGTTTTTCCTGTCTGGAAGACTGTGGAACTTTGTCATTATCCTTATCCTTGGAATGACTGCATTTTACCAGAGAATCTGTCCTGTGTGTTCCTTTTTTTGGGGGGGGGGATGGAACTCAAGGCATCCTTTCTATCTGAAGACGCAAGCATTTCTCTAACTCTGGAAGATGTCTTCAACTCTTTGCTTCAGTATCGCCTCTCCTCCCTCTACTGCTCTTTGTCCTTCCAAAATTCCTGCTTACGTGCACATGACAACTTCTGGGCCCACCTTCTGAGCCTCTTATATTGACTCTGTGGTTTCTCTCATTATATTTTTGCTGTTTTGAGGAGTTATTTTTCTGCTTATTTTCCCAGGCCTCTGTTCACTTCTCAACAGAGGCCGTACCCTTCATCAGAACATCCGTCGTATGTTTAGAGTTAAAGCTTGGGTTCTTGAGTTTGGTGACAGCAGCTGAATGCTCCCACCGGCAGGGCCCCCCCCCCCCCCCCCCCGCGGTGTCAGCTCCTCCCTAGCTGAAGGGCTATTCACCTGGGGCTGAGGCTTAAGCAACAGCGATTCCATGAGTTATGGTTTCCGCCCCTGTACACAGACAAGGGTTCAGCTGGAAAATTCTCAGTTTCTCATCCCAAGTTCTCTGTCCCGCCAGCACCGCTCACCCCATGTTCCTCAGCTGCAGAGGTTAGTTCTCTCACAGCCTCTAAGATACAGAGGCTTTGGCTCACCTGTTAGCCCCCAGCCACCCTGCAGGGTCAGCAAGACCAGCAGGATCTCCAGGGACAGTTGTGTCAGCGGTAGGGTCACTAGATAAAATAGATTACATGGGACACTTTTTTTTTTGCTTTTTTTAGGGCCGCACCCACAGCATATGGAGTTTTCCAGGATAGGGGTCTAATCAGAGCTACAGCTGCCGGCCTGCACCACAGCCCAAGCAACACCAGATCAAAGCCGTGTCTGCAACCTACACCACAGCTCCTGGCAATGCCGGATCGTTAACCCACTGAGCAAGGCCAGGGATCGAACCCACAACCTCATGGTTCCTAGTCGGATTCGTTAACCCCTGCGCCACAATAGGAGCCCCTACATGGGACACATTTATAATAAAAGAATTATTATTTATCTGAAATTCAAATGAAATGAGATATCCTGTATTCCCCCACATACACACCTCTTTCCGTCTCTCTCCCCCCTTCTCCCTCCGTCTCTCTCTGGCTCCCAGTCTGGCCCCCTCGTCACCTGAGGGGCTCTCCCCTCTTATCCCTCCTCTCATCTGTGGACCCCATGGGCCAAGCTCTCCAGCAACACTGGGGCTCTGACCCTGGCCCCTAGCTCCCTCCGGCTGGAGAAAGCAGGCCTGTCCGCCTTGAGCGCCCTCAGCACGGAAGGCCCTGCACACACACACCCGCCACCGCCCCAGCTCCTGGCCTCCCCTTGAGGGGCTCCGACGACGCTGGGGTGGGAGGGGAGAGATGGGTGCATTTCAGCAGCTCTTGCGGGACACGTGAGGGAGGCTGTCCTCGCCCCCACCCTGTAGCTGGTGGGCCGGCCTACCAGTTACCCAGCAGACAGGCCCGCGAGCACCTGGAAAGCCAGTCTGAAGTGTTTTGCTGAAGATGGTAAGTTGGGCTCCAGCAAACAAGGAGGGAAGCAGGGAAGAAGAAGCTATGGGATCTGAAAGAGAGCGGCTCCAACTGGGGGACGCAGTGTGGCTGCCAAGTTGGCCTGGAGGGGAATCAGCTGTGCCGGAGCCAAATCCGAGCTACCGCGTGGAGATGACGGAGGAGTATGTGGAGGTGACAGGAGGCAGACAGCCTGCATCCACCCGTCGACTGTCATTTGAGCCGCTATCAGATCAGTCAGGGCTACTCCCTCAGACTTGATCCTACTCAGAGTCCTACCCCCAGGGTCTCAAGATATTAAACCGTATCTGAAGAAGGACGGAGGATGTTTGTTAAAAAGCCAGTCGGCGCCATCAGTCCTGCTCCAACTCAGACTCCAGAGATTCCAAAAGAAACCACCTCAGATTTCTGAGTAGCTTCCCCCTTTTCCCCGCCTCCACCCACTGCGGGTAAAGGAACCGGCACTGAAAGGCAATCTTCGGGTTCTGATCTGGCACGGAAGGGGCTGGGCCGCTGCTGCTGCACTCTCACCCAGCAAAAAGCTGAACTCTGAACACCAGCCACTTGGCTGAGAGCTGTCGGAGAAGTGAGGGGACGGGCAGGCCACTGCCTCCAAAACTGGAGACAGATGGACGGGTATGGAGGGCTGCACCTGACTGAGTACAAGTCCGCAGCTGAAACGTCCTCAGGAACTGGGGGCCAGGCAGGGAGCCCTGACCTGCAGCTGACACACTGGTGGGGGCTCTGTGTGGACCACGGGGAGGCAGGCCGAGTTTGTGGGTTTCACCTCCTGGAGCTCAGCCAGGTTCTCACAAAATGTCAGAGAAAATCCCCCTCTGCTTCTGGCAGGAGGAGGGAAACACAGACCCTCTGTCCTTCTTAACGAGGTCTCTGCCCCCTGGTGAAGCGTTCAGCCAGAGCCTAACCTGCCAGCTTTTACCAGAGGCTAACTGGCCTGGAGGAGGGAAATACCCCACCCCAGCCTCCTAGCTGTCCTGTCCTGTCCCACCCAAGGTGGGGTGGGGGTGGCTGAGGAGCACAAGGTCGTGGTGCTCCCTCCACTTCCTGCCTCATTTACAGAAACTTTTAGCCAGCACATCGCATCCAGTTACCAAGAAAAACTGCAAGCCATACTCAAGACAGAGCGAGGATCAGAACCAGACTCATATGAGTCGGAGATGAAAGGATTCTGAGACATAGAATAAAAAACAACCGTGATGAATGCATCAAGGGCACTAATGGATAAAGGCACTCGTCTTTATCAGACAACATCCACGAACAGATGGGAAATGTGAGCAGAGAGCTGAAAATTCTAAGAAAGAACCAACAAGAAATGCTAGAGATCAAAAAACTCTGCAGCAGAAGTGAAGGCTGTCTTTTGCTGGGCTTCACAGCAGACTGGACACAGGAGGAACCTCTGAACTTCGGGGTATCTGAAGAGAAACCTCCCAAACTGAAGAGCAAACAGATAATAGGTGGGAAAAAAATGGGAAAGTATATCCAAGCGCTCTGGGACAACTGCAAAATGTGCAAATACATGTAGCAGGAATACCAGAAGAAGAGAGAAAGGAACAGAAGAAATGTTTGAAAAACAATGACTGAGAATTCCTCCAAATTAATGTCAGACACTGAACTACAGATACATGCAGCCTGGAGAACACCAAACAAGATGGGTGCCCAAAAGTACACCTTTGCATGTTATTTTCAAACTATAAAAAATCAAAGATAAACTAAAAATCTCGAAAAAAAGCCAGAGGGAAAAAAAAAACACCCCAGCTCTAGAAAGACAAAAATAAGAATTTCATCTAGCATCTCCTCAGAGACCATGTTAGCAGGAAGAGAGTAGTATAAAGTATTTAAAGGGATGAGAGAAAATCCCACCAGTCTAGAATTCTACAACCTATAAAACTCTCCTTCCAAAATGAAGGGGAAATAAAAGCTTTCAGACACACAAAAATGGGGGGACTGTATCACGAGTGGCCTGCCATACAAGAAATATTTAAAAAGTTCTTTAGAGAAAAGAAAAATGACACAGGTCAGAAACTTGGGTCTACATAAAGGAAGAGCACCAATTAAAAGATAGATACTGTCAAAGTGGATCAAAAAACAAAACCCAACTATAGGTGGTCTGCAAGAAACTAATTTTATTTTTTTATTTTTAATTTTATTTTTATTTTTTGTCTTTAGTCTTTTTAGGGCCACATGCAGTATATGGAGGTTCCCAGGCTAGAGGTCGAATCAGAGCTACAGCTGCCAGACTACACCACAGCCAGAGCAATGCAGGGTCTGAGTCACGTCTGTAACCTATACCACAGCTCATGGAAATGCCAGATCCTTGACTCACTGAGCAAGGCCAGGGATCAAACCCACGTCCTCATGGATACTAGTCGGGTCCGTTAACCACTGAGCCACAATGGGAACTCCCAAGAAACTAATTTTAAATATAAAGACTTGTAGATAAGAAGTAAAAGGACGGAGAAAGATATATCATGTAAACACGAATAAAAAGAAAGCAAGACTAGCTATATTAATTTCAGACTGAGCAGACTTATAGCTAATGAAAGTTATCAGAGCTTTAAAAAGGTTATTACCTAACGATAAAAGGATCAATTCCCTAAGTCACATAACAATCTATAATGTTTATGCATTTAGCAACAGTTTCAAAATGTGGGAAGCAATAACATATATAGATGAATCCACTGTTAAAGTTGGAGACTTTATTTTTATCAGAAATGGACAGCTCTAGCTGGCAGAAAGTCAGTAAGGACATAGTTGAAATCAATAACATCTATCATCTAGATATAATGGATATCTATAAACTGTTTCATCCAGCAATAGCAGAATGTACATTCTTTTCAAGCTGAATTGGAACAGTTACCTTCAAGATAGGCCACATTTTCAACCATAAAACATATCTTCATAAATTTAAAAGAATAGAAATCATACAGTGTCCGTTTTCAGGCTGCAGTGGAAATAAGCTAGACATCAAAAGCTGAAAGCTAGCTGGAAAGTCCCCAAATACTGGAATATTAAACAACAAAATTCTAAATAACACATGGATCAGAGACAACATTTCGAGAGAAATTTAAAAATATTTCGAACTAAATGAAAATATAACTTGTCAAACTTTGTGGGATGGAGCATAAAAATTGCTTAGAAAGCAACTTATAACATTGAAAGCATATATTAGAAAAGAAGAAATATCTAAAATCAACCATCTATGCTTCCATCTAAGAAAACCAGAGAAAAGGAAATTAAATCAAAAGTAGACAGATGAAAAGAAATAATAAGAATTAGAACAGGAGTTCCCATTGTGGCTCAATGGTAATGAAACCAACCAGTATCCATGAGGATATGGGTTTGATCCCTGGCTTCACTCAAATGGTTAAGGATCTTGCGTTGCTGTGAGCTGTAGTATAGGTTGCAGACATGGTTTGGATCTGGCATTGGTGTGGCTGTGGTATAGGCTGGCAGCTTCAACTCTGATTCAACCCCTGGTCTGGGAACTTCCATATGCCATGGGTGCAGCCCTTAAAAAAAAAAGGAGCAAAAAAAAAAAAAAAAAGATTTAAATTAGAGTAGAATCAATGTAATTAAAAACAGGAAACTAGTAGAGATAATCAATGAAATCAAAAGCTGGTTCTTTGAAAAGAGCAATAAAATCAATAGGTCTCTAGCCTCATTAAGAAAGAAAGTTGACAAATTAGTAATATCAGAAACAAAAGAATGGACATCTCTGCAGATCCCATGAACATTAAAAAGATTATAAAAGAATACTTTGAACAATCCCATGCCCATAAATTTGATAACATAGATGAAATGGACTAATTCCTTGAAAAATACAATCTGCCAAGACTCACACAAAAAGAAATAGACAATCTGAATAAGGCTATATCTATTGATGAAATTGAATTAGTAATTAACAACTGTCCAAACCTGAAAGCACCAGGCCCAGCTGGGCTCACTGGTTAATTCCACCAAGCATTTAAAGAAGAAATTAAATCAATTCTCTACAGTCTCCTTCAGAAGACAGAAGAAGAGTGAATTGTATAAGTCATCCTAAGAAATCCACATGACCCGTATTAGGTGACCCGTATTGTATTAAAAAACCAGGTAAAGTCATTATAAGAAAACTATGAACCAATATCTCTCATGAAAATACACACAAAATCCTCAACAAAAATAGTGAATCCAATGAAGTATAAAAAGAATTATATGCCATGACTAAGTGGGACTTAGCCCAGAAATTCAAGAGTGGTTTAGCATTTAAAAATCAGTTAATGTAACCCATCATGTCAACAAGCTAAAGAAAAAAAAATCACATAATTGTGTCAATAGATGCAGGAAAAGCATTTGACAAAAGTCCAATATCCATTCATGATAAAAACTCTTAATTTATACATGAATAGAGGGGAACTTCCTCAACTTAATAAACAGCATCTACAAAACCCTATAGCTATCATCATACTTAATGGTGAGAAACTTGAAGCTTTCTTGCTAAGACCAGGTACAAGGCAAGGATGTCCCCTCTCATAACTGCTTTTCAACATCATACTAGTAGTACTAGCTAAAGCAATAAGATAAGAAAACAAAACTAAAGGTATACAGATTGGGATTTAGAAATAACACTATCTTTGTTTGATGTGGACAGAATTACCTACATAGAAAATCTAAAAGAATTGATAAGAAAACTCCTGAAACTAACCAGTTACTGTAGCAAGATTGCAGGATACAAGGTTAATATACAAAAGTCAATTGCTTTTGTATATCCAGAAATGAATGGGTGGAATTTGAAAATAAAAATACAATTTACATTAGTATCCCCTCCAAATGGAATACTTAAATACAAATCTGAAAAAAAAATATGTCCAAGATATATCTGAGGAAAATTCAAAACTCTGGTGAAATAAATCAAGACGAACTAAAGAAATGAAGAGATAGTCCATGTTTGTGCATAGGAAGACTCAATAAGGTAAAGATGTCAGTTATTTTCAACCTGACCTATAAATTCAATGCAATCCCAGTTAAACTCCCAACAGATTATTTTGTGGATCTTGACACACTGATTCTGAAGTTCATGTACAGAGGCAAAAGACACAAAACAAATACAACATGAGGAAAAGCCACTATCCAACTTCAAGACTTACTATAAGTTAGGAGTTTAGAATTAACATATACACACTACTATATACAAAATAGATAACCAACAAGGACCTACTGTATAGCACAGGAAACTATACTCAATAGTCTGCAATAACTCATAAGGAAAAAGGTCCTTAAAAAGAATAGCTATATGTATATGTACAACTGATTTACTGTGTTGTACACCTGAAACTAACACAACGTTGTTTTAAATCAAATATACTCCAATAAAATTTTTTAAAATACTTACTATAAAGCTTTAGTAATTAAGACATTGGTGTACTGGCAAAAAGACAAATTGACCAATGGAATAGAATGGAGGGCCGATAAATAGAGTCAACTGATTTATTTTTCTTTTTCTTTTTTTTTTTGACCATGCCCAAAGCATGTGGACATTCCCAGGCCAGGGACTGAACCTGGATCCTTAATCCACTGCACCACAAAGGAACTCCAGGGTCAACTGATCTTTGACAAAAGAGCAAAGACAGTGAAATACAGCAAAGATAGTCTCTTCAACAAACAGTGCTGGAACACCTGGATATCCACAAGCAAAACATTATCTAGACTTAGGATTTAACCTTTTCACAAAAAGTAACTGAAAATGGATGACACACCTAACTGTACAATGCAAAACTATAAAACTTTTGGGAGGTAACACCAGAAAATTCAAATGACCTTGGGTGTGGTGATGGCTTTTAGATATAATTCCAACACCACAAAAGACAAACTTGGTAAGATGGACCAAGTTTGGTAAATGTTAATTATAATAAACATTTCTCTCTATAAAAGACGTTGTCAAGAGAATGACAGACAAGCTGCAGACTAGGAGAAAATATTTTCAAAAGACACATTTGATAAAAGACTGTTATGCATAGTATAGGAAGAACTCCTAAAATTCAACAACAATAAAACAAACAAGCCAATTAAAAATGAGCCGAAGACCTTAGTACACGCATCACCAGAGAAGACATACAGAGGACAAGTAAGCCCATGAAAAGACGCTCCACATCATATGTCACCAGGGACATGCAAACTAAAACAACGATGTACTACTACGCACCTTTTAGAATAGCCACAAACCAGGACACTGACAACACCAAGTGTTGGTGAGGATGCGGAGCCACAGGAACTGTCGTTCCCTGTTGGTGGGGGTGGAGACTGGGACAGCTACTTCGGAAGATGGTGGTTTCTTACAAAATTAAACTTGTCCTTACCATATGATTTGGCAATTGTGCTCCTTGGTATTTACCCAGATATGTTGAAAAGTTATATCCAGACAAAGCCCTCACATGTAGGTTATAACAGCCTCATTCATAATTGCCAAAACTTGGAAGCAAGCAAAATGTCTTTTCGTAGGTGACTGGGTAAATGGACTGTGATCCATCCAGACAATGGAATAGTATTCAAGTGCTGGGAAAACAAAAAAAGCTATCAAGCCATGAAAAGACAATTTTTTAATTTACTTTTTAGCCCCTTAGGTGCAGCATATGAAAGTTCCCATGCTAGGGGTCGAATCGGAGTTGGAGCGGCCAGCCTACGCCACAGCCACAGCAATGTAGGATCTGAGCTGTGTCTGTGACCCATATCCCAGCTCACGGCAACACTGCATCCCCAACCCACTGAGGGAGGCCAAGGATCTAACCTACAACCTCACGGATACTGAGCCACAAAGGGAACTCCCCATGGAAGAATCTTAAATGCATGTTACTAAGTGAAAGAAGCCAACCTGAAAAAGCTACACATTGTATGATTCCAATATGTATATGATACTGGAAAAGGAAAAAAATACAGAGACAATAAAGAGATCGGTGGTTGCTGATGGTGGGTGGGGTTGCGGGGGACAAAGAGGCAGAGCATGGAGTGTTTTCAGGGCAACGAAAATACTCTGTATGATACTCCAATGATAGACACATGTCATTATAAATTTGTCCAGATCCGGAGTTCCCATTGTGCTCAGTGGGTTAAGAACCTGACATAGTGTCTCTGAGGATGCGGGTTTGATCCCAGGCCTTGCACACTGGGTTAAGGATCGGTGTTGCCATGAGCTGTGGTGTGACCTTAAAAAGAAAAAAATATATATTTGTACAAACCCATGTAAATCACAACAACAAGAGTGAGCGCTAATGGGAACTGTGACCTCTAGGTAGTGATGACATATTAATGTAGGTTCATCAGTTGCAGACAATGAACCATCCGGTGGGAGATGCCGTTAAGGGGGAGGCTGTGCGTGAGTGGGCAGGGGAAAAAGGGAATGAAGTCTATTTTATACACACGGCACGCACACACAACACACATACACTTTTGGCCAATGAGGAAAACGTCTGTGTGTGTGTGTGTGTGTGTGTGTGTGTAAAATATACACTATATCCCCATCTCTTGCTGTAAGAGCATAATAGGTTTCATGTTTTTTACTTGCCTTGGTTTCCTCATCTGTAAAGTGACACTAATAATAGCAAGTCCTTAAAGGACTGTGAGGGGGAATGAGTAACTGAAGGACAGAGGACAGTGCCCGGCACGCGGTGAGCGCCGCAGAGGTGCCAGCTACATGGCCGATGAATAATAGCGGTGCTCGGTGTTGTGGAGAAGTACATAAACTGGCAATAGGAAGGATGTGTGTTTGTAATGACTGTAGAAAACTGTCTCAGTACACAGATAAAATGCGAAAACCGTGGTGTCCCTTGAGCTCCTGTAGCTCGTGGTGGCTGCAACATCGGTGTTGCTCTGGTGACACACCTGCTTGAAGACTGTGCACAAGTGTGTAAATTAGGCAGGAAAATCGTGTACTTGGAGTCACTTTGCACAACTAGGACAAAACTTTCCCATGAAGTACTACATTTCACAGCAAAATTCAAGAGCAAGCTGACTATAGATTCATGCTATAAACGGAAGTTTATATTAAAGAAATGTGAAGGGAAACTTGGTACCTTTTCTTCGTATTTGGAGTAAATCTACGTCACCATTGTGGCTGTGAGAATGCGACGTCCCTGCTTCCAGGTGGCGGCCACAGCATTCCTGGGAGAGGAGTTTGCTGGGATAATGAGACTCTCACTGTGGCCGATCTGGGCCCAAAACCTCGGTGACTTCCTGTCTCTCAGCACAACTCAGATGCTGGAGGACAGTGCCCTTCCCGCTCACGTCCCCCGAGAGGACAGTGTTTGCTGTTACTGCCTCGAAGTGTGGAGTCAGGATGCTGGCCGTCCTTTCCTGGGGAGGCCCCCCCACCCAGAAGCCGGGGTTACGGCCACAGGGCCCAGTCTGCCCAGCCGGTGCCTCTCCTGGGCACACACGCACATAGACACACACCAGCCACCACAAAGCCCGTGACCCCTTTACCACCTCCTGTCCCCATGTGCCCACACCCCCTCCTCTCCTCCCCTCGTGCTCTCTGGCAGGTGGGAGGCTGAGGCCAGCTTGAGGTCCTCGTGGCTGTTCTGTGGGTCCACTGAATGGCCCCCAAAGTCTAGGTCTTGGGGGCAAGGGAGATCCCACTGGACTTTGGTTCTCGGCCACATTCTCCAGCTGGTTTCCTGGAAAACCTGTTCAGCCACTTAGAGTATGAAAACCACGAATAAATGTGTGCTCTGACAGCCAGCCTTTCGCTTTGCGAACATCTATAGGGAAAGAGAATGCAGGGTTAAGGTCCTTTACCTGAGCGCAACCTGACGGAACCTATTCAAAGAGCCAGCAGTAAGCGTTTACATAGCTACTCACACGCACACAGACACACACAAACATAGACACACACACACACATAGACACACACAGATACACAGACACACACACAGATACACAGACACACACACAGATACATAGACACACACACACAGATACACAGACACACACACAAACATAGACACACACACACACACAGATACACAGACACACACACACAGACACACAAACACAGACACACACACAAACATAGACACACACAGACACACACATCCACACATGGACACACACAAAGAGAGACACACACACACATAGACACACACAGACACATATACACACACAGATACATACACATATACACACACAGACACACAGAGATAAGCATTCATATATCAGTTTCTCAGTAATAAGAATTACTAAAACGGTTACACATTTTCTCACGTTTCCCCTGAAATGACAGGCTACCGGGCCATGGGGGACAGTCCCAGATCTGAATCCTGTCCACCTGCCAGACATACGACCTCAGGCAAGATGCCAGTGTCCTTGGACTTCAGCTGCCTGGTCTACTGGAGGAATGGGAGCTGACATATGTCACCAGGCTCAACGACCAGTGCGTGAGGACCTCGTGGCAGAAATAGCAAAGATAGGGCACCAAGCGTTAGATTCACATCCACGCTCCCCTTTAGAGGTGATGCAGGGCGTCCACAGGGAGGCCCCACCTCCAAGGGTCCTGTGTCCTTTGCACGTAGCTTCAGGAGCCTGTCTGCTCTGTAAGAACCCGGTTCAATCTGGCGTCCCCAGGGCTACAGAAGGTCAATCCATGGGCCCCACAGGCTCGCTGCTGTGTTGGCAGCGGGAGCCACAGCCTATGAGGCGAGACTTGGAAACAGTAAGCACATCTCAGAACGATGCTTGGAGCTTTGAACCACCCACACTGCCTCTGGCAAGACCCAGCCCTGCTCGGGTGGACTGGTCTCATGAATGGATAAATTATAAATCAAGACTGCCTTTCACCCGACCCAGGGCCTTGTTCGTAAAGACCCCAGCAGCGTGTCCAGCAGGGGCCCCAGAAATCCAGCCCACTCGGTAGGCTCAGCAGACTGACTTCAAAGGCAGCCAACCTGTGTGAATATTTCAAACCTGTTAAAAACATACAAGTGTGAAAGCGAATTGAGGCCATAAGCTCCTCAAACTCAGTAACAAAGTAAACCCCTCTATAAGCCCAGTCACTGCGACAGCACTCTCCTCAGGCTAGGAAAATGTTGCTGGTGGAACATCTGTATTAAGAAGTAAGAAAATAGGAGTTCCCATCATGGCACAGTGGAAACGAATTCTACTGGGAACCATGAGGTTGCGGGTTCGATCCCTGGCCTTGCTCAGTGGGTTAAGGATCCGGCGTTGCTGTGGCTGTGGCGAAGGCCGGCAGCTACAGCTCCTGTTAGACCCCTAGCCTAGGAACTCCCACATGCCACAGGGGTGGCCCCAAAATGACAAAAGACAAAAAAGTATGAAAATAACAGACCTGTTCTCTGATGGTGTCCAGTGTCTCTGAGCCCTACGTTCTGTAATCTGAGGTGACGGGACAGCGCAGTCTTGGGCTCCATTCATGGATTAGCTTGAAAGGAGCTCGCCTGTCTGCTCTGTGAGCAGACTGGGGTCCCCACAAATCTCGGCCCCGAGGAAGAGGCTGAGAGGCTCAGGTGTCGGGGGTGGGGGGGTGGGGAGCATGGACGGGAGGCCACACCCAGCCGTGAAACAGAAGCCAGGTCATGACGAAGCCCGATGGCCATACAGGCCACCATCAGACTGTTCGCTCCAAAGGTTTTCCGTGTCCACAGTGGTCAACCAGGATCATCTGCTCTGAAAATTCCCTGGACCTGAACTATTTCTGTCTGGCTTTACAGTGGGGCTTCAGAGTCTCAGGGAAACTGTCCTAAGCTGAGCCCGGAGCCCGAAGGTGCTCCGGCCAAAGCACCAGCCCAGCGCCTCGACCTTCAGACGGGAGCCCCACCGCCACCGCCTCCTCGCTGCTTCCCTAAAGGAAATGACCTGCGCCGATGACCAGCACGAGGCCTCACTGGGCATCAAAGGGGCAAACCGTTTGCACCCAACTCTTACAGAGAGCCCCGGTCTGGGAAATATTTCGGGAAGGTCACAGGGATGGAGTGTCTAGAACTCAGCTTTTCCAGGCTCCCTGAATTCTGCCATAATTCAAGTCAGGCCCCACCCCCAGGGCTGCAGCCACAGGCCTACACCGCAGCCACAGTAACGCAGGAGCCGGTCAGGTATGTAACCCGCTGAGCCGCAATGGGAACCCAGCCCTAGGCAATGCTAACAGCATCATGCAGTTATTAATGGATTAGCTTCACTTTGCTTGATCTTTGTATAATGTATGAAAATCATTCTCTATCAAGGTTTATGTTCACAATGTTTCACAATAATTTCTGCAGAAATTAAGACAGGATTAAACAGGTGTATTAAATAAAACAAAAGTCAGTGCCAAAGAGCTAGAAACAAACTGAATAACATACTCTTGCAATAAAACAGTTACCAAGGGCCACTGTGCCCCCAGGCTGTGCTTGGTCAAGGAGATGCTGTGACAAATGGGGCTCCCTCCCACCCTCAGCTCTCAGTGGCCCACGGGACCTCAGACAGACAGGTGCAGGAGAACCTCTCAGGTGTGCTCATGGCATCTTTTACAGCCTGTAGGTACCAGCCACAGCCGGGAAGATGATCCACACAGAGTTCAGAAATGGATGCAAAACCAGTTGCTTATTGTTTTAATTTTTTTATTTTTGTCTTTTGTCATTTTAGGGCTGCACCCACGGCATGTGGAGGTTCCCAGGCTAAGGGTCTAATCAGAGCTGTAGCCGCTGGCCTACACCACAGCCGCACCAATGCAGAATCCGAGCCGCATCTGCAAAGTACACCACAGCTCACGGCAATGCCAGATCCTTAACCCACTGAGGAAGGCCAGGCATCGAACCCGCAACCTCATGGTTCCTAGTCGGATTCGTTTCTGCTGCACCACGACGGGAACTCCAAAACCAGTTGCTTATGACCCCAGGAAAACAAACCCTTTTCAGCCCTCTTAGGAGCAACCGGAGACACTCCAAGACCCCTGGTCTCCTCGGCAATCCTGCCCACCGAGGCGTCCCCGCTCGCCTCCCCGTGCCTCCCACCGGCTCCCCCAACCCCTGCCCAGGGTCCAGGCAACCTCAGCACCGCAGGGGCAGCAGGGGGCCTGCAAGGTGCGGGGAGGGCTCCCCAGGACGGGCCTCTGACCTTTGACCGAGGCCAGATGCGCACCTGCGAGGTGGGCAGAAGGGCCGCCTAGACACCCGTAGACAAAGAGGGACTCCAAGCCATTCTAAATGCTGCGGGGAGTTCCCTGGTGGCCTAGTGGTTAGGACTTGGCACTGTCACCACTTCGGCCCAGTTCAATCCCTGGTCTGGGAACCGAGATCCCACAACAAGCCACTGCAGCCACAGCCAATCAAGCAACCGATCAATCAATCAACCCCCAGAGACAGCATGTAAACCCCCCTCCCCTCTCTGGGTGGTGTCCAAGTCGCACGTTGTCTGAGCTTCTCTGGGCTGTGCTGCCCTCACCCACCCCGCTCCAAGCACCTGCCACATCCGCCTGATCTTCCTGACCTGACCTCATCCTGCAGTGACTTGTGCTGTTCGCTTGTTTACGTGGACAAAGTGGTGTTCTTAGCTGGACCATAAACCCCAGGAGGCAGGAGCCCGGCCTTACGGTTGAGTTTTTAAAACAGCCTCATCGAGGTATAATTCACAGACCATACATTTCCCCTATTGCTATCATTCACTTCGGGAGGTCCCATTGTGGCTCAGTGGGTTAAGAATCTAACATAGTCTCTGTGAGGACACGGGTTGGAACCCTGGCCTCGCTCTGAATCGAGTCCCCCAAGAGACAGCACATCCAAGCCCCGACCCCTGGATCTTGGAGAGGTGACCTAACACGGAAGCAGGGTCTTTGCAGACGCCATCAAGTTAAGATGTGGTCATACTGGATTCAAGTGGCCCCAAGTCCAGTGTGATCGGTGTCCTTAGAAGAAGAGGGAAGTCTGATGCAGAAACACATGCACACGGGGCAAAGGCCGTGGCAGGCGGAGCCGGGGATTGGAGAGAGCTTCTTAAAGCCAGTAGGGCGAGCCCTGCAGACAGCCAGTCCTGGGTGAGGGGGGCAGGCGACTCCCCAGGCCTTTCGGGGAAGCACCTCCTTGCCTGTAGGGGTCTCAGACTTGGGGCCTCCAAAACTAGGACAGAAGGAATAAACCTCTGTTCTAAGCCCCCCCATTCGCAGTTCTTTGCATGGCAGCCCTGGGAAACTAACGCAACCCCCAACAACCCCCCTGGCCCTGCCCAGCCAACCCCAGTCTACTTTGTCTCCATAGATTAATGCATTCTGGACATTTCGCTTAACATGGGATTACACAAGATGTGATTTTTCATCAAGTGTAATGTCTTCCCTTAGTGTAAGTTTATCTGTGTCGCAGCACGTACCGCAGTACCTCACTCCTGGTAAATGCACTGCGGAAGGCTATTCCATTAGACAGGGAATCGCGTTTTGTTTACCTATCCATCAGCTGAGGGGCCTTTGGGCTGTTCCCACTGCTGGCTCTCAGGAGTAATTCTACTATGAAGATCACATGCAAGTTTCTGTGTGGACGTGTTCCATTGCTCTTGAGGACAGACCCAGGAGTGGGGCTGTGATTCATATGGCGACTCTATATTTAACCTTTCCAGGAAATGCCGTGCTGTTTTCCAAAGTCACTGCACCATGTTACGTTCCTGTCGGCAGCGTCTGCGGGTACCAGTTTATCCGTACCCTTTACAACGCTTGTCATTATGTCTTTAATTACGGCCATCCCGGCGGATGTGAGGCTATCTTTCTGTGATTGTGGTTTGCCTCACCCTGATGGCCAGTGAGGTGGAGCATCTTTTCATGTGCTTATTGGCGTTTCCTTGGGAGAAATGTCTATTTGGATCTTTTGCCCATTTTTATTTATTTATTTATTTTCGTCTTTTTAGGGTTGCACTGCAGCAAATAGAGGTTCCCAGGACAGGGGTCAAATCGGAGTTGCAGCCGCCAGCCTACACCACAGCCACAGCATCATGGGATCAGAGCCACCTCTGCAACCTACACCACAGCTCAAGGCAACGCTGGATTCCTAACCTGCTGAACAAGGCCAGGGATCGAACCTGCGTCCTCATGGATGCTAGTCAGATTTGTTTCTGCTGAGCCATGACGGGAACTCGGTTTTGCCCATTTAAAAAAACTGGGTTCTTTTTGTTGCTGAGTTGTAGGAGTTCTTTATATGTTCTGGATAATCGGGTTTCTTTGCTTGTTGAGTTGTGCTATTTGCATATCTTATAGGGAAACACCGAGAACAGGATGAGGAGTGTGTTTGTCTCCGGTGCACAGCTAGTGTTCAGAAGGACCATGTGGTTTTCATCTTATGCTTAATGAATAGGCTGAAATAACATCTTGCAGAGTTGTTGGGCCACAGTTTGGTGTAAAGAAAGGACCCGATGGTGGCTGACGGCCCACCAAGGCGGGTTCTGTTACCAGATGACCCTCAGGACAACCTAGGGGGATTCTGTGTTGTAATCACCCAGGAACGGGTGAGCACAAGGAAACTCCTTCCCAGATACCACACAGCTGACCAGTAGGAGAGCCGCTTTTGTTCATAAATCCTGTGTTTTTAAAGACCCTGGTCCTTTGTCCTTTCATGATGTGGCAAAGCAAAGGGACATCAAAGTGGAAGGACCCCTCCTCCCGACCTCAGGCCTCTGATGCACACATGTCACCTCCCCACTTCACATCTCACCCGAGAAATATAAACCCTTTGCATGGTTTCCAGCTCAGAAATGAATAAAGTATGTGCAAATCCTTCTCTTGCAGGGAAGTTTAGGAAGATCTGTATTGCGCCAGTTCTTCTGTTAAAAATGGAAGCCCAGGCTGGGATATGCGGAATTTCTCTGAGCAGGAGCAGAAAGGGGCCATGGTTTTGGAGCTCCGGCAGGGAGCACGTGAGTCCTGCACAGGCTCCCTGGAAGTGCCGGCTCAGACCCCAGCGACACTTCCCTGGGATCCAAAGTTCAAAAGGCTCCTGCGGCTCGTGGTTCTGGCTCTGGGCCAGTGACCCTCTCCCTGGCCCCGCAGCCGAAGGCCCCAGACTCCGTTGAGCATGCGGCCAGCGTGCTCCGGCCTCAGAGGGCGCTCTCCCAAAGACCCGCTGACATTGAAGTCTAAGTGTCTTCACCCTTCCAACCCCAAAATAGAGGCGAGATGAAAAAGAGAAGTGAAAGTTGGAAAGTCTTCAAAGCTCGATGTAAATTCCCCCAAACATTTAAAACCCTGAGGTTGCTCTCTGGGAAACAGTGCATCTGATCATGCACCATGGATGAGATCCGAGCTATGGTTGTGACCTACACCGCAGTTGCAGGAACGCCGGATCCTGAACCCACTGTGCCGGGTTGGGTATTGAAACTGAACCCACTGTGCGGGCTGGGAACTGAACCTCCTGAGAGGCCGCCCATCCTGTTGCACCACAGCGGGAACCCCATACATGATTTTCTTAAATGTCAAAGAAAGTATCAGAAAGCAGAAAAATAACTAAAAGTGGAATCTTGTTCTGCAATTACCCAAGTCGTCTATGGGATGGTCAGGAAAAATAATGTGATTACACGGCCACATCAAGGCTTTGATGGGACTTATTCTCGCAGGGCTGCCCGAGCAGAGGGAGAAAGGAATTACTTGACCGCAAGATAAAGCCAAGCCAACCCTGGGAAAAAGAACCCAGGAAGACGGCTGACTCCACCAGATCACATCGGCACCACCTGCCCCTTTGGGGCTCCTCACACAGCCTGTGTCCGTGACCTCTGTCCCCTGTGGACCTGCTCCCGCACTGGAGGTCCCCGCGAGGCAGCCTGCGGGAAGGCCAAAGGACACAATTCTTGCCAGAATTCTCGAGATAAGTGGACATTGGGATTTTATCTCTCCAGTCTCAGGAAAGGGCTAAGAAATGTTAGTTTTCCCCGAAGCCCAGCTGAAAATTGAAGTCCACCCTGGACCTCGCACTGCTCCCTGGTTGTCCGTCTCCCTTGGTGACGGTGCAGCCTGCGGGGTCCCTCGGCCTTGAAGCGGCTGCTGCTGTTGACACTTTCTTATCCCAAGGTAGGAGGTGGCTTCTGCAGACCCCTCCTTCTGCTCATGGTCTGGTTGTTTGAAAGGATGAAAACTAATTTTAACATAACTTTAAAAAAGCACTTGGAGTTCCCACTGTGGCACAGTGGGTAAGAACCTGACTGTAGCATCTCAGCTCGCCATAGCAATCACCTGTATTTTCGAGTAACTGAGATCACAGAGAAGCTAGTTTCCAAGGCTGGCTTCCATTTTTTCTCATAGGAAATCTTGTCTTAATTAGACATTTGGTCTTCATCTTCAGGGCCATGCTCTTCACATTTAAAAAAAAAAAAATTTTTTTTATGGTCCCTATATTGTGGTTTCCATTTATTCATCCTTAAATAAGAAAACCTGGAGAGAACTTATGTCCATGACCCAGAAAATATCTGATAATACCTATTACCTTGAATAATCTGTTTTACCTGGAAGGCTCCATATCATTCTTTTTTTGTTTTTTTAGGGCTGCACCTGGGGCATATGGAGGTACCCAGGATAGGGGTCAAATTGGAGCCACGGCCTCTGGCTTATGCCACAGCCACAGCAACTGGGGATTTGAGCAGTGTTTGTGACCTACACCCCAGCTCACAATGACGCCAGATCCTTAACCCACTGAGAGAGGCCAGGGATCAAACCTGCATCCTCATGGCTCAGGTTCGTCACCCTGAGCCACGACGAGAACTCCTTCATATCATTCCAAGATGTGGGGAGAGCGGGGCCTGGGGGAAAGGTCCCACCCTCTTCCAAAGTGGCGGCGGGGGGTGGGGAAGGGGAGCAGGGGCACGGGAAGCACAGTGGGGCCCAGCCCTTCTCGCTCATCTTCATGTCCCTTCCTCCTCCTCAGAGTCAAAGGCAGAGGGGACTCAAAGCTGACACTGCGTTCTCAGTCCACCTGCCAGAAAGTCACCGGCTAGGGCCCGTAGCTCTCAGGCTGTGCCACTGCTGTGGTCCTCCCGGCTCTTCTGTGGGCCTTCACGGGGAGCCAGGCAGGAGGCATGTGGAGCTTCCTTTGCAGCAGGAACAAGCTGGAAACTCCTGCCCTATGTGGTGTGACTGGGGCTGGGGGTGGCAGTGTGGATGCCCGGGCGGGGGAGGGGCCGGCCTAGGCGCTGGGCAGGAAGGACAGTGGGGAGAGCAGCCCGCCCTCGTCAAAGGCCATCCGGTCCCGGTGCCCTCTCCTGCCCGTGCTGCGTGTTGACAGCGCTGTTGATGTGATGCATTCACCACGTTTAACCACAAATGGCACCAATTAGGCATCTCATAAAGTTCTACGCCCTCCGAGACAATTCCTTATCTCGGCCTCTGGGTGGTGGGGGGATGGGGAGACGAACATGTGTCTCTCGCCTGCCGAGGAGTTGTCAACACATCAGCCCTCATCTAACTCGAGGTGGCACGTGGGGCCAATCTGTCCTCCTGAGAGCACTTGACTCCACGTGACTTGCAGAGATAACAGCGAATGTTCACGTTCCACTCTGACTCAGCAGGTTCTCACAAGCACAAATTTCCCTTTCTCTACTCCCCTTCCCTGAATGACACAAATATAAAATGTTACACTAAATCCACCGCTGGACAATTCAGTGGCTCCTCTGACAAGGAAGGGGATGGAAGTGTTGGGCATTTGCAGAGGCTGGGGAAGAACTAGAGGGGTGCTCACGGCCTGCTTGCAGAGGATTTAACAAGAGTGCCTGCCAGTGACTGGGAGAGGCTGAGACTGAGCCCACAGCTAAACCAGCAGGTGAATCTGCAGCTTCCTGGTCGCTGGTCAATATGAGACTCCTGGGTCAGAGACAACACGCTGTTCACAAGAAGAGCAGAGCCCGGTGTTAGCGTCCTGCATGGGCCCAGGCTCTGAATCCCACAGGGGATGGACCAGGTGATGCCTGAACACGCAGGGGTTGCATTTAAGGGGAGGAGACCTGAGTTTGGGGAACCCAAATCTTTCATAAGGAGCTGTAATCATCCTGCCCTTGGCTCTGAAGGGAAACACTGTATCCAAGGCTGTCCCTTGAAAAGATCACCCAGAACCAGGGCAGTCAGTGCCTGGCCTGTAAGACACATAAAAGTGAGATACTCAATGTGGAAGCAACCTAGGTGTCTATCAACAGATGAAGAGATACATATATGGTACATATATGGAATGGAATATTACTCAGTCATAAAAAAGAAAAGGAAATAATGCCATTTTCAGCAACAGGGATGGACTCTAAGATCATCATACTATGTGAAGTCAGACATCATATGCTATCTCATATGTGGAATCTAAAATGTGATACAAACTTATTTACAAAGGAGGAACAGACTCATAGACTTCAAAAACAAACTTGTGGCTACCAAAGGGGAAAGAGGGTGGGGAGAGATATAAATTAGGAGGTGGAGGTTAACATATACACACTACTATGTATAAAATAGATAATGAACAAGGACCTACTGTAGAGCACAGGGAACTCTACTCAATATTTTGTAATAACTATAAGGGGAAAAGAATCTGAAAAAGAATACATATATGTATAACCAAATCACCTTGCTGTACACCTGAAACTAACACAACATGGTAAATCAACTATATTTCAATTTTTAAAAAATGAGATACTCATGGAAAATCTTCTCCCAACAATAGCCAAAACTCACTTCAACACCACTGTATTAGTTTCCTGAGAGTCCCTTAGTAAATTACCCCAAATTAGGTGGCTCATCCTCACCCAGACGCCTGGAGCACAGCCCCACCCCTTCCCTGGCCAGCCTCCCTTCCTTCCAGCTCCTGGGAGCCACCTGCGTGTGGCTATGTCCCTCCACTCTCTGTCGCCACCTTCCCGTGTCCTCCCTCTGTCTCCTCTATTTGCCCCCGGTGATCACGCACTCCAATGAGTCCTTATCTGGATAATCCAGGATGATTTCATCTCAAGAGCCTTAACTACCCTGCCAAGACCCTTCCCTAAAGAAGGCTGCATTCACAGGTCTGGGAGCGAAGACATGGACAGATCTCGGGGAGGGGGGCCACCATTCATCCCAACCGTCTCTGCTCCTGGAAAGTTTTCCCATGAATATGTCCTCCACCAGCCATGCTGATTAATCCACCAGTGGCTAAAGCCTAAGCTACGCCCCTGTCGCAGGCACAACTCATTCGAGTCACGGGCCACGGGCTCCAAAGCACCAAGATGAGGCCAGCCCCCACCTGCCACTGAGACCATGGCGCCCAGCGCCCCTGCCCCAAGTTGAATAAACCCCATGAGCCATGAGGGTCTACCTGGAAATCCACTCGGCCAGAGGCCTCTCTGCAAGTCCAGCAGGATGATTACCAATGGCACAGGAGGAAGTCAGGTGCAAGTCTCTCATCCAGAATCCTCCCGGCAGGTGGCAAAGTTACCCGAACACCTCTCGGGGTGGAGGTGTGCTTCCATAAACCCACGAAGATCTTGAAGATGACACCTCATGTGCCTGTCACTGTGTTTCCAGGAGGGAAGCAGCTAACGCCTGGTGTCCCCGTAAGAAGTACAGTCTCCGGGATACTCGGAATGCCCTGGGAAGAAAGTGTCCACAACTGTTGGTGCTGCATCAGCTGGGGACCACGGCTGACAGTGCCTCAGCTGTAGTGAAAACCTGTAGGCAGGGGGTTTCCAGCGCAGTCCAACAGTTGAGTTTATTCTGTTTGGGGGTGGGGGAAGGTGGCCTGATAGCTGTCAGTACAACTCTTCCTTCTGTACAGGCCACCAGCAGGTGGCATATATTTTCTGCGTGGAATGACAGTGAGGAGCCTGGGGACACCCAGAGATGTAACACGAACTGTGCTTCGCGCAAAGTTAAAAGGGATGGAGATGAAGTCCTGCTAGGAATTGTCTGGAAGAGGCTGGAGAACCAATGGCAGTTCAGAGCAAGTCACTTAATGCCCCTGGCACTTTCTTTCCTGGGGAAGGTTTCCTTGGGTTGTGGATGAAAGATGAAGATTGTCAGGCTTTTCCGTATCTCAAGTGCTGGTGAAATTTCTGCAATCTGAGCTACTCCCTTCCCACGCTCCACCACCGGAAGTTCCGGAGTTAGTTCTTTTTTCCTAATAATTTCCTTCCTGCACCCAGGCCTTCTGTGAGGACGAGGTGAGGAGGTCCTCACCACGTGGCCGTTGTCCTCACGCCCAGGACACACCCGTCCACCAGAGAGGCCAAGGCTCTGCACCCGAGATGAGTCTGGTTTCTCCCAACCCGTGACCCAACCAGGCAGCTGCCTCCCAGACCATGACCCAACTGGGTGGCTTAGGGTGGCTCTTTGGGGAAAGGAAGACACGCCAAACCCAGGTGCTGTGGGCAGAATCCTGAATTTCCAGAAGAGAGCCTGGGGGGCTGACCTCGCCTCACTGGCCCTCACTCTCATCTGTGACAGGAGGCGGCGACTGGGTTGTGTATCTCCACTGTTCACTTCAGCTTTAACCTGTCACGATCCCAGGGGAACATTACGTGTCTGTGACAATAACCCTCTTCTATAACCCTCTTCTAGAAGGGAGACATGATGTGTCTGGCAAATTCAGGATTTTGCAAGGAAGTCAGAACCCTGTGCCGTTCAATTCTGGAGGGAAATTTTAAGAAGGATTTTTACTTTGCACATTTTTTTTTGTCTTTTTCTAGGGCCGCACCCGCATCATGTGGAGGTTCCCAGGCTAGGGGTCTAACAGGAGCTGTAGCTGCTGGCCTTTGCCACAGCCACAGCAATGCGGGATCCGAGCCATGTCTACACCACACCTCACAGCTACGCCGGATCCTTAACCCACTGAGCAAGGCCAGGGATCCAACCCGCAACCTCATGGTTCTTAGTTAGATTCATTAACCACTGAGCCACAATGGGAACTCCTTACTTTGCACATTTAAAGAGGAATGTATACTGGGTCCTTTGAAGCAGGCAGACTCCCTGGGGATAGTCACTGTATACAGACGGTTTTTTCACTTCAAAATGTTACTTACGTCATTTAACCATTGCTTTTTTTGTTTCATTTTGAAACTTATGATACTGGAAGTCCTGCTTATTGAAATCTTGTATACAAAACAGGTATAACTAGATCATTAAATCATCTAAAGAATAGTGAATTCACTGATCACAATAAAACATTCTATCATGAGCAAACAGTATGTCAGGATTTTGTTTCTGTGGATAAATTATAATCTCAGTTGTGTTATTACTCAAATTTTAACCAGGAAATAAACAGTTTGAAGTCTTTTTTTTATTTTTTTGTCTTTTTGCCTTTTCTATGGCCACACTCACAGCATATGGAGGTTCCCAGGCTAGGGGTCTAACAGGAGCTGTAGCCGCCGGCCTTCGCCACAGCCACAGCAATGCAGGATCCGAGCCGCGTCTGCAAACTACACCACAGCTCATGGCAATGCCAGATCTTTAACCCACTGAGCAAGGCCAGGGATCAAACCCGTGTCCTCATGGGTACTACTCAGGTTCATAACCTGCTGAGCCAAAATAGAAACTCCTAGATAATATCCTTTTTAAAAAATGTATGTATGGGATTTCCATACTACTGTGGCTCAGCGGTAACAAACTGTACTAGTATTCATGAGGACACGGACTTGCTCCCTGGCCTCGCCTGCTGGGTTAAGGATCCATCATTGCTGTGAGCTGCAGCGTGGGTCACAGATGCAGCTTGGATCCCGCGTTGCTGTGGCTGCGGTGTAGGCTGGCAACTGTAGCTCTGATTCGACCCATAGCCTGGAATTTCCATATGCCATGGGTATGGCCCTAAAAAGCCAAAACAAACAAACAAACAAACAAAAAGCACTTGTGTGCCGTTAGGTGCACTGGAGTTAACAGTTATCTTAATTTTGCTGTCTAGGATCTGAACCTTCTTATTTGGAGGAAATTCTCCATTGGGTAAGTGTGGAAAGACACAGACCCCTCCTTCCACTCTAAGGATTAAAAAGATCATATCAGAAAAAAAGATGTTTATAAATCAAGACTCATTTCCCGGGTCCTTTGCAACTAGAGAAGGATCATAAGACGAGGCTCAGCCAATGAAAGGCTCCACCCAGGACTTGGAATCAGAGCAGGATGCTGGAACCAGGACAGCAGCTGTGCTGGTTCAGGGACCTTGGGGCAGCCACAGTGGAGGTGATGGTGCAGACAGGGGCCATGGCATCCTGCCCGCACTGGCTTTGGGTGCCATTTGGACTGTGGCTGCAGATGCCCGGCCCCTGTAGTCCTGCTGACATGTCAGCATGGCTCTCCAGCACTCCTGGTTGTTTCCTGACCTACACTATACCCTTGAAGTCAATTCCTTGTCTACTTGTAATAAAAAACAAAACAAAACAAACAAACAAACAAATCCCAGAACAGTAAGGCTAAATAAACAGCTTTGATGTGCAAGTTCTTGGATGGAAAATAGCACCTCCAACAGGGAGATCCTCCATTATTAGGTTTGTCAAAGGAAATGGACACGGTACTTTGATCTTCTCCCTTTCCAACTGATATTTGCTGCCATGGAAGATGACAAATACACGCACACACATACACACAACATATATCTATATATTGTCTCCTACACTCTTCCCTAGGATTTCAGACAGCTTCTAGATATATGTCAAGATCATAGTAATCACATATCAGCAAAAAAAACGTTCCAATGGGGAAAAATGGACAAGTAAAATAGAACTATGAGTGAAGTTAATGCAATATATGCTTCCAAACATCAAGTGATAAATTTGATTCCAAGCTTTCTACCAGCCAAGAGAAAGGGGAAAATGTGATCACTTCCACAATTCACAGTTCAGAAATCCCAAAAACCGGTTGCTGGTGTTACTGAACCAGGTTTGCTTTGCTCACCGCCCAGCCGAGGTTTGCAGCCGGTGGATCATTCCCAGGGCAGGCAAGTGAGGAGAGGGAAGAACAGACCCCAAGTCTGTCCCCCCAGGATGAGGAGCCTGGGGCATTTATGGGATGAGGGATAAAGAAGCAGGGCGGTTGGAGGCGGGGAGAGCGCGGAGAGCCCGGGGCAAGGTGACTGGGAAAAGCTGCATCGGGGTCACCCAGGCCCCTGTGCACTGCGAAGGGCACCACTGGACACCGTGCAGGCCCAGTTGGAGCGTCTGGGGCCCCATGCACTCTAAACTCGCTCAGCTCAGACGAGACGCGGCTGAGTCCAAGTTTGCGGGGGAAACGGCTCCGGCAAACATCTTACTGTTTAGGCTCCGCGCTGCATGGAGGCCGTGCAGGTCTAAAAATTGACCTTGACTGGTAACGACCGTTGAGACGGATTCGATTAATAATTATGCATTGTTTCAGTTGTGAGAAATCTAGCTGTTTCTGATATTAAGCCTGGATCACAAATTTCCCCAAGGGTCTTAACTAATACGGTATAGTGTAATAAAACGAGCACAGATCTCAACAAAAAGGGTTGTAGGGTGTTTTTAGCGCAGTAAGCATTTCTGTGTGTGGTGCTGAGTCAGGAAGAATCTGTCTGTCCTATTTTGTTCAAGCAGCTGCAACCACATGACCTTGGCTTCAGGACCGTTTAAGATAAAACCTGAAAGAAGGAAAGAGAAGTCCGTGTGTGTTGGGTGTTTACTGCGGGCCAGACACATTTCGTATGTTGTCTTTGGCAACAAGGCATTTCATAGGATGAGTCCCCTGCTCAACGGGATGAGGAAGCAGCCCCATGATACACACGTGCAGGCTGAGAGGTGACCCGAGCCAGGTCACCTGGCTAGAAATCACTTCCTTCGGGAGCGAATCTCCTCAAAGTGACTTCCTCAGAATATGTATCCCTGTTTTATGTTTATGACCTAAAGATGCGTCTCATTTATATTGTCTGCCAAGGATATATTGATAAAACGTCCATTCGGTGAATTTCTGAAGCTCTGTGCTGGATGCCCAGGGAGAACCAAGGCGACGAAATAACCCCTTTCCCAGCTACCACACCGTGGAGGGAGGTGTCCCAGCAACGCTTGGATTAGCTGAGGACGTGTTTCAAAGAGATGAGAGAATTCTGTTACATATTTCTGTGCCCACAGTTGAAGTCCTTATTCTGCTTTATATTCCTTACTTTAAAGGTGACATTGTATCTTGTAACAGCCTTTCGTTAAAACCATGAACCAGTTGACTCTACACTCGACATCTTCAAAGCTGCAAGCTCTACATTGGAATTCCCCAGAAAGAGGAACGGAGAACGGACCAAGAACCACAACACTCGTGCTGTGATTCAGGGCCCCTTCGAAACAGTCCTTGCTCTCCTGCGATCCCCCAGCCCCTTCCAAGCCGAAACGGGGCATCACATCCACACAGGGTTGCTTCCTCAAATGTATTTAACCTGACACAAGAAAGAGTGAGGAGTTCCTGTTGTGCCTCCGTGCAAATGAATCCAACTAGTATTCATGAGGACGCGGGTCTGATCTGGCCCTACCAAGGGGGTTGGGGATCCGGCGTTGCCGTGAGCTGTGGTGTAGGTTGCAGACACGGCTCGGATCCCGCGTTGCTGTGGCTGTGGTGTAGGCTGGCAGCTACAGCTCCTGTTAGACCCCTAGCCTGGGAACCTCCATATGCCGCGGGTGCGGCCCTTAAAAAATAAAGAGTGATCATTCAGAGATTTTCACAGGTACAAATGACAGAGTCCAAACTGATGGGTTGTTCCCTCAGAAAACAAAAGCATGGTCTTCACTGGTAGAAACAGGACACACAGAACCTGGAGGGGCGGGGGGAGGGGATGTAGGGGGTGGGGGTGGGGGGAAGGAGGGTGGGGGCAGGCAAGGCACAGAGGGAAGGCGACTCAGAGAAGAAGTTAAAGAGCCTGGAAGACACGCCACTTTTGTGAGAAGCTGCAGTGGACAGAATGGCTGGTGTATTGCTGGGAAATGGGAGTTGAAAGGGGACAGGCTAAAATCTGAGAAACAGACATTCTTTTTTCCATGTCTAATCTGGAGAAAAAGCCAAAAGTATTCATCCTATCTCAGCGATGTGTTCCTGCTCCTCTGAATATCTACAGGTCCCCTGTAATCAGGTACATTCCATTGTAACTGTCCTAAGTTTCAATATTCTAAGGCGCATTTTTGCGCCATCAAGACAAACGACTCATTTTGTTAAGTCCTTGTGACTGCACCAGACGGCCCCTCTCAGAGCTTGGAAGAAATAACGGTGACCAGCCTATGCAGCTAATTAGCCGGTGACCTCTCCCAGGGTGACGTCAGGGCAGGGCCTGACCCACGGGCAACATCGCATTTGGAGCTGCAAGCAGCCGTGACTGCCAGAAGGTGCTGTTTGCTGAAGCGTGAAACCCAACCACGGTGAGATAAAAGGAGCTTAGTCCCTATAAAAATAGTATTGTTTTTCCTTAATGAGCTCTTTTTAATCAAGGGCTCTTAATCAAGAATGATTTTCTCAACTGAGGTTTCAGGGTTCCATCTTCAGGTAAGAAGCTCTCTGGGCCAAAAGTATAAATTAGCGGATGAGGCTCAATAACTTTTACAGGCGTGCGTGTCCTTTTAATTGCCTTTGTCTCGTTAATACAAGTCACACACTTTATCCCAAAGATAAAGTTTATTTTCTAGAATTGCCGCAGGCTGTAAAGGCTTTCTGTATCCATCCAGACAGCAGGCATTTGCTGAGTCACTCCTCTAAGCCCGGCCCGGGGCCTGCCACGAGAAATGCAAAGACAGATGAAAAGGGCAGCCTCTGCTGCAAGAAACTTGCAAAGCCCGTGGGCAGGAAAGGAAAGCAGCCTTTGCTCTGCCGTGCAGAAAGTGCGGGGCTTCGCGTCTGTGCGTTCTCGGGGAAGGAGGCGCCGGCAGCAGGGTGCCTGGGGAATGTCACACTAGAAGAGACAGAAGGGGCCGCCACCAAACTCCTGAATGGAGGCCAGCAGTGCCTCGGGCCTCCTCAGGCCCCTCTCCTCTTTTCGCCCCAAGCACCATGAGCACCACTGCTGACTGACCTGCTCTCTTAACTGACTCCCTGGGAGATCACGTCTCGTCTGTAACGCGCCCTGACCTTTCTCCAACCACGTTTTAGTGACCGGCTTGGCCACCATCTCCTGCATCCCGAGGCCTCCTGTGCTTTGCTCCCAACAGTCAGCACTTGTGACTTTTCCTGACCAGCTGCCCTCTGGCCACGTGGCCCACACGTGCAGAGCCCGGCCTGGGAGTTCCCAGCCTGGGGGTGACGTTCAACCAGGGCCTGAAGGTGGGGGGTACGAAAGTCCTGACCCGACCTTGCGCCTGTCTGGGCCGCTCCCCTGGGAGATCAGGTAAACTTTGCAAAACTGGACCTTCATGTCCTTCCCTGTCCAGCCCCACCCTGCTCACACCAGCTCCCCCCGGGACGTGCCTCAAGAAACCCCTGTGCACAGACCCCTGTGTGCGCAGCTGCTTCTCAGGGACGCGGTTTAAGACCCTTCCCACAAAAAGGAAAGGAACGTCCTGCACTCACGGAATATCGAGTCTACTTGCTCCGTGACACACAGGCTCCAGGAAACTCTGGTCTGACGTGTTACGTGGTAAGTTCAGAAAGCAGAGAACGCTCACAGTTATGCGGCCGATGCTTTATGATCTTTATCATCTTCTCTAGTCTATTTAGTGAGGCTGACTTGCCTGGGAGACAGCTTACTTTGTAGCGTCCTCATCTCTGTTCGTTTGCTCACCTTCAGGCCTTTTCTGCCTGTTTCTCTCTCCCGGAGCCCTCAACCTGTTGCATCCTCCTCTCCTCACAGGGAACCCGCGTACTGACTATTCTTTACGTTGGAAAATGAATTCCTCGGCCTTTAAAAGAGTATTTTTTAATCTAGCAGTTCTCTTCTGCCAAGCTTTAGTAATTTGTACGAATTATCATTTATTCCTTGTCATTTTCCTTAATAGGAAATAGCTACTCCAAATCATTATTACACTTACTTGTGTTTATTTGCTCATTCTCTGTGGCCCCCGCTGGAAGCTAAGCTCCAAGGGGTTGAATTTTGCTAGTTTTATGGTTGTGTGTCCCAGTGCCTAAAACAGGGCCTGGCACATAAGTCCTCCCATATTATCTGAGTAAACTCTTTTGGCCACGCCCACAGCATGTGGAAGTTCCCGGGCCAGGGATGGAACCTGCACCATGACGGCGACCCAAGCTGCTGGTGACAATGCCGGATCCTTAATCCACTGAGCCACAAGAGAACTCTTTGTTGAGTATATCAAGCACAGTTTTTCAACAATATAGCTCCAAATTCAGTTCTCTCGCCTCGTTCTCTCTGTGCTTATTGAGGCACCTGTGATGCTTCTCGTCTTGGTGCAGGTGTGCCTCGCTAACTAAAGAGGATGATGGGATGAAGCACCCTGGTCTCTCTTGGTCATCTCTGAGGACCTAAAGTCTTGGGAAAATCAACATTACACCCCCAATATTCATGGATATAAAATTACATTTACCCTAAATAACAGATCAGAGATTGAAATCAGCTTGTCTGCACACATGATTTTTCTTTAGTCCGTGGACAGGAATTATCTGAGGGGGAATGGAAAGCACCTCTTGGAAAATCCACGTTTCAGTCTTGAGTTCCTGAATCTGAGCATGTGTTTCCTCCTTCATAAAATCAGGATAATAATAAACTCCTTCCACCTCCTAGGATTGTTGTAGAGATTAAACCTAGACATTTATGTAAATGCAGGTAGTGTAATTGTTAGGTATTATACAACTATTAAAAGTTATGCTATTTTAATTAATGTTATACGCGAACAAACAACCTTCAGGTCATGTGTACCTTTCCCCCCCATACACACTTGAAACGGAAGTCGAATTTGAATAATTAAAGAACATTATAACTGAAAGTAAAATCTAATTCCATTCAAGCACTGGCAGGCGATGTGGAACTCCTGGAACACGCGTTTGAAACTGCAGGGAGCCTGAGCCAGTACAGCCATTTCAGAAAACTGCTTATCACTGACCACTAAAACCCAGCACATCATGTCTCGTGACTCGAAAATTCCATTCCTAGGTTTATATGCAACAGAATTTCACAAATGTTCACCAAAATATACGCAGAAGACTGGTCACTACAGCTCCATTCAAAATATCCAAACATTGGAGCAGAAGGTTGGATAAATAAACAGCGTACTATTTTAATAACAGAAAACACCAGTGAGAATGAACAGAGTAAACAAACTGCACTGAATGCAACATGGATGAATTTCACAAACACAACATCGGGCTAAAGGAGCCAGACGCACAGGAGTCAGGGCTGTTCGGTTCCACTTATAAGGAGTTCAAAACTAATCTGTGATATTACAGGGGATGATAGCGTTCCCATGGGGGGAAGGTAATCGAAACAGAAATGTCCCCTTTCTTTATCCACATGCTGACCACGGAGTACATTCTCTTTTTGAAAAGTAGCTGAACAGAACGACTGGGCACTTTTCCATATGAGTACTTACATTTCAATAACAAGTTAACTTAAAGGAGGAAAAATCCGATGGAAGCTTTAAAGAGTACAGTAGAATCAGTGTTGTGCTGGCATGCTGGCTTGCAGGGGGAAAAAAGCCTTGATTTGTAGTATTTGCCAAGTTCTATACTGTAAACACCCTCATCTTGTTTGATTTCTGGTTATCAATGTTTTAACAACCAGCTCATAAAAGTCCCAAATATTTATGGAGTTCACATTGTGGCTCAGTGGGTTAAGAACCAGACACTGTCTATGATGATGCGGATTTGATCCCCGACATCACTCAGTGGGTTAAGGACCCAGTGTTGCTGCAAGCCGTGGCGGCATAGGTCTCACATGCGGCTTGGATCCCGCATTGCTATGATTGTGCTGTAGGTTGGCAGCTGCAACTCTGATTCGACCCCTAGCCGGGGAACTTCCATAAACCGTGGGTGAGGCCCTAAAAAGAAAAAAAAAAATAGAATGCCCCAATAAAAATTTTTTTTAAAAAAAGTTCTGAGTACTTTACAGTCAGATCTCACAAGCTGAAATGAGCTGTTTCACTCCATCACAGAGACAACACTGAAGAGAGGTTAACCCTAGGAAGGCTTTTCACCTTATAGATCACTGATGCTCTTTAATTCTAGGTATGCTTTTTGCCTCATAGTCCTCAAGAGAAAATTACTATATTCCCATAAAAAGTTCAATTTATAAAGAATGATATGCCCCTAATAAGAAAGCTTCAAAATATATAAAGCAAAATGGGTGAAAATGCAAGAAGAAATGCATCAAAACCATCATCATAATGGGATATTTTAGAATATTGTAGAAAAATCAATAAAAAAATCGATAATAAGAGATAACACTAAATTAAAAGTTTACTCACTGGGTAAATAGAACATTGGTCTCACTTTTGCAGAATGCACATTCTTTTAGGTAAAAGCATCTCTCAACAAATTTCAGCAAATTGGTATCATCAAGAAAAAAGTTAGAGTTCCCATCACGGCTCAGCGGAAACAAATCTGACTAGTACCCATGAGGATGCAGGTGTGATCCCTGGCCTCGCCCAGTGGGTTAAGGATCCGGCATTGCTGTGAGTTGTGTCAGAGGCATCTTGGATCCCACGATTCTGTGGCTGTGGCATAGGCCAGCAGCTACAGCTCCAATTGCATCCTCAGCCTGGAAACTTCCATATGCTGTGAGTGTGGTCCTAAAAAGACAATAAAAAGAACGAAGTCAGGAAACTATGTGTGCCAAATCAAGCCCACCATCCGTTTTTGTAAATAAAGTCTTACTGAAACAAGTCATGCTCATTTATTTATGTGTTACCTGGGACTGCATTTACACTGCAAAGGCAGAGTTGAGCAATGATAGCATAGACACATTGGCTGCAAAGCTTAAATCACACGCTATGTGGATTTTCACAGGAAAATGTTGCCAATCCCTGAAACAGACCATATTCTCCAACCACAATGCAAGAGAATAAAATGCACGCAACAGTTTAGAAGTTTAAAGACACAATTCTAAATCACTCGAGTCAAAGAAGAAATCCACAATGGTAATCAGGAAAATCATAAAAGGTGAACAATAATACGAACAGTATAAAACTTGTAGAAAGCCACTCAGGGAGTTTCTGTAAATGTCTAGCCTTATAGGATTATAGTAGAAAACAGGAGAGGTAAAGACGAATGAAATTAAGCATACAGGTTAAAAAGCTGGGAAAGTATAGTTTGGGGTCACAATGTGGTGACAGGTTTGGACATATCCTCCTCCTGCATTTAAAACAACTAAAAAATCGGAGGAAACACACGAAACAATGATTTTCAGGCACTGCAGGACCAGAACCCCCTGGAGGCCAGTCCCATAGGGGAATGTCAGAGAGGCAGGGCTTACAGAGCGTAAGCTCCAGCAGCCTCGGGGGCCCAGCACGCGTGCAGAGTCCCAGAAAGAGAGGAGGTGGGGTGAGAGAGAAAAACATTTTTATCAAGAATGGCCAGTTCACAGAGACAGAAAGTAGAATGGTGCTTGCCAGGGGCTGGGGAGGGGGAGGTTGGGGAGTTAGTGTTTAACAGGTACGGTTTCAATCTGAGATGAACTGTCCGAGGGGATGTAGGCTGGTGACAGCTGCCCATCGATGTGAACACACTAACTGCCTAATGTACCACTAACTGAACGTTTAAAATGGTTAAAGCTCCACTGAGTTGTGGCTCAGTGGAAACGAGTCCCACTAGTATCCACGAGGATGTGGGTTCAATCCCCAGTCTCACTCAGTGAGTTGGGGATCCGGCAGTTACCGTGAGCTGTGGGGTAGGTCACAGACCCGGCTCGGATCCCATGTTGCTGTGGCTGTGGTGTAGGCTGGTGGCTGTGGTGTAGGCTGGCGGATGTAGCTCCAATTTGATCGCTAGCCTGGGAACTTCCATATGCTGCAGGTGCAGCTCTAAAAAGACCAAAACAAAACAAAACAAAACAAAAAAACAAAAAGAAACAGTTGAAGTTGCAATCTTTATGTTATACATATTTTGACATGATACATGAAGAAACAATGGCCTCAAACGTTTTAAATTTGATGAAAACTATGAACATACCACTCCAAGAAGCTCAACAAACTCCAAGGATAAGAGAAACATGAATAAAATGATATCAAGGCAAACAACAATACATGTTTTTTGTCAGTGATACTCTTAAAATTCTTAAAAGCAGCCAAAGGAAAAAGAAACACACCACAGGGAGTCTGCTGGCAGACTTCTTTTCAGAAACAACGTCAAAGACAGCCAAATAACATTTTTTAAAATACTGGAAGAGAAAACTATCAAGTAGAATTCTGTGGGCATCAAGAATATCTTTAAAAAATAAAGGCAGGAGCTCCTGTTGTGGCTCAGCGGAAACGAATCCGACTAGGAACCATGAGGTTGCGGGTTTGAACCCTGGCATCGCTCATTGGGTTAACGATCCGGCATTGCCGTGAGCTGTGGTGTAGATCGCAGACATGGCTTGGATCTGGCGTTGCTGTGGCTCCGGTGTAGTTCAGAGACTACTGCTCTGATTGGACCCCTAGCCTGGGAACCTCCATATGCTGCTGGTGCGGCCCTAAAAAAGGACCAATAAATAAAGGCAATAAAAAAGAAGGAAGTCCTGCCACACGCAACAACATGGCCGCATGTGGAAGACACTGTGCTACGAGAAATAAGCCAGACATAGGACACACACCACACGACTGCTGGTGTGAGGAATCTTAAAGAGTCACATGAGTAAAATGACGGTGGCAGGGGCTGGGGAGGAGGAAATGGGAAGTAGTTGTGGAAGGTGTATAAAGTTTTAGTTATGTTAAGTTCTAGAGATCTGTTGTACGACACAGCGCCTGCTGTTATCACAACTATATACCTGAAGATGGTGGAGAGGGCCGATTTCATGTTAAATATCCATACCACACTTTTTTAAAGACCAATAAAACTAAAAATAAAATAAAGGCAAAATAAAAACATTTTTAGTGGGGAGGGAAGGACCGAGAGTTTGAGATAAGCAGATGCAAACAGTTACATACAGGATGGACAAACAACAAGGTCCTACTATACAGCACAGGGAAATATAGTCAATATCCTGTGAGAAACTACAATGGAAAAGAATATTAAAAAAAGATAGGAGTTCCCGCTGTGGCTCAGTGGAAACGAATCTGACTAGTGTCCATGAGGACACAGATCCAACCCCTGGCCTCACTCAGTTGGTTAAGTATCTGGAGTTGCCTCTAGCAGTGGTATAGGTTGCAGAAGAGGCTCGGATCCCTCGTTGCTGTGGCTCAGGTGCAGGCCAGCGGCTACAGCTCTGATTCAACCTCTAGCCTGAGAACTTCCATATGCCTAGAGTGTGGCCCTAAAAAGAAGGCAAAAAACCCCCAAAAGAATATATATGTATAACTGAATCACTTTGCTGTACAGCAGAAATTAATACAGCGTTGTAAATCAACTATACTTCAATAAATAAATTTTTAAAATATTTTCAGATATACAAAGCATTTAGAATTCATGTACAGGAGTTCCCATCATGGCACAGCGGAATCGAATTTGTCTAGGAACCATGAGGTTGCAGATTTGATCCCTGGCCTTGCTCAGTGGATTAAGGATCTGATGTTGCCATAAGCTGTGGTGTAGCTCACAGACACGGGCCGGATCCTGCATTACTGTGCCTGTGTTGCTGTGGCTGTGGCGTAAGCCAACAGCTGTAGCTCCAATTGGACCCCCAGGCTGGGAACCTCCATATGCTGCAGGTGTGGCCCTAAAAAGCAAAAAAAGAAAAAGAAAAAGAATTCATGTATAGATGACCCTCCAAAAAGAAAGTCACTTTACATATAAATACAAATAGGGAAAAAGTAAAAGGATGGAAAATAGTATAATATGCTAACAAAACCAAAAAAAATCTGAGTGGCTCTATTAATATTTGACAAAGTAGGGAGTTCTCATTTTGATTCAGCAAGTTAAAAACCTGACTAGTATCCATGAGGGTGCATGTCTGATCCCTGGCCTCACTCAGTGGATTAAGGACCCAGCATTGCAGTGAGCTGTGGTGTAGATCACATATGTGTCTCGATCTGGTGATGCTGTGGCTGTGGTGTAGGTCGGCAGCAGCAGCTTTGATTCGACCCCTAGCCTGGGAACTTCTGTATGCTGCAGGTGCAACCCCACACACACACAAAAAAGTAAAATATATATATATATTAGACAAAGTAGATATAAGAGCAAAAACACTACTAGGAATAAAGAAGACCATTTTATCTCATTTTAAGAAGGATCAATTTATCATGAAGACACAACAATCCTTAGGTGTTTGTGCACCTAGTAATAAAAGTTCAAAATACATGAACTAAAAATTGATAGAAATTCAAGGAGAAATAGATGATTATACAATTATAGTGCATTGTCTTTTGCTGGATAACAAATTACCACAAGTTTAGTAACATAAACAAAACCCATTAATTATCCCACAGTTCTGTGGGTCAGAAGTCCAGCATGGCGTGACTGGGTTCCCTGCTGAGTCTCCCAAGGCTGAAATCAAAGTGTTGGCCCAAGTGGGCTTCTACTGGGGGCTCTGGGAAAGAATTCACTTCCAAGCTTGTCCAGGCTGTCGGCATAATCCCATTTTTTGTGGGTGTAGGACTGAGGGACCCACATTTTTGCTAGCCATCAGCAGTTCTACTCTCAACTTCGGGAGGCCACCATGGTCCCTTATCACATGGCTCTGCTCTGTCCAACTTCTCAGACTTTGAATCTCTCTAACTCCTCTTCTGTAACCAAAGAAAGCTCTCTGCTTATAACAGGCCCATCTGACTAGATCAGCCCCATCTGGACAGTCTCTCTTCTGCCATATGGGGTAACATTATCGTGACAGTGGTGTTCCTTCATAATCACTGGTCCCACCCACAATAAAAAGGGAGGGATTAGGTAAGACTGAGGGTGTTGGAGGCTCATTCTTAGAAGTTTCTCTGCTATAAGCGACTCTCTGGCCCCCAGTGACCCGTGTCCATCCCATGTGAAAAATCCACTCACTGCTATCCCAAGGTCTCCACAAGTCTCATCCCACTGCAGCAATAACCCCAGACCCAGCATCTCTGTATGTGAACCATCCAAGTCAGATGTGGATGGGGCACCAGATGTAATCTGTTATGTACAGCTCTGGGGGCACAGTTCCTCTCTGTCTGTGGACTTGTGAAACTAAAGAAACACATTATATGCCATCAGCCTCCCAACAAACAAGATGTGATGGGTACAGGATAGAGTCAGAGGTTTTCTAGTTCAAAAGAGGGGAAGAGAATGTGAAAAGGAGTCAGGGATCAAATGTAGGTTTGAAATCCAAGGGGCAGGTTTGAAATCCAGGGGCAAGTCCTCTGTTAGGCTTCAGGGATTGGGAGTCACCTTCATGGCTCTCAGTTCCCAACTCTGCACACTTGAGTCCACCTTCTGAGTCATCTCCCCACCAGACCAGCAGTTTGATCAGCCTCCTTTCTGCATGTGGACTTTTCAGGGTCTGACAGCCTTCTTTCATTTTGTACACATCTGCCCTTTCAGTCCAAACTGGAAGTGTTTCTGCTGATATAGAATTCTCAAAAATTGTGTGGATACTGATTAGAATCACTCCATTGGAAGAAATGAATTCACAGGTCTCTTTGAGATGATCTTTTCTCTATATTTGGTTTCTTTTAGATTCCTAAGGCTTGATGTGAGATCTTTTCCAAAAGAGACAACAACTTGAGACTTTTGGATGAGATTGCAATTCCAGATCCTTAACCCACTAAATGCAATAGAAGCATTTAGTGGTACGAATTTTCCTCTAAATACTGCATTAGCAGCATCACTCAAGTTTTGGGGTATTTTTTATTTTAATTTAGTTTGAAATGCTTTCTAATTTAATTTCTGATTTATTCTTTGACCGATGATGTATAACTTGAGGTGTGAATCTTCAACTATTGGAATCTTCCAGGTGACTTTGTTAATTACTAATGTAATTCTACTGTAATTTGGATTCTTTTAAATTTATCTTTTTAAGATTTGTCTTATGGTTAATAACATGGCTTACCTTTTCTTTTTTTTCCTTTTTTGGCCACCCCATGGCATATGGAGTTCCTGGGCACCGTGCCTGGTCAGGATTGAAGCTTTGTCCCAGTGCTCCAGAGATGCCACTGATCCTGTTGTGCCAGAGTGGGAATTCCTCCAACTTCTTTTTTAAATGAGAAGGAACAGCTTTTTTTTTTTTTTGGTCTTTTGTCTTTTTAGGGCTACACCCACAGCATATGGAAGTTCCCAGGCTAGGAGTCAATCGGAGCTGCAGCTGCAGGCCTATGCCATTGCCACAGCAATGCAGGATCCGAGCCTTATCTGTGACCTACACCACAGCTCACAGCAATTCCAGATCCTTAACCCACTGAGCAAGGCCAGGGACCGAATCAGTGTCCTCATGGATACTAGTTGGGTTTTTTAATTGCTGAGCTGCAACAGGAACTCCCTAATATGGCTTATCTTGGTGTAAGTTCCAGGCCCATTTGCGAAGAATATGAATTCTATTGTTGTTGGATAGATTGCTCTATGTCAATTAAGGATACGTTCATTGATATTTTTCATTAAATCTTCTATATACTTGTTGATTTTCTGTCCACTTGTTTTATCAATTATTGAGAGGATGTTGAAATGTCCAATCATAATTGTAAAAATATGCTACTGTTCCTTTCAGGTTTTTTTTTTTTTTTTGCTTCAAATATTTTGAAGTTCTGTGCTTATACGCATAATAATGATGAATTAACCTCTTTAACTTCATGGACCTTATCTCTGATAGTAGTATGTGTGAGAAATGTACTTTGTCCTATGTAGATATAACTGTTACACTTTTCTTCAGATTAGTGTTAACATAGTTTATCTCTTCCCATCTTTTTACTTTTAGCTCCCTTTATTAATATACTTCAATTAGGTTTCTCTTAGGCAGGCATAGAATTGGGCATTACCTTTTTTTTTAAAATCCAAATGGACAATCTCTGCTTTTAATTTGGGATGTTTAAACCACTTACACTTTATGTGATTATTGATATGGTTGGGTTTAAATCTGCCATCTTGTTATTTGTTCTTTATTTGTCCTATTTTTTGTTTTAATTGTCCTCTTTCTTTCAATTAATTGAATTATTGCTATAATTCCATTTTATCTCTTGTTGGTTTATTATATCTAACTCTTTTCTTTCCTCTAAAGGATGTTTCAGAGTTTATAGTATACATCTTTGCTATATACTATATAAAATTATAAATTTTTGCTGTCAAGTGCAAGTAAAAATGGAGGAGTAAGACCATCTGAAAATTTTCTCCTCCATAAAAGCAATGATATGGAGTTCTCATTGTGGCTCAGAGGTTTAAGAACCCAACACCGGCTCTCTGAGGATGCGAGCTTGATCCCAGGCCTTGCTCAGTGGGTTAAGGATCCAGCATTGCTGCAAGCTGCGGTGTAGATAGCAGATGCGGCTTGGATCTTGCTATTTTATTACAGCCTTTGGGAGGCAAAAAAAAAGGGATGCATCTAGAAACTAAAAGATACCAGAATTATGATTTAAAAATGAAACCTCAATAAATAATCTCTCTGGAATAATATTTAGGTTGGCTAACCCAATTCAATAAAACATTCTAATGTACATAATATTAAATTTCTAGTCTTCTTATATAGTACGCCTCAAACTGAAGAAAGTCAGTCAACCAATTTTCAAATAACACAAACCTAGAAACAGGAAACACTTAAGTTCAAAAAAAAATGTGCGCGCACACACAAATTTCAGTCTCTAAACGGCAGACTAGTTATACACCACTAGGCATATACCACTGCCTACAGGCCACATGTCTGTGGCCTGTAGGTGAAGCTCCAATTTAACCCTTAGCCTGGAAACTTCCATATACTACAATTGTAGCCATTAAAAAAAAAGCAATGATAAAATTGGCAAATATGGTCAAGTTCAACTTTTCAGAACTCTGGAAATTAACCAAATTCTTTCAGCAATCCAGGGAACATTTAAGAAAAATGACAGCCTTGGTTAGGGCAGTGAGATTTGTGGCATTTTAACTTGCCCTATTCCCATTTCCCTCTCTCTGATTCTCCTGATGAAAACCAGCAGCCTGGCAGCTGCCAGAGGGGCCAGATTTGCATTGGAACTCTTTCAAAGCCTTATTCCCAGAGAACTGTGATTATTTATCTTGCTCGGTGGGTCTCTGGAAGACCCTACTGGCAAGACTCTTTATTCAACCTGATTTAGAGCTCACTCACTGCAAGTCTTTCCTCCAAAAGCATTTGCCGAAAATAATCAGAGGTACTTGTTGAAAACTGCAGCTGCCTCAGGCAGTGACGAACAGTTGGGACAATCAAGAGGCTAACCAAAAAGCTTAAAAGGAAAATCTGGGGAGTGAGTCCATGGAGAGCTTTGAAGAACTCTGATACATTCCTGGGAATTTAGAAGATTATGTCCTTGTGTAGATCTGCGAACATGATCAGGGCCATAAGCTCTCACCCTTGCAAACGGTTTGCCTTCTTGAGGTTTACCTTCAAGCTGGTCCTATTAGGAAGGGTCAGAACAACCTTTGGTCTAGGAAGAATTTTTCACTACTATTGAGGTGATATATTTCTAAATGCCTCTTGTGTTGTTAGGGTTTTCCATTCCAGCTTGTAGGAATGTGAACCCTTCCTAGCTTTGTCTTTGCTTTAAAGATTGTGCCACCTTCTTGGTTTCAGTAGCAATAATACCTTTTCCATAGTTTTTTTCTCTCACACACACACTCACCAGGACTGAGTTGAGGACTTGAGAAAAGCCTTCTGCTGGTTTCAGCTCTTCACGTGCAGCTCTCTCCCATCCAGTGCTTTATCCTGTGAGTTTGAGCCAAATTGGTGTCCTCAAATTCTCAACGCTGTTCCCTCATCCAAGGAAGACCAGCATGGTCTGTTTGCCCCCTGTGCTGTGTCCTCACGGCTTTTCCCAGGCAGTAAGCTGAGCAATGATAAGTTTCACTTTATCTGTTTCCTTTCATGCAGAGAACATTGTTCTGTATTACTTTGTGTCCAATGTCAGAAAACTGCTGTTTTCTGTTCTGCTGTTGTCTGTTTTTGTAGTTAAGGTAGGAAGCTGTGATGGTTAATTTTATGTGTTTACTTGAAAGTGCTTCTGTATGAGTTTAACATTTAAATCGATGAACTGTGAGTATAGCAGATTGCCCTCCATAAATGTTGTGGGCCTCATCTAAGCAGTTGACGGCATGAATAGAACAAAGAGACTGGCCTCCCTTAGCAAGCAAAAACTTCTGCAGCAGACAGTCTCCATATTTCATCTGCCTCACTGGCATTTCTCGGTGTCTGCCTGCCAGCCTTCTCACCATCTACTTTACATGGTCTCCAGGCTAATGGTCTTAGAACTAGACCTGCACCATTGCCCCTTCTGATCCACACTGCAGATTTTGTATTTCCTTGCCTCTGTAATCATGTAAGCCAGTTTCTTACAATAAATATATACCTTATTAGTTCTGTTTCTCTGGAGAGCCCTGAACTTTACAGAGGGTTAAGTCCATTCCATGGTATTCTGTCCTGCCTAGGATAGGAATTCATGATGCATTTTAAATCTGTAATAATTAAGACAGTTTGGTATTTATGCATTGCAAAGAAAAGAAGATAATGGACTAAACAGAGAGCCCTGAAACACATCTACAAGTATACAAACACTTGATACACACTAGGATTGCAAATTTCTGGGGAAAAGATGTCTGTAAAATTATTTTTGTGAGGATGTTTGTGTATCTATATGGAAAATGAGTTCTCTTGTGGTGCAGTGGATTAAGAATCCAGTGCAGTAATTGCAGTGGCTTGGGTCACTGCTGTGGTGCAGATTCGATCCCTGGCCCAAGAAATTTCACATGCCATGGATTCAGCTAAAAAGAAAAAGAAAAAAAAAATGCCTGAGTTATAACCAAATATCCAGTTTAGAAAAATTAAAGACTCTAATTATAACTTTTGGAAAGTAAGAATGTAAAGCATACCCATAACCTCTGCGAATGAAGAAGTATTTTCAACAAGGCCTCGAAAGCAGAAATTATTAAAAGACCATAAATTTGAAGTTGATATATATAGTATATATAGCAGTCAAATAGTAATATTCAGAAAGCATTTAGTCCTTAAAGTCAACAAGATAAAAAAGCTGAGCCACTCCTCTAACTCAGTAATCATATTCCTGTGGAGTAGGAAGTCTGGAAACATGCATGTGTCAGAAGAATGTAGAAGAGTATCACTGTTTGTAACAGGAGGAAAAAACTGGAAATATACCCAACAGCTTCTAATGGGATATAGAAACTAAACTGGTGATATATTCGTAAATCAAATACTTTTAAAGCAGGTAGAGTGAATGAACTCCAACTACTCTGAGGAACCTCATGCCTATAATTGCAAATTTTAAAACAAATTATAGTAGAATAATATGGCTATTTACACAACTTTCAAACACACAAAAAAACTATACAATATATATTTTAGGTACAAATATAGAAGCAGCAAGTCCAAATGATGACAGAACTCAGGAGGATGTCTGCTCTGCAGGGGATAGAAGGTGTGCTCCAGGAAGGGTCCAATGCATTGGATGACAATGACAATACCTTTCTCTTAAGATAGGTAGGTGGGTGTTTACTTCATCATTATGCTTATAACCTAAGTATATATATATATGCCATAATTATCAGCTATTTCATAAATTTTTAAAAGTTGAAGGGAAGCAGAAAAAGAAACTGAAGGATGGAAGAGAAGGAAAAAGCAATCACAAGGAAAGAGATGAGAGAACTGGGATCAATCAAAACAGAAAATGATGGAGCTCCTGCTGTGGCACAGCAGGTTAAGGATCTGGTATTATCGTGGCTGTGGCATAGGTTGCAGCTATTGCTCGGATTTGCTCCCTGGCCTGGGAACTTCCACATGTCATGGGTACAGTCATAAAACAAACCAATAATAATAGTAATAGTAACCCAACAACAACCAAATAAAAACAAAAACCCAGAAAATGAGGTCAATTCTCCTGATCAGAAAATGATCAGGAGAAATGCATGCCCCTAGAAATCCCAGAAATGCTAGCAAAATTTCTCACAGTGCTTGGAATGAAGGCCCAAGCCCTTTTATTTAAGTATCAAAAGAAGGGATTTATCAAGTACCTATTATATTTAAGCCCTGTATCCAGTGTTGGTAATGAATCTTATTTCTCAATGCTGATCTTTTATTTATTGATTGATTGATCTCTTTTAGGGCCGCACTTGCAGCATATGGAGGTCCCCGGGCTAGGGGTCAAATCAGAGCTGTAGCTGCCAGCCTATGCCACACACAGCAACGTGGGATCTAAGGCACATCTGCAACCTATACCACGGCTCACGGCAACGCCAGATCGTTAACCCACTGAGCAAGGCCAGGGATTAAACCTGCACCCTCATGGATGCTAGTCAGATTCCTTTCTGATGAGCCAGGACAGGAACTTCTAGACATATTTTTAAAAATGTATTTTATTGAAGTATAGTTACAATGTTGTGTTAATTTTTGCTGTAAAGAGATTTATATATATATAAATAATTATATATGAGTAATAAATAAATAATACATAAATTTATATATATATATATATATATATATATATATATATGACTCTGCTGTTTATCCATCCTGTACACTTCCAGTGCTTCCCTCCCCCACACCCACCCCCTTGGCAACCACCAAAACTTAGACATCTGTAATAACCTGGTTCTGATTCCACTTTAGGAAGATGGCAACACTGAGTGGAAAATTACCCTCTTGGAATTCTATGCCACCCTAAAGAATCAGATAACAATGCCACTGTGGTAATGTACTAGATAAGGGAATTAGCACATTTGGGAAGGTCCACGTGTGACCTTAGGTAATAGTTTATCCATCTTAGTAGCCTCTTGCTTAACATGAGTTAAGAAAAAACAGATGGTTTTATATTCACAGGTCACCTTCTGGGATGTGTCCTGCAAGTCTAATTCATTTGAAATTGGTTGTAACCATACTCTGGTCTGCAGCCACAGATAACAGATACTTGCATACTGGTAAGAAATTTCAGTGATTTACCTTAAAGTAATATTGGTAATGGCTATGAGATGGGAGTGTTTAAAGTCATTCAGGAAATGGAAGATGATTTCACTCCCAAAGGAAGTAAATGATACACGTGAAAGAGTTCTGCATTCCTTCCAAATGAGAAAAAAAAAATAGATTCTAATGCTAATCGTGAGGCTTCCATAAATGAGACACATTTTAGAATGTCGTCAAGTAAGGAACCAAGTGCAAAAACAAATTTACCTTAGAAGCTAAGTCATGTCCATAATTTACTTGTCGAGTCATGACTCAGCATACAAAACCACCATTTTTTTTTTTTTTGGCCATAAGCAGGACATGTGGAAGTTCCTGGGCCAAGGGTCGAATCTATGCCACAGTTGCAGCCACTGTCACAGCTACAGCAGTGCCAGATCCTTAACCCACTGTGCCACATGGGAAATTCCAAAACCAACATTTTAATATTAATTCTCTAGAATGTTTTCTGTTGAGTAATTTATAAAATTCTACAGTTGTATAAAAAGCCATCTCATTGATGCTTTATTTCCTTTCTAATTATTGGGGACACTGAGTTAAATATAATTAAATAATTATAACTGAGTGTTTTCAACTCATTAAGTGTACATTTCAAAGTCTTGATATATAAATTAGATACATTTTAGAAAATGTCTTGCATTACATTTATTTTTACCATGTAAATAGGGTCTGTCCCCCTCCAGAGACAGAAATTTTGTATTTTTACAACTCGGAAAGCGGTTGTGAAGGTGCAGTAAACATTCCAAGGAGTCTGCATCAGTGTGTGACACCTACTCCCCATGGAATGTTTTTACAAAGACAGAATTCCCTGTGGTTCCTGGCTGGGAGTAGTGTTTCTCTCCTCCCCCAAAATCTCAGTTTTATACCTAGACAACAAAATTTCAAATGGGAACAAAATGAAGGTCTTAGTGAATTTCCAAAAAATTTTAAAAGAGAGAAATTTGCTAACATTTTCAGCGAGTTACAGTTTATGAAACATTCCCAGATATTTTCTCCTGTGATAAAACCACCCTGGGAGTCACCTGACAGTGAAGAGAGCGGGACCCTAACCACTGGCCCACCAGGGAGAACCTCATGAGGCATGTGAATGACTGAGTTAATCAGGGGCTGAATCCAGGCTGGGGCCAGGTCTTCTCTGTACAGGCCCAGCAAGAACGCTGAATTTGCACACACACAACCTCTCGCTTTGCATTTCAGTACATTATGGTCATGGCATAGACAGGCACTCCCAAATGGAGCAGCCTAAATGTGAGGGGAACTGCTGATGAGAGCGACTGCTGGTCTTCACTGTCATCTGTCTCTCTAGTCAGTGTTTGTGATCGCACCCTCACATGAGTCAGTCTTTGCAATCCACTGGACAAACCCAAGACTTTGGCTCCTCTGCCTCAATCAACAGGACAATTTCACCTGGCTTTCCTCAAATTCTATACGCAAAAGTAAACCTAACGTCTTCCTTGAAAATCTGTTTGTACTCAGAATGTCTTCGCCAGCCTGCCTTGTCCAGCCCCATCCATTCCTCTGCAGATGTGTACAGCCTGTAAGACACTGCTTTTCCTCATTGCATCACAGTTGGTTGGCAGGGATGGAAGTGCTACCTGGGCCCACAGAATGGCATGCAATGTCCTATTGATATTTCCAGGTTCAAGATTCCAGACTCCCCTCTTTGAGAGGCAGAGTGAACAGCAGTTGTTTGTAGGCACCGAAGCAAAAGACCATGTAGAATGAAAATCTAAGGCAACCTTTCCAGGGATCTGCAGATTCCACCTGATGCCAGGGTCTCAGGGGTGCCCAGACACACCCAGAAACGCTCCATTGACCTTGGGTAGGCTGAGAGACCATGGGAAGAAAACAGGACGACACCTGTGATGACAAAAACATTTCTGAATTGGCAGGTTACTCCTCTTGTCTATCAATGTCAAACAGAAATGAGAATAGTCGACATCCACACTTTTTTCTCTCCATTTGTCTTTTGAATTGTCTCTCAGCGACATTTTATAGTTTTCAGTGTATAAAGTTGCTCACATATTTTGGTCAGATATATCCCTAATATGTGAGTAATTTATGCAATTTAAATGGAAGATTTAAAAATTCAATCTGATTGCTATTAACGTAAAGGAAAATAGTTGATTTTTGTATACTGAACTTGGATCCTGCAATCTTTCTAAATTCATTATTAGTTCTAGTAACTATTTCGTAGGTTCTATCATGTTTTCTACTCGGAGAATCATGTCCTTAAAAAAAGGACAGTTTTACTTCTTTCTTATCTGAATTACTTCTATTTTCTCTCCTTGTTTTATTGTACTAACTAGAACTTGCAGTACAATGTCAAATGGGAAGGAACATTTCAATATTTTTCATGAAGAAATATCATGTTAGCTGTAGCCTTTTTCACGGATGTTCTTTATCAAGTTCAGGAAATTCTCTTATATATCTAGTTACTTAGAGTTTTTTCATTACTAACAGGTGATGCATTTTCTCAAATACTTTTTCTGTGATTATTCAGATAATCATTTGACATTCGCATTTAGTTTTGTGTCTCTACATGTTCGGTGGTGTAACTTTCTTCCTAATTCTTCTGCATGAAATTTGTTGAGTTTCTTGAAACTTTGTACATAGTTTTACTAAAACTTGGGAAATTTTTCAGCCATTATTTCTTCAAGTATTTTTACTGTTTCCTCCCTTTCTCTTCTTCAGAGATTCCAATTAGACATAATTGGTCCCTCTGAATTTGTTCCAAAGCTCATTCCTGCTGTTCCATTATTATTATTACTACTACTATTATTTTCTCTGTTTTATTACTAGAAATCTAGTTTCTACTGTTATCTTTTGAAGTACCATAATCTTTTCTTTTGCAAGGTCTAATCTGCCATTAATCCTGTTCAGGATATTTCTCATCTCACACAGAGTTTTCATCTTTAAGAGTCACATTGGCTCTTTTATATCTCCCATGTCTATGCATTTTTGAATATATATAATAAGGCCATAGTAACTACTTTCTACATGAACTCTTTATTGAGATAATTATAGTTCACCTGCAGTTCAGAGAAATAATACAGATCCTAGATACACTTCATCCAGTTTCAAAAGTGTTAATACTTTGCAAAATTGTGGTACAATATCACAATCAAGATATCAGCATTGATATAATCCATCTCTCATTCAGACTTCCCAAAGTATCTCCTGTATGAACTCATGTGCATGTATTTAGTTCTATATAATTTTATAACATATATGTTCATGAATTTGTCACCAGAGTCAAGATGTGAACAATTCCATCACCACAAGAATCCCTTGTGCTGCTTTTTGTGAACAGTCATTCTCTTCTCCAGTCCCTTTCAACCCCAAGTCAACACTGAGGATCTGTTCTCTAAATCTAAATTCTCTAAATCTAAGTTTTTATCATTGGTATCCACCTACCAATGTCACGTAGGTGGAATCACACAGTAACTAACGTAACTAACATTTTGAGATTAGCTTTAAAAAATTATATTAATTCCCTGGAGAGTCATCCAGGTTGCTACATGTATCAAGAATATTCCTTTTTACTGCTGAGTAGTAGTCGAGAGTATGGCTGTATCAGATCCATTTAATCATTCACCTGCTGAAGAAACACCTGCCTGTTTACAGCTTTTGGCTATTGCCAACAGAGCTGCTTCGAACATTTCTGTATACGTCCTTGGGAAAATAAAAGTTTTAACATTTCCTTAGAAAAATACTTGAGATATATGGTCGTAGTAGTTGTATGTAGTTTCATAAAAAACTGCCAAACTATTTTCCAAAGTGGCTGCAGCATTTTATATTCCTTTCAACAGTGTATATACAATCAGTTTTCTCTGCATCCTTATCAGCACTTGGTATTTTCTTTATTTTTTTTAATATATTAATTCCTCTGATAGGTGTGTAGTGATAAATCATTGTTTTAATTTGCTTTTCTGTAACCAAAAGGATTTTAAGCATTTTGCATGTGCACAATTGCTAGCTGTATATTCTCTCTGGTGAAATATATGTTCATGTCTTTCACCCATTTCTAATAGATTGACTTTAATGATGAGTTTTGAGAGTTCTTTATACACTCTAGATATCAGTCCTTTTTTAGAAATGTAATTTGTAAATATTTCCTCTAGTCTGTCTTTTCAACCACTTCACATGATCTAACTGCAGAGCAAAAGTGTTAAACTTTGATTAGTTTCAATTAATCAGTTTTCCTTTTATGTATCATTCTTTTGGTGCCAAATCTAAGAACTATTTGTCTATACCTAAATCTCAAAGATTTTCTTCTATAGCTTCCAAAAGTTTTATGGTTTTATGCTTCACGCTTAAGTCCACAGTTCATTCTGAGTTTTTTAATTTTTATTTTTAATGATTTTTTTTCCATTATAGCTGGTTCACAGTGTTCTGCCAATTTTTTACTGCAAAGTGACCCGGTCACACATACATATATACATTCTTTTTTCTCACATTATAATGCTCCATCATAAGTACCAGATATAGTTCCCAGTGCCATACAGCAGTATCTCATTGCTTATCCATTCCAAAGGCAATAGTTTGCATCTATTAACCCCAAATTCTCAGTCCATCCCACTCCCTCCTGCTCCTGCTCAGCAACCAAAAGTCTGTTCTCCGAGTCCATGATTTTCTTCTCTGTGGAAAGGTTCATTTGTGCTGTATATTAGATTCCACATGTAAGTGATATCATATGGTATTTGTCTTTCATTTCCTGACTTACTTCCCTAGAGTCTCTAGTTCCATCCACATTGCTGCAAATGGCATTATTTTGTTCTTTTTTATGGCTGAGGGGTATTCCATTGTGTATATATACAACTTCTTCTTAATGTATTCATCTGTTGATGGACATTTAGGTTGTTTCCATGTCTTGGCTATTGTGAATAGTGCTGCAATGAAAATACAGGGGCATGTGTCTTTTTCAAGGAAAGTTTTGTCTGGATATATGCCCAAGAGCATATGATAGTCCTATGATAGTCCTATGTACAGTTTTCTAAGGTACCTCCATACTGTTTTCCATAGTGGCTGTACCAGCTTACATTCCCACCAACAGTGCAGGAGGGTTCCCTTTTCTCCACACCCTCTCTAGCATTTGTTATTTGTGGACTTATTAATGACGGCCATTCTGACTGGTGTGAGGTGGTTCCTCAGAGTAGTTTTGATTTGCATTTCTCTAATAATCATTGATGTTGAGCATTTTTTCATGTGCTTGTTGGCCATCTGTATATCTTATTTGGAGAAATGTCTATTCAGGTCTTTTGCCCATTATTCCTTTGAGCTGTTTGATTTTTTGCTGTTGAGTTGTATAAGTTGTTTGTATATTTTAGAGATTAGGCCCTTGTCAGTTGCATCATTTGAAACTAGTTTCTCCCATTCTGTAAGGTGTCTTTTTTTTTTTATGGTTTCCTTTGCTGTGCAAAACTTGTCAGTTTGATTAGGTCCCCTTGGTTTATTTTCGCTTTTATTTCTATTGCCTTGGGAGACTGATCTAAGAAAACATTTATAAAGTTGATGTCAGAGAATGTTTTGCCTATGTTCTCTTCTAGGAGTTTGATGGTGGCTTGTCTCATGTTTAAGTCTTTAAGCCATTTTGAGTTTATTTTTGTGCATGGTGTGAAGGTATGATAGAGCTTCACTGATTTACATGAGGCTGTCCAGTTTTCCTAGTACCACCTACTGAAAAGACTGTCTTTTTCCCATTTTTTTTCCAATGCAGGAGCATGGAATATCTTTCTATTTTTGAGTTGTTTTATAAGCTGTGAAATTTAGGCTGCTTCATTTTTTCCCTATAATTGTCCATTTGCTCCAACACAACTTGTTATAAAAAGCTATCTTTTCCCCATTGAATTGCTGTTGCACCTTTGTCAAAAATCAGTTGAACAAGTAGTTATGGGTCTATTTCTGGCTTCTTTGTTCTGTCCCATTGATCTAAATATCTGTTCCTGCACCAATACTGTACTGTCTTAATTACTATAGCAATTTAATAAGCCTAGCTTGAGTAGGCTGTTGCAGCTCATGGCAACACCAGATCCTTAACCCACTGAGCAAGGCCAGGGATGGAACCCACATCCTCATGGATACTAGTCAGGTTCTTAACTGAGCCACAACAGGAATTCCTCTTCTTTATTCCTTTCTATGTCAGTGGACACTTAGGTTGATTCCATGTCATGGCTATTGTAAATAGTGCTGCTATTAACATTGGGGTGCACGTATCATTTCAAAATAGTGATTTTGTTTTATTCAGATATATGCCCAGGAGTGGAACTGCTGGATTATTTGGTAACTCTATTTTTAGTTTTTTAAGGAAACTCCACAGTGGCTATACCAGTTGACATTCCCATCAACAATGTAGGAGGGTTCCCTTTTTTCCACACCTTCTCCAGCATTATTATTATTTTAATTGTAGACTTTTAAAAAATAGTCATTCTGGAGTTCCAGTCATGGCTCAGTGGTAACAAACTTGACTAGTATCCATGAGGACGTGGGTTTGATCCCAGGCCCTGCTCAGTGGGTTAAAGATCTGGTGTTGCTGTGAGCTGTGGTGTGGGTAACAGATGTGGATCAGATCCCACATGACTGTGGCTATGGTGTAGGCTGGCAGTTGCAGCTCTGATTAGACCCCTAGCCTGGGAAGTTCCATATGCCACAGGCATGGCCTTAAAAAGACAAAAATGAATAAATAAATAATAGTAAATCTGACTGGTATGAGATAATACTTCATTGTAGTTTTGATTTACATTTCTCTGGTTATTTTAGCCATGTTGAACATGTTTTCATGTGCCTATTGGCCATCTGCATGTCTTCTTTAGAGAAACGTCTAAGTCTTCTGCCCATTTTTTGATTGGGTTGTTTCTGTGTTACTGAGTTGTGTGAGCTGTTTGTATATTTTGGAAGTTAATCCCTTGTCTTTTGTATCACTTGCAAATATTTTATCCTAGTCCGTAGGCTGTAGGGTGTCTTTTCCTTTTGTTTATGATTTCCTTTGCTGTGCAAAAGCATGTGAATTTGATTAGATCTCATTTGTTTATTTTTGCTTTTATTTCTATTGTATTTGAGAGACCTAGGCAACTGTTATTATGATTTATGTTCAAGAATGTTTTTCCCATGTTCTCTTCTAGTTTTATGGTGTCATTTCTTATATTTAACTCTTTAGGCCATTCTGAGGGTTGTTTTCTGTTTATGGTGTAAGAGACTGAGTTAAGTTCATTGACTTACATGCAGCTGTCCAGATTATCCAGAACCACTTGCTAAAGAGACTGTCTTTTCTCTGTTGTATAGTCTCGCCTCCTTTGTTGAGGATTAAACGAACATAAGTGTGTGGTTCATTTCTAGGCTCTCTATGGTGTTCCATTAATCTGTTCCACATGTCTGTTTTTGTCCCAATACCATGTTTTTTGATTATTATAGTTTTGTAGTATTATCTGAAGTATAGGAGGGTTATGACTCCAGATTTATTCTTTTTCCTCAGAATTCCTTTGACAATTCTGGTTTTTTTGTGCTTCCATACAAATTTTAGGATTATTTGTTCTAGTTCTGTGAAAAATATCATAATACTTCCAGTATTATGATGAACAGATGTGTTAAGAGTGAGCATCTTTGTTCCAGTAATGTCTGAGTAACTTGTTATGTATTGCATTAAATCGGTAGATTGCTTTGGGTATCACGGCCATTTTAACAGTACTAATTCTTCCAGTCCAAGAGGATGGGGATAGCTCATTTTCAGCTTAATTTATCAATGTTTTATACTTCTCAGTGTATGTCTTTCATCTTCTTGGTCAGGTTTGTTCCTAAGTATATTAATTTTTTTGATGTGATTTTATT
>PVHT021183556.1:1819234-1831512 GCA_004024745.2 Catagonus wagneri
GAAAACTTCCCTAATATGGGAAAGGAACCACTCAGTCAAATTCAGGAAGTGCAACAAGTACCATATAAAATAAACCCAAGGAGGAACACCCCGAGACACATATTAATCAAAATGACCAAAATCAAAGAGAAAGAGAAAATTTTGAAAGCAGCTAGGGAAAAGAAACAAATGACATACAAGGGAACCCCAATAAGGTTATCAGCAGATTTTTCAGCTGAAACCCTACAGGCCAGAAGGGAGTGGCATGATATACTTAATGTGATGAAAAGGAAAAACTTCCAACCAAGATTGCTTTACCCTGCAAGGCTCTCATTCAGATTTGAAGGAGAGATCAAAACCTATACAGATAAGCAAAAGCTAAGACATTTCTGCAACACTACACCAGCTTTACAACAAATTCTAAAGGAACTTCTCTAGGTAGAAAAGAAAAGGCCACAACCAGAAACAAAAACACCGCAAATGACAAGGCCCACCAGGAAAGGCATATATACAGTAAAGATACTAAATCATCCATGCGCAATTATGCTACCAAAATCAGAAATCATGAGAAGAGAGCACAAATGCAGGTCACTGGAGACTCACGTGCAATTAAGAAACCAACAACTTAAAATAATCTCATTTGTATACAGACTCCTATATCAAAACTTTAGGGTAAAAAAAAGAGCAACAAAACCCCAAACAGTTAATACAATGGCAATAAGAACATAAATATCAGTAATTACCTTAAATGGTAGACTGAATGCCCCAACCAAAAGACATAGACTAGCCGAATGGATACGAAAACAAGACCCATATATATGCTGTCTTCAAGAGACCCACTTCACTTCTAGAGACACATACAAATTGAAAGTGAGAGGATGGAAAAAAATATTCCATGCAAACAGGCATCAAAAGAAAGCCGGAGTAGCAATACTCCTGTCAGACAAAATAGACTTTAAAATGAAGAACATTTTAAGAGACAAGGAAGGACACTACATAATGATCAAACGATCAATCCAAGAAGAAGATATAACCATTTTATATATCTATGCACCCAACACAGGATCGCCACAATATATAAGACAATGTGGGTTTAGGACACAAAATCTATCACACTGACTTGTGATGATCTTTGTACACCTATAATTGAAATAAAATTCATTGTTATTAAAAAAAATAGAAAAGACTGGAGTTCCCATCATGGCACAGTAGAAATGAATCCGACTAGGAACCACGAGGTTGAGGGTTTGATCCCTGGCATCGCTCAGTGGGTTTATGATCCGGTGTTGCCGTGAGCTGTGGTGTAGGTTGCAGACGCGGCTCGGATCCTGTGATGCTGTGGCTGTGGTGCAGGCCAGCAGCTACAGCTCCGATTCAACCCCTAGCCTGGGAACCTCTATATGCCACAGGTATGGCCCTAAAAAGACCAAAAAAAAAAAAAAAAAAACCAAAACAACAAAAAACCCCCCAAACAGTTACTTAAAAAAAAAAGCGAATAGACCTTTAGCCAGGCTCACAAAGAAGAAAAGAGAGAGGGCCCAAACAAACAAAATAATAAGTATCAAAGAAATAACAATCAATACCATAGAGATATAAAAAAAATCATAAGAAAATACTATAAAATGTTATATGCTAACAAATTGGACATCCTCGAAGAAATGTACTAATTTCTAGAAACACCATACCAAAACCAAATCAAGAAGAAACAGTTTGAATGGACTCATCACTAGGAGTGAAACTGAATCTGTAATTTAAAAAAATCCTTCCCAGCAAACAAAAGTCCAGAACCAGATGGCTTCACAGAAAATTCTATTAAACATATAAGGAGGACTAACACCTATCCTTGTCAAACTATTACAGAACTATGGTAATCAAAACAGCATGGTACTAGCATCAAAAACACAGACATCACTAGAACAGAGAACCCAGAAATAAACCAATGCATATATGGTCAATTAATCTATGACAAAGGAGGCAAGAATGTAAAAGCAGCCTCTTCAACAAGTAGTGCTGGGAGAACTGTACATCTACATGCAGAACAGTGACAACATTTCCTCACATCACATACAAAAATAAACCCCAAATGAATTAAAGATCTAAATGTAAAACCAGAAGGCTTAAAACTCCTAGAAAAGAAACACAGGCAGAGCAATCTTTAACAAAATCATACTAATATTTTTTGGGGGTCTCCTAAGGCAAAAGATATAAAAGCAAAAATAAACAATTAGGACCTAATTAAACTTAAAAGCTTTTGCACAGCAAAAGAAACCATGGATAAAACGAAAAGGTAACATTCAGAATGGGAGAAAATATTTGCAAATGAGACACATGACAAGGGGTTAATATCCGATATATAAAAACAACTCATATAACTCAATATAAAAAAAGCTCCTAGGAGTTCCCATCATAGCTCAGTGGTAAAAAACCCAACTAGTATCCATGCGGACATGACTAATATCCTGTGTTGCTTTGGCTGTGGCTCTTTTTTTTTAGGGCCACACCTGCAGCATGTAGAAGTTCCCAGGCAAGGGGTTGAATCGGAGCTGTAGCTGCTGGCCTATGGGATCAGAGCCAGATCTGAGACCTACACCACAGCTCATGGCAATGCCAGATCCTTAACCTACTGAGCAAGGCCAGGGATTGAACTGCATCCTCATGGATATTAGTCAGATTCATTTCTGCTGAGCCATGATGGGAACTCCAGAATGATGATTATTTTTTTCAGCCCATTGAAGATACCATTTCACAGTTTGGCTACTGTTGAGCAGTCACTATCAATCTTTAACATTTCTGTGAAGGTTGTATACTTTGTTATCTTCAACTCCTTTTAAGATTTTCCCTTTTGTCCTTGTTTTGTTTTATCTTAATTTTTTTAATTTGGTTTGGCTGTACTCATAGCATGCAGAAGTTCCTGGGGCAGGGATCAAACCTACGCCACAGCAGCGACCCAGAGCTGCTGCAGTGACAACGTCGGATCCTTAACCCCCTGCACCACAAGGGAACTCCTATCTTTGATTTTATAATGTTACTTTGAAGACCCTAGGTATGCATTTCTCTTTATCCTTCTTGAAATTCACTATGCTTCTTGAATCTGTGGAATGGAATGTTACAGTAGTTTGGAATATCTCTCCTATTAACTTCACCCTTTTCTTTCCTTCTCCCTAGGACTCCAATCAAACATACGTTAGACATTCTCACTTCATTCTCTTTCCTTCTCTTGTATACTTTCCATCTTTTTCTGTGTGCTTTAAAATATGGATAATTTCTTCCAGTTTGTTAATTCTCTTTTCTGCCAATGTAATGTGCTGCCAAGCATGTCCACTCAAATTTGTAAATGTTGGTTATTGTATTTTTCATGCAAATAATTCTACTTGGTTCTTCATAGCCACATCATATTTTAGTTCCAAATATGGTAAGCAAAGTTGTTTTAATACACTTTCATAATCCAGAATCTAAAGTTTTTACAGATCCCACTCCTGCAATCTCCCACTTAAAACGTCTTGATTTCTTGTGTACAATTTTATCTTAAACTCTGTGTCATTACTGCTCTTAAAATTCTATTTACGGTGCTTTTCAAGACAACAAAATAAATGTGCCTTCCTTCACAGAGGCACTGAAATGCCTTCTGCCAGGTACATGGGCACCGCCAGTTGGGAACCATTTCAAATGATAATTGAGTCTAAAGCTCCCCAACCCACCCAGACTTTGGTGCTCAAGGTACAAAACCACTTGAGGACTGGGCTGTGACTACAACTTCAAGGATTTCGGTCCTTTTCTCTTCTCTTCCAATAGTCCCTGAGTTCTGGGTTTTCCCCCACATGAGAATGCAGTTTTCCAAAGTCTCACCTTGACAGAGGGTTTCCTACAGGATTCTCCAATGTGGTGGATGCTTGGCCTGGCCTTTTGCCCCTTTGCTCCGAGCCCACCACAGCCAAGAGTGAGGCACTGGACACACGCTCCAGGCAAAAGTGCCTCTTTCTTTCAACTATTCCACTCATCTCTGGGTTGAGGCTTTCTCCAAAGTGATGGCCTCACAATTCACCTTCGCACCTCTTCTGCTTTCAGGTGTGTATAAACACACGCATAAACATGCAATATTGAAAGATTTATCAATAAAGTGATAAAGGGTTAATTTATAGATTAAAAATCCAGCTTTATTTAGTATTTCAAAGTTGTTTTCAATAGAGAGGTAAATCAGAATAGTGTGCAATTCCCAGAAACTGGGCATCTCCATAGAATTGTTAACGCACCGCTGCTAAATGTGTTTTTCAGTACTGAATCTATTCCTTTTAACCCTCTAGAGGAGACAAACTGTAAAAGAATGTGCAACAAATAGTACAGCTGGTCTAACCTTGGCCATCTACACAAGTGAACTCATTCATGTTACAACCCAGCGCCCTTACCTGTGCCACGCAGACAATACTGAATGAGCCTGACTGCCCTCCCTCACTCTAACACTCTGTGACTCGACAGAGGCTTCCACACTTCTCCTCCAACACCTACGGCAGACCTCACTAAGCAGTGAGAAGCGTCTGCCCCACTGGCGAAGACCCCTTTCCACAATCACATCCAGAGCCACTCATGACAAAGTGGCTGAAGATAGCAGTTACCTACTATTTGTCATTCCTGCTCCTTACAGATGACACCCTTTGAAATATGGCTAAATAACTCCTTCTACTGTGTTATACTCTTACTTGCTTTTCTAAGTTAAGAATTTAAAACTATCCCTTCCCCCAAAACTTCTCTCATCATTTAGGATTGTAGCAAATTACAGAATTCAAATATTCTTCTAGGGAAAAAAATAGAAGTCTTCAAGTAAAATAATCTAAAGATTCTCAGCTCTCTGGAAAAGCATCGTATTAATAATAGTGCTAACAAATAAATGACAACCAGTAGTGCACTTAAGGTAATAATATAAATTTAATAGTAATATCATAAAATAAACAAACATATAAAAATCAAGTATTGAGTTTTAGGTGTTAGAAATAATATACATAATAAATTCGGCATAGTACTGATAGTGCTACAAGAGAAGGTTTTACTGTTCAGATTACAGATTATGCCAATCAGGCTGCTTTGCCCTCAGTTTCCAAAATTCTGTTTTTATTACTGAAAGTATCTGGATCTCAAACAATCTCGAATAATGTTAACACCTAGCAAATTGCATGAAGCCGAGTGACCATCATCTTAACGACCTAACTAAATCATCTCACAGTGGAATTAGAAAAGGCAAACATTTCTCCCCTTCGGAATAAGTTACCAAAACTGTCACATTGTCAAAATAAAAATGATTCCTTTCTCCCTTTTAATCTCAATTGAAAAGCACATGCATGAGAGGAAGTGGAAAAGAAAAATGGCAACTGTATGCTATATGCTAGGTCAGTGTTAAAATTCACAGACTAATTTCTAGTTATAATCTTCCTGGTTCTGGTCCTCAAAGAGAAACAGAAGGAAATAACCAACTGTTTAAATATCAGGAAATATAATTTTTCTTTGCTTTCATAATCAGATTACTCAATGATTTCTAAGACTGTTTCTATAGTTTGTTTCCATTAAGCTAGTTCAGGAAAAACACTGGTTGAAAAAGGAAGAATATAAACTTTAAGGCTAAATTCCATCTTTGAAATGTAAAGATTTAAACAGAGCCCTTGACAAGGTTATTTAACCCAGAACTGCTGGCCACAAAAACAAATAGACAGAAAAAAAGGTCATGCTTAAATACTTAAATGAAAAATCAAAGACAGGATTTCATAACAGAAGTAATTTTTCAACATAAAGACATTTGCTGAAGGTAAAAGTTACCTTGCTAGCTGGCAAATCTTCCAAGCTGTTAAGTCCAGTCTGGTTCACTGCGTCTTACACTTTGGTTGGATGACTTAATAAAGTATATATTATGTAAGAGGTAACTACAGAACTCAACCAAAATAAAATAGATAAAAAACTAGATTTTAATTGAAAAATGGTATATTTCTCCATCATTTTCATGCAACTAGAAATCCCACCTTAAATATTTCCTTTGTAAAATATTGCTACATTTCCCACTGAAGTTTATTATTCTAATGAGCCAAAATTTAAATACTTTCATTCAGTTGAGGATTAAAGAATGTTCTGAGGATTATTCATCATTATCTGCAGAAAAAAGAAGAAAATTTAATTCACTTCATTGTAAATCAAGCTATATATATTTCTGTATTAAAAGAAAATCCTTTGTCATGCTAAAAGAAAAGAACAGTTTTAAATGCAGTTTTTATTATAATATCACACACTCAGTGTCTAAAATCAGACAATACAATGAAGAATTAAGTGGGAAGTAAAAATCACCTCTAAGCCAAAGACAAGCAAAGCTAATAATTTTACATAAACCTTCCCAGATTGCTTTCCTATGCATACACAAATGTTTTGGAAATTACAAGAAAACGCGGTTTTGAGACAAGAGTTTTTTCCCCTTTAAAACACATAATGGATGGAAAGATGGAGAAATAAGTGACAAAGCAAGATTATAAAATGTTAATGACAGAACCTGGGTGATGGGCATATGAATGGTAACTGTAAAGTTGTTTCAACATTTCCATATGACAAAATTTTACAATAAAACCTTGAAAAAGAATAAATCATGGCTATAGTCCAGGTCATTTTCAATGGCTGTGTAGTATTTTTTTAATGGATATAGTGTATTTATTTGTTTTTTATGGCCACACCTGCAGCAAGGGGTGGAATTGGAGCTGCAGCTGTTGGCCTACACAACAGCCACAGCAAAGTGGGATCCAAGCCCCATCTGAGAACTACACCACAGCTCAGCTCACGGTAACATCTGACTCTTAACCCAGTCAGTGAGGCCACAGATTGAACCCGCATTCTCATGGATATTAGCTTAGTTTGTAACCTGCTGAGCCACAACAGGAACTCCCAGTATGATGTACGATTTTAAATCAACCGTTTGCATTTATAGACACTCTAGTTATTTCCAGCTTTTCATTAGTCTAAAAAAAAAAAATCACTGGAATGAATTAAACAGACTACTTAATTTAACCTCACAAGACAATCACTATCATCCACACCCTAGCAACAGATTTTCCATTAAAACTGAAGTGTCGCAGTTCCTGTTGGGGCTCAGCAGGTTAAGAACCGACTAGTTTCTGGCCCCACTCATTGGGTTTAAGGGTCCACTGTTACGGTGAGCTGTGGTGAAGGTCACAGATGTAGCTCGGATCTGGTGCTGCAATGGCTGTGGTGTAGGCCAGCAGCTGCAGCTCCGATTCGACCCCTAGCCTGGAAAATTACATATGCTGCAGGTGCAGCCCTTAAAAAACAAATAAAACCAACCAAACAAAAACACAAACTGTCATCTCAAATTAGTGCTCTGCTTAAAACCCTACACAGGCTCTACAGCCTCAGGACAGACCCTCCACTCCTCCTGTGCCTGCAGAGCCCCTCAGACCCGGCCCCCTAAAGGCCTCTAGGCTTGTCTACTTCCATTGCCCACTCTTCCCGCTGCCCCATACTACACGCCTTGGTAGCCCGCTCTGCTTCCCACTGCTGAAGCTCAGCAGCTTGCATTCTGCATGCAGAAGGACACCTACGGACTTTGGGGCAAATCCCCACTCATCTCTCAAAGTCCAGCTCTGATGTCCTCTTCCCTGGGAAGAATGACCCTGATGCTTTTTTCCTTCCAATAAAGCAGGACCATTACTTTATGCAACACATTTTACTGCTTCTGATGTTACATTTATCACTGTGTACTATAATTTACTTATTTATTACAATGACGAACTGTTTCAACTTGTCAGGAAAGTTTAGAGAATAAACTAATGAACACACAGGTACCTACTAAAAGTTAACTTTTGGCCACATTGGTTTGGATAATTGATTTGGGTAAAACACATCAGAGAGAGAGCACCCTTTTCCTATCTCAGTGCTTCTCTTCCTGCCTAGCATGTTATCAGTATCCTGAGATTGATGTGTACCCTTCCTTTCCTGGCTTTCCGTATTTATAATATTAATGCCACTCCTTTTAATAAAGAAATAAAACTGTGTTTAAATATCATATAAATGGTACCATGTACCTACATATTCAACTTGTCATATTTTGGGGGCCTATCCACAGTAGCAGATGAAAATTTTGGTCCCTCACAATAACTGGTGTGCAGAATTTCATCACATAAACACAGCACAATGATGAAGACCGAAGGTCTGTGCTTCCTTCTGAGAAATGTACAAGCTTGCACTGCTAAGACTGATGTTCTCCACGAGGACATGCCGGCCTTGGCCATTCCACCACTGTCTACAGTTGGCTCCTCCTCTCCTTGTGGAATAACTTTTTTAGAAATAATATAAAACAGTTCACACATTTTACTATCTCTATTTGACTTCTGGCTCTAGTCAAGTTAAGGACCAAGCAGCATTAATTTTACCCAATAGGTACACCCGTGGAGCTTAGCAAATCTTCAGTGTGACAAAATGAGGGAGTTTGAAAACTGTAGATGCTTACCAAGTCTGCACTGTAACAGCCGTGGTAGTTGTATACTATTGATGCTCAGCATACCTGCACTGGGACAGCTGAGGGACTTGTATACTGCAGGTGCTTACCAAACCTGCACTGTGACAGTCTGAGGAGGTGTATACTGTAGGTGCTATCCAAACCTGAACGTCTGGGTGGGGTGGCTGAATAGTTTAGGCTGTCTTTTGAGGACTCAGATAATCTCCAATTAAATGAAAGAGAAATGTGCTACAGACAATCTTATTTCCTTATACATAGTGACCCCGACACCTCTTTGAGTGCAGTAAATACAATCACCCACCCTCTCCCTCATCTGTGAGAACAAGAACGCTTATATATGTATGACTGGGTCACTTTGCTGTACAGTAGAAAATGGCACAACATTGTAAATCAACCATATACTTTAAGAAAATCTTTAAAAAAAGGATAAATGCCTGACCTTCAGTTTTTAAAAAAGGACTTTAACATAGTTATTCTAAATCTACTCATCACCTAACATTTAATTGTCTTATGATGAACAATACAAAAGAGCAAGTAGACTTATTTAGATAAATCAATATACATTTTAAGCCAACTTAGTGGGTTGGTATGTTTGGGTTGCTTTACCTTCTTCCTGGCTTGAGAAGTCACTGCCAGCTTTTTGGTCCAGCACTGGAGCTCCTGGGCCCTTCACTGTGAGGGTGCATCAGCTGTCTGACCAGTGGCACTTGGAGGAAACAGCCTTCTCTATAGGCTGGTGTCCCCTCAAGCCACTGGGCTGTCCCAAGAGGGTGTCAGTTCCACCTCGCACTCAGCTGACTGGGGGGTTTCTCCATAGAAGGGGCAATAAATACAAGTTCTCCAGATTCCTGCCAAGTAACACTCACTCCCAAGTACACTGCTGATGACTTAGGAACACGTCCTGAAATGGTACCTAGGAGAACTACCTGAAGGATGAAGAGTCTGAATGAGAACAGAACTAGCCTGACAATCTCTACAGAGTCACTAAATGGAACCATTTTCCTGGATTCATGCCATTAACTTAATACTATATCATAAGAAAGGGTCCAAGAAACCAAAATTCTGTAAAAATTACTGAGAATGTGTTCAGTCTACTACTGGACTGTTTTATAAAATGGGGTCTAAGATCTCAATTAAATCAGGAATACACAAGTTCCAGAAAATGTCTATTCTTTATATTTTCACTTGGATAAAAAATCTTTTAATATGTATGAAAAACACGTTTTATAGTAATAATTCACAGCTGATAGCCATATTCAAAGACTAGGACTTGAATTTTCTACTGATTTAGATTTTTGGAGGCTGAAAACACATTTTCCTCTTTAAAGGAATCCACATGTCACTCAAGTTTGAGGAACACTGTGCCGGAGTCCCCTCTTTTTAAGACTCTTCAGAAATTTTTGTTTGTTTGTTTCAATACCAAAATAGCTGTTCTCTGAGTAAACTGATGTGTTTTTTTGTCCATGAACTCTGTGTCTCATAGAATTAATTAGGTCTCCTGCTTTATTAGGAAGATTAGCACCCAATTTGTGAACTACTTTCCCAAAGTGCAGACTCTCTGAACAGGAACTTTGTATTCCTACTTCAACTTGGCTTAATGTTACAATGCTTACACTTATTTGTCCAATATATTGACTTTTGCAAATGCTTCTTTTTAACTTAATTTCATTTTGTCTTTTTTCATTTTGAAAATAATGTAATTTTCATTTTATTATTATAATGTATTAATGCAATCAAACCTTTTTTTGGGGGGGGGAAACAAGATGGAATAGAATAAATCTGAAGAAAATTTATACAGCCAAAATAAGAAATCACCATTTTAAAGTCTCAATTTCAGTCTACAAATTGTAACTTTAAAGTAATAAATAATTTTTGACAAATATTCTGGAAGTGAATTCTTATTCAAAATATTCAGACTCAGTTTACAAACATGTTAAAAATTAAAAATTAGGCTCATTACCACACAGTGAGATACTTAAAAAGATCACTTATTGTTTATCTTGATTATCCATTTAATTCACTAAACTTGGTTACAAGTGACTTCAAGCTTTTTCCAAAAAAACTTTAAAAGATCTCAGAATAGAACTGTATCAAGAAGGACAAACAGAGTTCCCGTCATTAACCACTGAACCACGACAGAAACTCCAACTTTTTTTTTTTAATAAAAAAGAGTTGCCTTGAGTTTCTATTGATAGATCACACAGCAAGCACCATTACAAGAAACACAATTCTGCTTTTGCCCATCCACCTGCAGGAATCCCGGCTTCTAAGGGGTAAGGAGGGCATGAAGGCCCTGACTGCTGGCACCTGCACAGGCCTGGCCACACTCAATCCGGCCCTGCTGCCAGTGGCCCTTCTGTCAGTTTAAAAGAAAAGTGATGAAAATGCATGGGTTTGTACTTGAGGATTTTCTAGTTCCCATTTAACAACAACTATAAGAATTCAGACAAGATCTTTACTGCCATGAAAACAACTCAAAAAACAATGGAAATAAGTCTACATAACCTTAAAGTCTCTCCCCAAATAAAAATCACTCTTGAATTCTGATTTTAGCAAACTTAATTTATCATGAGTCAAAACATTGAATATTTCTATGAAAATCCTAGCTCTGAAATACCTGAAGTCAACATTTCTAGGAATATCATCTCACACCCAAGTGCATCTACTACTTCCAATTAGACCCCACTTGCCACCTGGCTGTCCTGGTTGTCCATACCGCCACAGTCAGTCAGGACTCCACAGAGCACTCTGCCACTGTTCCGGGTTTGGCAGTGCAAACCTTCACTGCTGTCCTCTATGTGTTTTAAACACTTCGTGGTATCTAATTACAGAGACAAGTTCTCAACAGGAAGCTCCTGATATGGTCAATTTAACCCTAACACACACCTGCCGCTGGTCTGTTACCTTTTCCCCACAAGTCACGCCATCTATTTTTCTGGCTGCTTTTCCCTGTCCAAGCTCCTTGCTCTAATTCCCAATGCAATGAAAACATTTCAAATGAGTTTTTTTTTCTTTTTACAGCCACACCTGTGGCATATGGAAGGAAGTTCCTGTGCTAGTGGTCGAATCGGAGCTGCAGCTACAGGTCTACACCACAGCCACAGCAACTCCAGATCAAAGTTGTATCTGCAACCTATACTACACTTTGGGGCAATGCCCGATCCTTAATCCACTGAGCGAGGCCAGGGATTGAACCCGCGTCCTCATGGATACTTTCTTGGGTTCTTAACCTGCTGAGTCATAATGGAAACTCCCAGAAAGAGCATTTTAATGTACAGATTTTCACTTTCTTTCCCACGTTTATAAGTAAACCGTAAATGACACGTAAGCACAGACTTTGCCCTTTAGTGTCCACAGAAAAGAAATGCCAGGCACATGGCAGCCTCAATAAACACTCTGAAAATCCACCACAGCTCTTGAGATGGAGAGCAGCAGCCATTTCATGGCAAAAGAGACTGAGACATATCAATTGGTGTCATGCAACCAGCTTGTCATGGAGTCAGGACTCTAACTCTTGATTTCTAGGTTCTTTGCTTAGCAGTGTTGACCAATCTGAAAACCCATTTTTAACTTTAATAACTTTTTTTTTTTTTTGCTTTTTAGTGCCACACCCGTGGCATATGGAGGTTCCCAGGCTAGGGGTCTAATCGGAGCTACAGCTGTCGGCCTATACCACAGCCACAGCAATGCCAGATCCGAGCCGCAATCTGCGATCTACACTACAGCTCACAGCAACACTGGAACTTTAACCCACTGAGCGAGGCCAGGGATCGAACCTGCAACCTCATGGTTCCTACTCGGA
>PVHT021183556.1:1838476-1850730 GCA_004024745.2 Catagonus wagneri
CTATCAAATTACCAAGGACCTTTTTCACAGAACTAGAACAAAATATTTGAAGGTTCATTTGGAAGCACAAAAGACCCAGAATAGACAAAGACATCCTGAAAAAGAAAAATGGAGCTGGAGGAATCAGGATCCCTGACTTCAGACTCTACTACAAAGCTACAGTCATCAAAACCATATGGTACTGGCACAAAGACAGAAATCTAGATCAGTGGAACAGCATAGAAAGCCCAGAATTAAACCCACGCACCTATAGTCAACTGATCTATGACAAAGGAGACAAGAATATACAATGGAGAAAAGACAGCCTCTTCAGTAAGTGGTGCTGGGAAAACTGGACAGCCACGTGTAAAAAAATGGAACTAGAACACTTCCTAACACCATGCACAAAAATAAACTCCAAATCGATAAAGACCTAGATATAAGAACAGATACTATAAAATTCTTAGAGGAAAACATAGGCCAAACACTCTCCAACAGAAATGACAGCAACATCTTCTCAGGTCCACTTCTTAGAGGAATGAAAATAAAAACAAAAATAAACAAATGGGACAATTAAACTTACAAGTTTCTGCACAGCAAGGGAAACCCTAAACAAAATGAAAAGACAACCCACAGAATGGGAGAAAATATCTGCAAATGAATTGACTAACAAGGGATTAATCTCCAAAATGTATAAACACCTCCTGCAGCTCAATACCAAAAAAATAAAAAAATCCCATCAAAAAATGGGCAGAAGATCTAAACAGACAATTCTCCATAGAAGACATACAGATGGCCAAAAAACACATGAAAAGATGTTCAACATCACTCACTATTAGAGAAATGCAAATCAAAACCACTATGAGGTACCACCTTACACCAGCCGCTTTCGATGATGGCCATCATCAAAAAGTCTACAAACAGTAAGTGTTGGAGAGAGGGTATGGAGAAAAAGGACCCATTACACTGTTGGTAGGAATGCAAACTGGTGCAACCACTGCAGAAAACAGTATGGAGATTCCTCAGAAAACTCAAAATAGAATTACCATTTGATCCAGCAATCTCACTCCTGGGCATCTGTCCAGAGAAAACTAGGACTTGAAAAGTTACATGTACTCCAGTGTTCACTGTAGCACTACATGCAATAGCCAAGACTTGGAAACAACTTAAATGTCCATTGACAGAGGAGTGGATAAAGAAGACATGGTACATATACACACTGGAATATTACTCAGCCATTAAAAGGAGAGAAATTAACAGCATTTGCAGTAACATGAATGGACTTAGAAATTATCATGCTAAGTGAAGTCAGTCAGACAATGAGACACCAACATCAAATGCTATCACTTACATGTGGAATCTAAGAAAAGGACACAATGAACTTCTTTGTAGAACAGACACTCACTCACAAACTTTGAAAAACTGATGATTTCCAAATGAGACAGGTTAGGGTGGGGGGATGTGCACTGAGGGTTTAGAATGAAAACGCTATAAAATTTAGTTGTGATGATTGTTGTACAACTATAAATAAAATAAAATTCATTGAGTAATTAAAAAGAAAGAAAGAAAAGCAAACATCTAATTAGAATGAGAAAGAGAAATGAGATCTTTTGGATCATCCTTCTAGTAGCATTTAGCTTAATATTTAATTACGAGACTAACATCCCATACCATCTGCTAGGTGACCAGGCACTAAGCTGTTGCTAACACTTTCCTGTGGAGGAACTAGTGGCTGCCACAGGCGGTATTAAAGCAAGTGGGCCACTAAATATTCCTTTGTCAGAAAAACATAAGAACAGTAAGACCTTCTGTGAAATGAGCAGTCAAAAAATTATCTCAGGTACTTTAATACCTGATCAAAAAAACACATATTTTCCAGGGAAAACTGTCAAGTAAAATTTCCCTACATGGATATGAAATAACTTTGGTTTACAAATTTTTAAAATAGCATTAAAAGTTTCTAACTTAAATTTGAAAATAAAATTGTGTAATCAACTAGTAATTAAAAGAATACAAGCCACAGTTCACTCAGATAAAAAACGATGACTGGAGCTCGTACTGTGGTACAACGGGATTGGTGGAGTCTCTGCAGCACCAGGATGCAGGGTTGATCCCCAGCCCAGCACACTGGGTTAAGGACTCAGCATTGCTGCAGCTGTGGCATAGACTGCAGCTCCAGCTTGGATATGATCCCTGGCCCAGGAACTCCATATGCCATGGGGCGACCAAAAGAAAAAAAATTGTAACATCTTGCAACCCTTTGCCTGGTGACTTGAATACGCTGCTCCAACATTCTGGCTTTACTTCCCCAGAAAGACTGGAGCATGTGTGTGATGAGCGGAGAAGATGACAGACATCCGAGAAGGTGAAGGGTCTTCCTGTCCAGGCAGCAGCCCCTCCCACTGCTTGCAGGAGTGTGGGCAAAATCTCCCTCTGGGGTTCTAGGTTCTCAGGAATCAGCAAGAAAGGAATTTTGTGAAAGCAATTAAGTTACATGCAGAACTCTTATGTGAGCAGATACACACACACACGCACAAAACCATTCCACCTGCAAACTCCCCACGGGCATGATTTTGCAATCACACACGGGAGGAGACAGATGTGGACAGGGAGCTCTGGCCACCTTCACAATCACCACCACAGTCACTGAACCGTGTAACATCACACCATTATTAACAGTCACCATCCTGCTCACATTCATCTCACAAAGCACTGCGATGGGTGCTCAGTGGCGAGTGAGGCAGAGAACACAGCAGTGACCTGGCTATGACAGCCCTCTGGGAAGTTAAGTTCAAGAACTTAGAGGCAAAGACACAGATCAAAGCTTACTTGACTGTACTTTAAATATGTTGTAAAAAGTTAAAGGACTAGTGAAAAGTCAGCTACAGATCCGGTTAAAACTGTGCGGCTAAGTAACCACCTCTAGAATTTGTGTAAATTCAGAAATTCTGTGAGTGTTGGAATCTATGGATGTTGCTGTGCTCACATGTCTTCAGAGTCAGAAGGGCCTTCTTTGATGTGCTCATCTTCCATCTCATCCATTCCAAGACTGTCCTGGCGTACATCTCCCACGGTGGGGACGTCCATCAGTGTTCTAAACAGCTTCGAGAGGTCGGGAAGCGAACACGTCCTTAATAGCTAGAAAAGGCAACAGATTTCTTATTAAGAGAGAGAATTAAAATGAGAAAAAAGTTAAGAATTTGGAGCTAACAATAATTTTGTTACTTATAGACAGGTTTCAGTCATACATTTAGAGCTAAAAGCTTCAGGGCTGACGTGTCTAAGGTGAGACTATTGTTTTTGAACTGCAGCTCAGTATTTCTTCAGTGATGAAACCTCGCCAGCTCTGCCTGGGTTCCAACATGAAGCTGCCTTTCCCAGGGGTATGCGTGGGGTGGGCCTGAAATGAGTCAGGACCATCTCATTCACGGCTCTGCTCTCCCCCTCTGCTGCAGCATCTCTGAGTCCTCCTCTCACTTGCCGATGTCCAACGCTGCCCATATATTTCCCCAAACTTGGCTAAGCACCAGCACATGTAGCCAGTGGCCTTTGTACCACTTTATCCTAAGAGATGCTGGCTGGTTAAGTCAGGGGCCTCAAATTACTGTCAAGAAGAACCTCCTTCAGCTCCTCTGAGTAGTGGAATAAGAGAGGAGCCTTTCCCTCCAGAACAGATAGCTGAGAAGACAGGCACCTAGATGTTCATATTGAGAAGCATCTGGAGCAGCAGGGAGAGAAGGAACTCGGTACATGGAAATGAGAAGCTGCTTAAAATGTGGATTTGTGTTGGATAAGATCAGGAACAGCCTCTGTCCACCCCCTTTCAACATCAGAATGTGATGGACGACAGGGCTATGACACACACACCCCCAGAAGTTGGGCCCAGGGGCTGGGTCAAACCTGAAGCAAACTATAAGATCTGAAACATGACTCCTAAGGCCCCCGATAAGAATCCAGCACCAGATGGGAGACTGTGCAGAAAACATCATGTTTAGCATATTAATGAAAATTTATGCACTTGGCCTATTTTATTGGTACAATCTGTTATTGAGAATAAAAAAGAATAGATTTCTATTATTTGAATATAATTTGCATATTATAGCACTTGAGAGGGAAAAATGGTTATGAGCTACAAGATGGTACAGACATATTGCCTGTAAAGCACTGAACAATGGTATTGAAAGCATTTCTTTTTCTGAATCTTCCCCAATGTCAGCAGAATTTATGCTTGATTTATTTATTATTTTAATGGTTTGAACTATGTATACTAAAAACCAGGAGTATGCAAAATATGCAGCTGGTAACAGTTTATCCACATACGTGCTAATCAATAAAAATAAACAGCATGTATGCATTATCTACCAGATAGAAGGAGACCACAAAAAACAATGCAATATTTTTTAGGCTGAGATAAATTTTAGCCCTTGTAAAATCATCTTAATTCTAGCTTATTCCTTTCAATAATTAAAATAAATATCATTAACAAAAAATAACACAGAAATAAATTTCAAGTGGAATGCACCTCTTGGAATGGGTTTACACACCCATTAATTCCATGGTTCCTATAGGTCCTCCATTAAAACCTTTACAGCTCACAGTCCTCTTTGACACAAAGTTTTAAATAGGACATTCATCTTCATTCAGAAGAACTTTATATAAGAACCCCTCCAGTTCTGTCATTCTGAGACTATCAGATTTTTCACACTGTCTAAATAATACTCTCCAGTTCTGACATACATAGGAAGAAACCCTCCTGAAAATAGCTATCAATCCATAACATGTTGCTGAGATCTTCCATCATTTATAGGCAGACTAATTTTTTAAAAAATTCTCTGTAGCATGATAATATATGCAGCTATAGCATTTAGTACCATTATAAATGTCTTAGAAAACCCTAAAACATTTTTTAAAAAATGTGGCTCCTTTGATTTTTACCTATTTTTTATCACTATGAAGAGAACCATGTAAGGTAGTAAATGAAATAGGTACTAATTGCACTAAAAGAACTTCACATGAAACCTACTTAATTCTATCAACTCACCTTTTATCTGTAGTATTTTAAATATACAATTATGAATCAGTAATCCTCTGGTTATACCATAAAATAGTTTATGATGAGTCTGTGTGTTTGTTTAGCCTCTGCTCACTGTAATTAAGCTAAAACACTACATCTTCAAAACAGCTTCTACCAATATTTGCTTCCCTCAATCCATAAACACAGTTAAAGGTGAATTTAAAACATTAAGAAATTATAAACATTTACCAAAGGCAAGAATCAAGGACATTATCTAAGAACTGATATGCTAGCAAAACAAAAGAAGGCATTTATAGCCCAAGTGTTATTTGTCAGTTGTACATTAATACTTGCCCCCACTTTTTATTTGCTGTAACAGGAAAAGAAATTCTCAGGTTTCCACAGATCAGCTTTCCTCTGTACTCTCCAGAAGAGGAAGCATCTGTGTGACAAACCTGGTCCCCCCCAACCCCTGCCCTTATTCACTGCCCCACAGAAGGAGGGTCTCAGAGGACGGATGAGCAGCTTCTTCACTTGTCAACCAAGTGTCTGTTCTATGCACGTCAACTCATGAGAAGGTCTCTCTTTAGACTATTTTATCCTGACGTATCACACATCTACCTTCAGTAATCATCATTGACATGTTTTACTCTATATTTTATCAAGTCACTCTGTTACAACTGCCTTCTGAAAGCAGTCGCTGTATTTATGGTGTTTGTCAAAAGACAATATAAGCCTAGATCTAGTGGAAATGCCCTTTCAGAGTGAACATGAAATAAAAGTGCTTTTAAATAAATAAAGCTGAAAAAAAATTCATCACCAAAAGGGCTACACAAGAAGGTATTAAAGCAATTCTTAGAGTGGTAGCAAAATATAAACTCAAATTCTACACAGAGGAATTTAGAATGTCAGAAATGGTGATTATGTACATATAAAAGACTTCCTTTCTCAATTTTTAATTTCTATAAAAGACAAATGAATATTTAAAGCAAAAACAATAGAAATGTACTGTGGAGTTTATAATCCATAGAGATAAAAGACATGACAACAATTTCATGAGGGACAGGCGAAAGAGTGGAAACAGAAGCACCCATCCTGTTGTAAGGCTCTGATACTACACGTAATATGCAGGGAGACTGTGATCATTTAAAGATGTGCCTTGATTATATGGAACCACAAAATACCCAGAATTGCCAAAGCAATTCTGAGGAACAAAAACCAAGCAGGAAGCATAACTCTCCCAGACTTCAGGCAATATTACAGGGCCACAGTAATCAAGACAGCATGGTACTGGTACCAAAACAGACATACGGACCAATGGAACAGAACAGAGAACCCAGAAATAAATCCACACACCTATGGTCAATTAATCTTTGACAAAGGAGGCAGGAACATAAAATGGGGAAAAGACAGTCTTTTCAGTAAGTATTGCTGGGAAACCTGGACATGCAAATAAATCAAACTAGAACACACTCGCACACTGCACAAAAATAAACTTTAAATGGCTGAAAGACTTAAATATAAGACAAGACACCATTAAACTCCTGGAAGAAAACATTGGCAAAACATTCTCTGACATCAACCTTACAAATGTTTTCTCAGGTCAGTCTCCCAAAACAACAGAAATAAAAGCAAAGACAAACCAATGGGACCTCATCAAGGTGACAAGCTTTTGCACAGCAAAGGAAACCAAAAAGAAAACTAAAAGACAACTTATAAAATGGGACAAAATAAGTGTCACATGATACAACTGACAAGGGATTAATCTCTAACATATACAAACGACTTACACAGCTCAACAGCAAAAAAGCCAACAACCCAACTGAAAAATGGGCTAATGACCTGAATAGACATTACTGCAAAGAAGATATACAGATGGCCAACGAGGGCATGAAAAAAAGCTCAACATAACTGATTATTAGAGAAATGCAAATCAAAACTACCATGAGATACCACCAGTCAGAAAGGCCATCATTAATAAGTCCACAACAAATGCTGGAGGGGGTGTAGAGAAAAGAGAACCCTCCTGCATTTTGGTGGGAATGTAAGCTGGTACAACCACTATGGAAAACAGTATGGAGGTACCTCAGAAAACTATACATAGAATTACCATATGACCCAGCAATCCCACTCTTGGGCATACATCCAGACAAAACTTTCCTTGAAAAAGACACCTGCACACACATGTTCACTGCAGCACTATTCACAATAGCCAAGACGTGGAAACAACCCAAATGTCCATTGACAGATGATTTGATTAGGAAGAGGTGGTATATACACACAATGGAATACTACTCAGCCATAAAAAATGATAAAATAACGCCATTTGCAGCAACATGGATGGAATTAGAGACTCTTATTCTGAGTGAAGTCAGAAAGAGAAAGACAAATACCACATGATATCACTTATATCTGGAATCTCATATACGGCACAATTGAACCTTTCCATAGAGAAGAAAATCACAGACTTGGAGAACAGACTTATGGTTGCCAAGGGGGAGGGGGAGGGAATGGGATGGTGTGGGAGTCTGGGGTTAATAGATGTAGCCTATTGCCTTTGGGATGGAAAAGCAAGGACATCCTGCTGAATAGCACCAGGAACTATGTCTAATCACTTGTGATGAATTTAATTTATGTATGCCTAACCGGGTCACAATGCTGTATAGTTGAAAAATTGACAGAAAACTGTAAACCAGCTATAATAGAAACATAAAAATCATTATATTTAATAAAAAAAATAAAGATGGGCCTTGAAAAACTGAGAAAGACCACTAAATTATTTTTTTGTCTTCCCTTTTTTTTTTTTTTTGCCTTATCTAGGGCTGCACCCGTGGCATATGGAGGTTCCCAGGCTAGGGGTCTAACAGGAGCTGTAGCTGCCAGCCTTTGCCACAGCAACAAAGGATCTGAGCTGTGTCTGTAACCTACACCACAGCTCATGGAAACGCAAGGTCCTTAACTCACTGAGCACTATCAAAGAGGGACAGACATGACATAACAACAAATGCACCAATTCATCTAGAAGATATAACAATGCTAAATTCTTATTCACTCAATAACAGAGCTTCAAAATATATGGAACAAAAATCAGTACAACTGAATGGGACCAAAGATGGAGTCTCGAGAGACTGGATCAAGACTGCAGAATAGAAGGACTGGAGCTCAACTTCTCTCATAAAAACAACAAAATTACAACCAAATGGCGAGCAACCTCCAACCAAATGGACTGAAAACTTTCAAAAAGATACTCTACTCCAGAAGACAAAGAGGAGACCACATCAAGAGGTAGGAGGGGCGATTACGCAATATAAGTAACCCCATACTTCCTGGGTAGGAAGCCCCACAGACTGGAAAGTAACTGTATCACAGAGACTCAGCTACAGGACTGAGAATTCTGAGTGCCATATCAAATCCCCTGGGGATCTGGCACAGGGAGAAAGAGCCCCCAGAGCATCTGGCATTGAAGGTCAGGGGGGCTTGTGCACAGGAGCTCCACAGGACTGGGGGAAAGAGAGACCCAGTTCTTGAAAGGTGCACACGGACTTTCATGTGCACTGGATCCCAGGGCAAAGGAAAGTGTCCACAGGAATCCGGGTCAAATCTAACTGCAATTCTTGGAGGATTTCCTGACTGTGGCTTGTTGTGGAGGAAGGGCATTGGAGGTAAAGCTCTTGTGAACATTCATCAGCCGGCATTTTTGGGAAAATCTGGCCCTTCCCATCAGCACTGAGACACCCCAGGCCAAACAATAATCTAGGTGGGATCACAGCCACACCCATCAGTAAACAGGCTGCCTAAAGATCCCTCAGGCACACAGCGGCCTCTAATAACAGGCAGAGACAAAGCCCCAACCATCAGAGGGATAGGAATCAGCCCCACCTACCAGTGGGCAGGCACCAGTCCCTCCTATCATGAAGCCTACAGCAAGCCCCACCTCCCCAATACCAACTTCAGCCACAGGGGAGGCAAACACCAGAAGTAAGAGAGGCTACAACTCTTGTCTGCAAAAAGGTCACCACATCAAAAACCTATAAAGATGAAAAGACAGAAAACTATAACTCAGATAAAGGAGAAAGAAAGAACCCCAGAAAAACAGCTCAGTAATGAGATTATCAGCCTCCCAGGAAGAGACTTTAGACTGCTGATGCTGAAGATGACGCAAGACACTGGAAATAAACTGGAGGCAAAGATTGATAATTTACAGGAAACACTGAGCAAAGAAATACAAGATATAAAAATTAAGCAAGAACAGATGCAAAATACAGTAACTGAAATAAAAAATTCATTAGAAGCAGCCAACAGTAGAATATAGGAGGCAGAAGAACAAATAAGTGAGGTGGAGGACAGATTAGTAGGAATCACTAACGCGGAACAGAGAAGAGATAAAAGGTTGAAAGGAAATGAGCAGAGTCTCTGAGAAATCTGGGGTAACGTTAAACACACCAACGTCTGAATTATAGGGGTGCCAGAGGGAAAAGAGAGAGAGAAGGGGACCAAAAAAATATTCAAAGAGATAATAGCTGAAAACTTTCCTAATATGGGAAAGGAACCACTCACTCAAATCCAGGAAGCGCAATGAGTACTATATAAAATAAACCCAAGGAGGAACACCCCAAGACACGTATTAATCAAAATGACCAAAATTAAAGACAAAGAGAAAATACTGAAAGCAGCTAGGGAAAAGAAACAAATGACATACAAGGGAACCCCGATAATGTTATCACCATATTTTTCAGCAGAAACTCTGCAGGCCAGGAGGCAGTGGCATGATATACTTAACGTGATAAAAGGGAAAAACTTCCAACCAAGATTACTTTACCCAGCAAGGCTCTCATTCAGATTTGAAGAAGAAATCAAAACCTTTACAGATAAGCAAAAGCTAAGAGATTTCTGCAACACGAAACCAGTTTTACAACAAATTCTAAAGGAAATTCTCTATGCAGAAAAGAAAAGGCCACAAACAGAAATAAAAACACCACAAATGACAAGGCTCACCAGTAAAGGCATATATACAGTAAAGACACTAAACCATCCATGCACAATTGTCCTACCAAAATCAGAAATCGTGAGAAGAGAGCACAAATGCAGGACACTGGAGACGCACTTGCAACTGAGAAACCAACAACTTAAAACAATCTCATTGATAATATAGACTCCTATATCAAAACTTCAGGGTAACTGCAAACCAAAAATCTAAAACTGATACACAAGCAAATAAGAAAAATCAACTCAAATACAACATTAAAGATAGTCATCAAACCACAAGAGGAGACAACAAGAGAATAGGGAAGAAAAAAGAGCAACCAAAATCCAAAACACTTAATAAAATGGCAATAAGAACATATATATCAATAATTACCGTAAATTTTAATGGACTGAATACCCCAACCAAAAGACATAGACTAGTGGAATGGACACAAACACAAGAACCATATATATGCTGCCTTCAAGAGACCCACTTCACTTCTAGGGACACACACAAACTGAAAGTTAGAGGATGGAAGAAAATATTCCATGCAAACGGGCATCAAAAGAAAGCTGGTGTAGCAATACTCATATCAAACAAAACAGACTTTAAAATGATGAACATTTCAAGAGACAAGGAAGGGCACTACATAATGATCAAAGGATCAATCCAAGAAGAAGATACAACAATTTTAAATATCTACGCACCCAACATTGGATCACCACAATCACCACCATATATAAGGCAACTGCTAACAACCTTAAAAGGAAAAACCAACAATAACACAATCATAGTGGGGGATTTTAACACCCCACTTACAGCAATGGACAGATCATCCAGACAGAAAATCAATAAGGAAACACAGGCCCTGAATGAAGCATTAGACCAGATGAATTTAATAGACATTTATAGGACATTCCATCCAAAAGCAACAGAATACACATTCTTCTTATATTGATCACATCCTGGGCTACAAATCAAGCCTCAGTAACTTTAAGAAAATTGAAATCATATCAAGCATCTTTTCTGGTCACAATGCTATATGATTGGAAATCAATAAGAAAAAAACAACAAAAAAACACAAACACGTCGAGACTAAACAACATGCTACTAAACAACCAATGGATCACTGAAGAAATCAAAGAGGAAATTAAAAAATACCTAGAAGCAAATGACAACAAAGATACAACACTCCAAAACCTCTGGGATGCAGCAAAAGCAGTTCTAAGAGGAAAGTTTATAGCAATACAAGCCTATCTCAAGAAACAAGAAAAAGCTCAAATAACCTAACACGACATCTAAAGCAGCTAGAGAGGGAAGAACAGACAAGACCTAAAGTTAGTAGAAGAAAAGAAATCATAAAGATCAGAGCAGAAATCAATGAAATAGAAACAAAGAAAACCATAGAAAAATCAATGAAACTAAAAGCTGGTTCTTTGAAAACATCAACAAAATTGATAAACCCTTAGCCAGTCTTATCAAGAAAAAAAGGGAGAGGACACGAATCAATAAAATTAGAAATGAAAACGGAGAAGTAACAACAGACATCACAGAAATACAAACGATCATAAGAGACTACTACATGCAACTCTACGACAATAAAATGGAAAACCTAGAAGAAATGGACACATTCTTAGAAAAATACAATATTCCAAGACTAAACCAAGATGAAATAGAAAAGATGAATAGACCAATCACAAGTTCTGAAGTTGAAACTGTGATTAAAAAATTTCCAACAAAAGTCCAGGACCAGATGGCTTCACAGGTGAATTCTATCAAACATTTAGAGAAGAGCTAACACCTATCTTTCTTAAACTCTTCCACAAAATTGCTGAGGAAGGGACACTCCCAAACTCATTCTATAAGGCAACCATCACCCTGATACCAAAACCAGACAATGATACCACAAAAAAAGAAAACTACAGGCCAATATCACTGATGAACATAGATGCAAAAATCCTCAACAAAATACTAGCCAACAGAATCCAACAATACATTAAAAGGATTGTACACCACAATTAAGTGGGATTTATCCTGGGGATGCAAGGATTCTTCAATATCTGCAAATCAATCAGTGTGATACACCACGTTAACAAACTGAAGAATAAAAACCATATGATCCTCTCCATAGATGCAGAAAAAGCCTTTGACAAAATACAACACCCATTTCTCATAAAAACCCTTCAGAAAGTGGGCACAGGGGGAACCTAGCTCAACATAATAGGCCATCTATGACAAACCCAGAGCTCACATCATTCTCAATGGTGAAAAGCTGAAAGAATTCCCGCTGAGATC
>PVHT021183556.1:1854127-1881845 GCA_004024745.2 Catagonus wagneri
ATAATATTGACTCTTCCAATCCAAGAGAAAGAAGTTCAGGGCACAAGCTTGAGGGACAAGAGTAAAGGAGTAAATTCCTTGAGAAGGTCAGGGAGGGTAGGACCCCCAGCAAAGAATATCCTTTAACAGGAAAAAGGACACAAGTAGTGGAACGTAATACTGAAAAAATAACCTGTAGCAAAAGTCTCTGTAAGAGGTTAAATATCCCATTTTAAAAATGGAATATACAAATGCTTATAAACAATTTTCACTTGTTCTTCATGATCCAAGACCCCCATTCTGCACACTGGTTATGTATTATTTTGTCACAGTGATGAACTCTTGTAACCTCAGATATCTATGGGATAGGCAGGTGTGGTCTCTGTCTCTGCCTTCAAGGGCCATAGACCAATTTGCTTTGCTAGTGTTTTTTCTTCCCCTCCCTCTATGTGAAATCTGCCTTGCTGTACTTCATGCCAGAGTAAGTATTTGTACAGTACTACTAAGGCTGAACTAAGGTGATGAAAGGAAGTCAAATAATCAAATGTATCATTTAAGGAATATTAACTTTATGGACAACAGTAAGTTATTAAAAAGCTCTGGGCTCTGGGCTATATACCTCTACCACAAAAGTAAGTACATGAACTATATGATAATTCTTGTCTGCCCACCAAGATAGGCCAAATTTACAGTATCTCTGAAAACATGACTGCTATTAGGTAAGTGAAAGAATTTAGTGATCTCTAAATTTAAGGTAATCATAAGAAAACACTCCACACACACAAAAAATCCAATTGGAAAATTAAATTTAAAGCAGGAGTTCTTGTTGTAGCTCAGCAGGTTAAAGACATGATATCATGTCCATGAGGATGTGAGTTTGATCCTTGGCCTTGCTCAGTGGATTGAGGATTCAGTGTTACTAGGAGCTGTGGTGTAGGTCGCAGACATGGCTTGTATCCCACATTGCTGTGGCTGTGGGGTAGGTCGGCAGTTGCAGCTTCAATTCAACTCCCAACCTGGGAACTTCCATATGTCACAAGTGCAGCCCTAAAAAGGAAAAAAAAATTTTTTTAAATAAATAAATATATTTACAATAAATTTTTCACTTAAAAATATTTTAAAATGTTAAGGACCAAAGAATTGAGACAGTTCACTTATATAGAGTTAAATATATGAAATATATTTTTAAAGTAGCAAGTGAGAAAAGATAAGTGGTCTGGAATTTCAGCAAGGTGTCACAGTCACAGCAATGCAGGATGGGAGCTACATATGAGACCTACACCAAAGCTCATGGCAACGCCGGATCTTTAACCTACTAAGTGAGGCCAGGGACTGAACCTGCGTCCTCATGGATGTTAGTCAGATTTGTTTCTGCTAAGCCACAACAGGAACTTCCCCATATATAACTTTTTGATTTCTACTTACAGAAATTTATTTTATGGAAATAACTGTGGATATGAATAAGGATACAGATGAAAGTGGTTACAACAACAAAAACTGAAACCTAAAGACCCAACATTAAAAAGATTAAAGTATGATAGAGCAACCAATGGAATTTGTTGTCAATAAAGATATGAGAGGACATTTGACAATATAACAAAATGCTATTTCTGTAAAATTCTTAAAATACATATTAAATAGAAAAGTAGGTTATAAAAAAGTATGTATAACCTATTTTATTAAAAAGCTGTATGTATAAAAATTACATATATGGAAAACTATATAACAAAATGCTATGTGATTGATTATATTCTAAATTTTCTATAATGTTCTAATCTCTTCATAAGAAAATAAACATTAGGGAGTTCCCGTCATAGTTCAGCAGAAACAAATCTGACTAGAATCCATGAGGATGCAGGTTCAATCTCTGGCCTCACTCAGTGGGTTAAAGATCCAGCACTGCGTGAGCTATAGTGTACATCACAGACGTGGCTCGGATCCTGTGTGGCTGTGGCCGTGGCACAGGCCAACAGATACAGCTCCAATTCGACTCCTAGCCTGGGAACCTCCATATGGCACAGGTGAGGCCCTAAAAAAGACAAAAAAAAAACAGGGAGGAAAATTAACATTGATTACGTATTTTTAAAGTAGCAAGTCAGAAAAGAAAAGAGATCTGGAATTTCACCAGAAAGTGGAAATGAACATCCATTAATCCTTCCACATACACATTAGGCTACACGGCACTTCTGTCCATATAACATGAAATGCTTAAGCTCAGTCTAACACTAAAAATGGAAGAAGGGGTGGGGAGGAGACACAGTACGAGGGTGAAGAGAGATCTTTTGCTCACACAAGAGCAGACCCTAAAGAGACCCTGAGCAGACAGCCAACTAGGTGGCTATTCTCTCAATGGCAATTTCATTTCCGCATCAAAGAGAAGATGGAGGGGTTTCTTCTGTTTGTTCTGATGTGTGTGTATTTGTGTTTTTAAGGGATTAAAACTCAATATTATAGCTATCAAAGAAAAACAGTAAATTTGAAATGTTATCAAATGGGTAGCGTTTTCCACTTGAGGAGCACACTTGCCTTTGGGTTGTTTGCATCAAATAGACCAGTTGAAAGTCCAATCAGCAAGGAACTCTGCTTTTTAGTTTTTGGTGGTGAATCAGAGTGAGATCGAAGTGGAAGGGATTCCTCTGGCGAAGAGAGAGCTGAATGAACTCGAGAGACGACTTTCAAATGTTCAGAATAAGCCACTTTATGGAAAAATAGTTCTGGCTGCACAGACTTATCTGTATCACATTTCGAGGGCTGAGAACCATCTTCTCCAGGATCTGTGGGATAAAGGAAGACAACATAGTGTCTATAGGGAAAAAGTACAGTGAAAAGTACAGTGTATAATGTGTATGTACAAAAAACTCTATCAGACAAACAGAAACAAAATATATATGTGATTTTATTACCTTATAAATGATCTTTTATAGGGCATGTTTTATTTTCAGAAAAGATATTTGTTTTGTTATATGATTCCATTACATCAGAAGTTTGAAAATGTAGACACAAAGGCAAAGAAATGCGAAAAATTACTGTTTAGATACTCATGCTTAGTTCCAGTTTACCTTTGTTCCTACAGGTTAGATATTAAAAAACTGTACTTCTTATATTTTAATTAACACCATTAGTGGCAAGAAGACCACTTATATGATGTCCTCAGTCACTGGCTTAGCTTTGGCAAGCAATTCTTTTTGTTTTGAACATTCAGTAAGATAAATGACCAAAAAGTTTTATGGCCCACACTGCCAAACAAGACAAGCTTATAAATGCAGAGGCCAGAGGCCATTAAAAAGAATAAAATTCTGCCATTTGCAACAAAGTGAATGGACCTAGAGATTATCACAGTAAATGAAGTCAGATAAGAAAGACAAATACTGTATGATAAACTTTTATGTGGAATCTAAAAAACAATACAAATCAATCTATATATAAAACAGAAACAAACTGACATATGTAGAAAACAAACTTGTGTTTAGAAGGGAGGGATAAATTAAGAGTATGGGGTTAACAGATACAACTACTATGCATAAAACAGACAAGCAACAAGGATTTACTATGTCACAAAGGGAACTAGACCCAGTATCTTGTAATAACCTATCATGGAATCTAATCTGGAAAAAAAAAACAAACCCACAACCCAAATCACTATGCTGTGCACCAAAAACTAACACAATGTTGTAAACTGATTATACTTTGAAAAAATAAAAATATAAATGCAGAGTGTGGTGCTCTATGCTTATTACATTTCTGAAATGACTGAGGTGAATGCTAAGACATGCTCTTTATTAATATACAGTCCTGGGTCACTAGGCTGTACAGCAGAAATCAACACAACACCGTAGATCAACTACACTCTAATAAAAATGAAAAAAAAAACTAAAATGAAATGGATTCTGTCTGGAACTGAAAAAAAGGACATTAGTGGGAAAGCTAGAATAATTCCAGTAAGAACTGTAATTTGTTGTATAATATTATATGTTTCTTAATTTCCTGGGTCCGATCATCACAGTGGGGATGCTGGCATTAAAGGAAGTTAGGTGAGGGGAACCATAAGAATTTTCTGTATTATTCTGGGGAAAAAAAAAAGACCAAGTGTTTGTTGGCTTGTGTCAAGCATAAACTTTGTTGTTTTACATTTTGATTTTGTGACACTGTCATTAAAACTTTGTTGGAGTCCTACTGTATAGCACAGGGAACTATATTCAATATCCTGTGGAAAAGAATATGAAAAGAATGTGTATATATGTATAATTGAGTCACTGTGCTGTACAGCAGAAATTAACACATTGTAAGTTAACCATAATTTAATAAAATTAAAAAAAATAAACAGACGAAATATATATATAGTCTAAATAATCAGATCAGTGCTCACAGCTGTCCAGAAAGTAACTAGGCCAAGCAGAGATGCTCACCTACATGAACGTCACCAAGGAGTCCCACACTCCCCATGGCTCCATCTTCAGAAGCTTCATTTGGCTGAGTAGGGACCCTATTCTCCAACCTGCCACAGAGATATACCAGTTAAAACACAAGCTTTTCTAGAAATAAAGGCACTCTCAAATATGGAACACACGTTCACTACTTTTCTCACTTAAACACACACCTCCATAAGCACCTCACAGTCACACTCATGCACAACAACTAGCCTCAGCATTCATCACAGTGGTCTCCAAAGTGCGGCCCCTATATGTCAGCAACAAGTGGGGACTGCCAGGGAATGCAAGTTCTCAGTCCCCACCATAGACATGGGAATCAGAAGTTCTGAGGGATAAAGCTAAGCAATTGGTTTTAATAAATCCCAAAACTAATTCTAATGTTGCTGATGTTTGAGAACCACTACTTTAAGCAATCAAAATGCCCCTTAATAGCAGAGAATATAAAACACATATTAATCCTACGAAATATTACTCAGCTATTTAAAAATGAAGTAGAAATTGGTATAACCAGATATGGAATGACGGTACAGATACATTACTAAGTAAGAAAAATAATTTTTAAACCAATTTATATAAAATGGTATTAGGTTTTGGGCAAATGTTGCATGGTGCAGTAAAAGGGACAGAATAATATGCACAAGAATGTTTTAACCTTTAAAGGTAGTGAACTAATTTTTGTAAAGAACTCACAATTTCATCTCAACACACGCTGGGAACTAAATTCACGTATTTTGTAAAGAACTCACAATTTCATCTCAATACATGCTGGGAACTAAATTCATGTATATATATGTATATGTGTGTGTGTGTGTGTGTGTGTGTGTGTGTGTGTATTTTTTTTTTTTTACTAAAGTATAGTTGATTCACAATGTCTCCTTTCTGCTGTAAAGTAACCCAGCCACCCATACAAATCCATTTTTCCCATTTTCCATCAGTTTCTTACCCAAGAGATTGGGTAGAGTTCCCTGTGCTGTACAGCAGGGCTCCATCCCCCACACATTCTAAATGTAATAATCCATATCTACCAACCCAAACTCTCCACATCAGTCCCCCTTTCTCCTCCCTCCCCCACTGGAAAACACAAGTCTGCCCTCCATGTCCATGATATGTTTCTGTTTTGTAGATAGGATCATTTGTGACATATTTTAGACTCAACATGTAAGTAATATCAATATGGTGTTTGTCCTTCTCTTTCTGACTTATTTCACTTAGTATGAGAGTCTCTAGCTCTATCCATGTTGCTGCAAATGACATTATTGCATCCTTTTTAATGGCTAAATAGTATTTCATTATATATGTACCATTTACATTTAATGTAATTATGGGTAAGTACATCATTTCTTAATTTTTTTGACTGTTATTTTGGGTCTTTTTTCTTCCCTTCCTCTTTTTATTGTATTCTCTTGTGATTTTCTGACCATCTTTATTGTTGTGTTTGGTTTCCTTTTTCTTTTTTATGTGTGTGACCATTATAGTTATTTGATTTGTGGTTCCCATTATTTTCTGATATAACCATCTATATGTGTGCTGAATTTTTTCTGGTTGCTGGTCTCTTAATTTCAAATGCATCTTCAACGTTCTCCATTTGTCCTCTCCTCTTCCCATGCTTGCTAGTTTAGATATCATATTTGTCAGTGGATGATTTCCTACTTTTATACTATCTTTGTGTTTACCAGTGAGTGTTTTCATTGTAGTATTCTTGTTTCTAGTTGTGGTTTTTCCTTTTCTGCTTAGAGAAGTTCCTTTAGTAGTTGATGTAGAGTTGGTTTGGAGGTGCTGAGTTCTCTTAGCTTTTGCTTGTCTGAAAAGTTTTTTTTTTGTTTTTTTTTTTGCCTTTTGTCATTTTATGGCCGCACCGGCGGCATGTGGAAGTTCCCAGGCTAGGGGTCTAATCGGAGCTGTAGCCACTGGCCTGCGCTGCAGCCACAGCAACGCAGGATCCGAGCCGCGTCTGCAACCTACACCACAGCTCACGGCAACGCCGGATCAGGCCAGGGATCGAACCCGCAACCTCATGGTTCCCAGTTGGATTCGTTAACCACTGCACCACGACGGGAACTCCCTGAAAAGTTTTTGATCTCTCCATCAAATTTGAATGAAAGCTTTGCTGGGTGGAGTATTCCTGGTTCCAGGTTTCTCCTCTTCCTCACTTCAAATATGTCTTATCACTCCATTCTGGTTTGTAAGAGTTTCTGCTGAAAAATCAGCTGTTATCCTTATGTGGATTCCCTCGTATGTGATATGTTGCTTTTCCCTTGTGGCTTTTAATATTTTCCTTGTATTTAATTTTTGTCAGTTTGATTAGGATGGGTCTTGCTGTGTTTTTCCTTGGGTTTATTTTGTATAGAATTCTCTTTGCTTCCTCAATTTCAGTGAGTGCTTCCTTTCCTTGCCCATATTAGAGAAATTTTCAGCTATAATCTCTTCAAATACATTCTCTGGCCCTTTCTCTCTCTCTTCTCCTTCTGGAATCCCTATAATGATGGTATATTTAATGTTGTCCCAGAGGTCACTTAGACTCTCCTCAGTCCTTTTCACTCTTTATTCTTTTCTGTGACAGTGATTTCCACCACTCTGTCTTCCACCTCACTTATTTGTTCTTCTGCCTCCAATAACCTGCTACTGGTTCCTTCTAGATTATTTTTCATTTCTGATATTGTGCTATTCATTTTGCTCTTTAAATCCTCTCTTTGTTAAACATTTCCTTTAAGTTCTTGATCTGTCTTAATTCTTTTCCCAAGGTCTTATATCATCTTTACAAATATCACCACTCTGAATTTTTTTTTCAGGTAGATTGCCAATGTCCTCATCATTTACTGGTTTTTGTGTGCTTTTGTCTTGTTCCCTTGTCTGAAAGCTACTTCTTTGTCATCTTATACTGTCTACCTTACTGTTTATCGTCCCCTTGAAAGTAGGTATGTAGATGGAGCAGCAGATGCCCAGTCCTGCAGCTCTCAGGGGTGACAGTGGTTCACATGTACCCAGAGCACATGATGGGAGCAGCTGTATCATACTGCCTCTCCTGGAGTTGGGTGGCTTCTAGGGATGGGGTCTGTGAGTCAGGTGACAGTGATTCACACAAGTTCACAGGATTACTTCTGTAGCACGAGGGGGCAGCAGTGTCTCCTGCAACTTCTCTTGATATCAGGTAGCTTTCAGGACTATTTTCTATATCTTGCAATGTCAGCAGTTGCTCCTATAGTCCTCCCCTATGCTGGGGAGGCTGTAGTGACTGCCCTTTGTAGCTGTAGAGGCAGACTCCACAGTTCTGCCATCATTGTCCTTGTGTGTCCACTCTAGGGATCTCCCTCTATAGCTCCAGGGGCATGGGGCTTATTCCTAACTGTTGCAAAAAGGCTCTCTCTCTAGCTGCAAGATATGTACTTCTGGCAGTCCCTCCCCCCATCTGCCTGCTGGTAGGAGTGCTCTCTGTAGCCACTGTGGTTTGGAATGTGGACTAATGGGCCTCCCATGGCTCCCTTAGTGTGGAATGAGTGCCACTGACATGGGCGCTTGCAGGCCCACTGGAATGGGCCCTGTTGTCTGTGCTTTTCTCCAGTCAGGCAGCCCACAGATCCAGAAGGGAGCATGCACCAGCGGTCTTTTCTTGGCTCTTTTTGGCTCAGGATGGGTGCCAATAGTGCAGACCCCTGCAGGGCCATTGGGCAGTGCTGCTGAACTTGTGCTTTTCTCAGTGGGGCAGTTTATAATTCCTGCGGGGCATGGGGACTGGCAGCCCTCTCTGGGCTCTTATGGAGTCGGTGAAGCTAGCCTGGGCCCCTGTGGATACACAGCCTATGTGGCAGCCTTCTCTGGGCTCCTATGGAGTCAGTGCAGCTAGTGTAGACCCCTGTAGAGCAAATGAGTGTGGCCTCGCTGCTTTTATTTTCCCTGGTTGGGCAGATCGTGGCTCTCGCGGGGAATGGGCACCACTGGAGGCTCTGCTGGTGCAGGTCAGGCGCACAGGCACAGATGCCACCCAGAGGCCACTGGCCCAGCCAGAGGTAGTGTTATTGCCCCAGGCAGTTATTCTGCCAGCTCAAAGATCTTTGCAGCCCTAAGGGCAGAGCTGCTTCCCAGCTGTTGTTAGGCAGCCGCTGCTGATTGGCTCCCAGAGCTGAAGCAGACAGTACTGCAGCTTGAGAGAAGAGCTTATGGAGAACCAAGCTGTAAAGATGGAGCCTGCCCCTTCCTTCCAGCAACCTCAAACAATGGCATCTAAACTCTAAGCCAGACTGAGTTGCCTATGCTAACACACCCTCAATACCCTAGTGCCTAATACCCTAGTGCCTCCAGGCTGTTTCCATGTGGCCAGCCCTGGTTTTTGTCCATGTAGCCAGCCCCAGCTCCCTCTCTGAGTCTGATATCTATGGCCAGAGTTTTAGTTCCTAACACCTGCTGGCACCTGCATACGGTTGCCCACAGCACTGACCGTTTGTGGAGGATTGTTTCCATTTTAACTGCTTCACACCGATTTTCCAGAGTTCCTCCTCCATCTTGGTTGATCTCCATGCTAGTAGGGGAACTACCCAGGATGTGCAGATTTTCATCTTTCCAGCTCCCTCCTAGGGACGCAGGTCCATCTTGCTTCCTTTCCATTCTTTCTTCTTTCTTTTGTTATCTCCGGTTTTGTGAAGTTTTTCCTGCTCTGTCATAATCCTGAGGTCTTTCGAAAGTTTTTACCAAACTTTCTGTGTGAACAGTTCCACATATAGATGTATTATCAACGTATTTGTGGGAGTAGGTGAGCCTCATGTCCTACCACTCTGCCATATTCCCTGAATCTCATGTATTATATTTTTAAACAAAGCTTAAAGACCGGAAGAATATATTCAAAAGGTATAAGTAATTTATCTCTGGAGTTTTCATTTACAAGGCAGTTTTATTTTGCTAATACCTCTCAATGCATTTCAAATTTAAATAATTTTTTACTTTTTCAATTTTAAATTTTGACCAATTTTCTATTTTTACTTTTTCAACTTTTTATTTATTTTTAATCATACAAGTAATAAATTTCTTCATTCCAAATGTGATGTTCCTGGAACTAGAGATTCTCATACTAAGTGAACCAAGTCAGAAAGAGAAAGACAAAATGCCATATGATATCACTTGTATGTAGAATCTAATATATGGAACAAATGAACCTATCTACAGGAAAGAAATAGACTCACAGACATGGAGAACAGACTTATGGTTGCTGAGGAGGAGGAGGTGGGATGAACTGGGACTTTGGGGTTAGCAGATGCAAACTATTACATTTGGAGTGGATAAGCAGAGTCCTGCCGTACAGCACAGGGAACTATATCCAGTCACTTGTGATGGAACATGATGGAAGATAATATGAGAAAAAGAATGTATATACATATATAACTGGGTCACTGTGCCATACAGCAGAAATCGACAGAACACTGTAAACCAAATATAATTAAAAAATTAAATTAAAAAAAGTAATGTTCCTGGGAATTCCCTGGTGGCCTGGCAGTTAAGGATTCACTGTCACTACCATGGCTTGGGTTGCTGCTATGGTGCAGGTTCGATGGCTGGCCTGGGAACTTCTGCATGCTGTGGGCATGACCGAAAATAAGCAATGTTTCTTGGTTACTAAAAAAGTTAAATATAAAATTACCATAGGCAGCAGCAATTCTACTCCTAGATACACACCCAAAAGGACTGAATACAGGTGTGTAAATGAAGACTTGTACACAACACTCAAAGAAATACTATTCACAACAGCCAAGAGATAGAAATAACCCTGGTGGGAATGACCTACCATCATCTGCTGAATGTCAACAACTGCTCAATGGATTAAAACGTAGGATATATTCACAAAATGGAATATTCTTCAGCTATAAAAAGGAATGAATAACTGATACACCCTACAACACAAAGAAGCTTTGAAAACTGAATGCTAAGTAAAGAAGCCAGGTACAAAAAGCCGTATACTGGAAGATTCTCCAGGAAATGTCAGGACTAGGTAAATCCAGAGACAGAAGCAGATCAGTGGTGCCAGGGCCCAGGAGAGGGGAACATGGGAAATGGCTGCTTCTGGGTGCAGGGGTTCCTTTGTGGGTCAGGAAATGTTCTGGAACCACAGAGAGGTAACTTGTACACTTAAAGATGACTAAATGATAAATTTTATGTTATACAGATTTTACCTCAGTTTAAAAAAGAGTTACTTTTAGGACTCCCGCAACCACTCAAACCTCAGTTGCTTTTGCTGTTATCAGTCTTGTGCACATCTTCCTACACTCTTCCTTTAATTTACATACATATATGCATGTAAGGACATAGACAATAATTTTAATAGGCTTATCACAGTATTATTATGATACGTGGAAATGTATCATAAAAATACAATGTAATTTTATTTTGTTAATCATCAAATATGGATATATTAAATACATATTAAATATTATATAACATAGATAATATATACTAAGTGTATATTTGATATTAACAATATATATTAATTGATATTAATATTGATATCAACATAGTTAATCTTATTAATAATAAGATGTTATTTAATATCTTTTTATTCAGTATAATTTTATTTTGTTAATCATCAAATATCATGAATATATTTCCATATTCATACATGGAGACCCATTTTATTAAGTGCTGCACCCTACCCACTATGTACTATACGTAGAAAAGAACAGCATTTTTGGTCACTTCTTTATCAATGATTATTTAAATTTTTCAGACGATTTTCTATGACTGCCCTGCATTCAGCAGCTCTGCATGTGCTTCTGTGTCTGAGCAAGCCCAGCTTCTTTTTTCACAGGAGAAGCCATGCCCACCTGTTCATGTGTTACCTACGCTGCTTCTGCAGAACAAAGGCAGACCATATGGTCTGCACAGCCAAAAGAGTTTACTACCTGGCCCTTGACAGGAAACCAGTGACAATCCCTGCTACAGAGCACACAGCAAAGGAAAGAACTTCCGCTGACTTTCTATGAAGGAAACATAAGAACACCACAGATGCAAAACCTCACAATGATGCAAACAGAAGTCCATTAACATAGTATCACATCATGACAAAGTAGGGTTTCATAAGGTATGCAGCACAGTTCAATAGGAGCCTAGTAATAATTCAAGATACTGATAGAGGAAAACAATTATACGGACAGTTCCATAGATGCTGAAAAGTCACTTGACAAAACACATTTCTGACTTTGTCTTAGCCAGTAAATTAAGAGTAGATAATGTTCTGAGCTAGAAATTATAGTCACGTCTAATAAGGGTTAACACTACAGCCATTTCAGTCAAGTTAAGAACAAGACAAAAACACTGCTATTTCCAATATCTAGCACTGTATAAGAGGTACTAAACAATGCAAGGAGAGAAAGAAACAAGTGTTAAAAAAACTGGAAAGACATAAAGCCATCATTATTTTCTATATGACTGTATATCTGAAAAATACAAGAGTCAACTGAAAACCTATTCTGAACCATAGTAGATGCAATAAGACAGTGGTGTACAAAATCAATGTAAATAAATCAACAGCTTTCATATAAAAAACCTTCTACTTACAAGATCTCTCAGAGGAACAGGAACCATTTACAAAACCAAACAAATGATAACAGAGCCAGGAATAGGCTTAGCAATTAAACGTAAAGCCTAGATGCAGAAAACTCCAAACATGATCAAAAAGAAAGGCCTGGAGTTCCCTTCGTGGCTCAGTGGTTAACGAATCTAAGAACCATGAGGTTGCAGGTTCGATCCCTGGCCTTGCTCAGTGGGTTAAGGATCTGGTGTTGCCGTGAGCTGTGGTGTAGGTTGCAGACGCGGCTCGGATCCTGCGTTGCTGTGGCTGTGGCGAAGGCCGGCAGCTGCAGCTCCTGTTAGACCCCTAGCCTGGGAACCTCCATATGCCGCGGGTGCAGCTCTAGATAAAGCATAAAGACAAAAAAAAGAAAAAAAAGAAAGGCCTACCCTATTCTTCCCAGATAGGAAGAATACAATATATTCATTCCCCTATGTCAATTTATGATTTAACATCCCAATACAATGTAAATTGATTTTTTTGTGTGTACAGAGGAAGGTAAGCTGAACTTAATAAATTCTAAATTCAGATGAAAATCTATACAGGCAATAAAAGCAATGAAAGGGAATAAACTTTACATGGTCTTAAAATATATTTTATATTTTAATTAAAAGTGTATACCAGTACACTGAACAAAGATGAGTGGAACAGAAAAATAAAGTATAATAACGAACCCAAATTATTGAGAAAACTTCAGTACATATTAAAAGTGGCATTTGAAATCTGTGCAGGAAAGATTGGCTTTTTAATAAATGGAATTATGACAACTGGGTAGCCATCTGGGGGAAAAAATCCTGAATCCATGGACTTCAGGATAAATTCCAAATAGATCAGAGTTAAATGCAAAAAAGTGTCTACAATGAAAATATGAGAAGATTTAAAAACTCTTTGTAACCTTAGAGGAGACAAAGTTTCTCTAAATAATTAAAAAAAAAGAAAAACCTGCTTCGTGGCAAAAAAAATAAAACACAAAAGACCAAGAGTGAAAAATGACCAAGGCAAATATCTCTATTATTTAAAGAGTTCTTACCAATTTATCAAAGACCAAACAATCAAATTTTTAAAATGGGTCAAAGATATAAACAGGGAATTCAAAGAAAAGCAAATACAAAAGTAACAAACATTTGAAAGGATACGCTCAACTACACCAATAAAAAGAGATAAACTAAGACCCCAAACTGAGATACTACCTTTTAGATTGTAGTATCAGATTGGCAGAAACCAAATACTTGGTGAAAAAAGTCTGGCAAGGCTGAGCGCATACATTAGTACAATCCCTGGGGAGAACAATAACTGCGTTTATAAAATCAGTTCTCTGTATCTGTCTTAGAGATACACAGTTGTCCCCTTAGGCACAGGGCAATTCGTTCCAGGACCCCTGTGGACACCTGAAACACAGATAGAACTGAGCCATGTTTTCTGTTCATGTCTCTCACCCACACATTTAACGTCTTTTCATCTTAACTAAGCACCTATCACACCCTGTAAACCTAACTTTTACAGTTTGAGGTTCAACAGCAAAACTAGCATAGATTTCTTTTTCGTTCTTCACAACTTGGCAGGTAGAATGTTCAATCTTACCACAGATCTTTTCTTAAGCCAAGGACCTTCACCTTTCACTTAAAGGAAGCACCTTACGGCTTCTCTCTTGTGCTCTAGGGCGTCATTAAGTAAAACAAAGGTCCCTTGAACAGGAGCACTGGGTACCCAGACAGCAGATCTAATAACCCTGACTGATGACCACAGACTGGTGCATGGGTGGCACAAACAGCGTGGACATGCTGGACAAAGGGATGGCTCACATCCTAGACAGAACAGATCAGAATGGCATGAGGTTTCATCACACCACTCAGAATGGCACACAATTTAAAACTTATCAGTTGTATATTTCTGGAATTTTACGTTTCATGTTTTCGGACTGTCAGTGGCGGACAGCAGGTAACTGAAGTTGTAAAGAGCGAAACCTCGAGTAAGAGGTGATGACGGTAGTCACATACATGCACAATAACCTCATTAAAAGGTTACTCACTACAGCATCACCTGTAGTATCTACTGGAACAGACGCATCCATTGCAAGAGCCTAACTATTGTAGGAGATAGATTAGAATTACGGCATATCCATACAATGGAATACAAGGTAGCCCTAAAGTAATAAAAAAGAGGAGGCCCTCTAGGTATTAAAGAAAAAATTCCCATACTACTGACTAAAAATACAAAGGTAAGAAAAGCTCTGTACATTTTACTAACTACTGTATTTAGAAGTGAAGTAGACTATACATTCATTTCTGCTTATGTACACATTAAACACATCTGGAAAGGGGAGCGTTGGTGGTATAGTGGTGAACATAGCTGCCTTCCTGGAAAGGGGAGGTGTAAATATTGCTGAATGGGGACAGAGTGGGAAAGAGACTTTTTACTGCTTCTTTATAAACACGTTGATTTCTGAACCACCTGAACGTGATATCCATTCTAAAATTAAATTATTTTTATAAGGTGCTATAATAGGACTTATTGTAATATTGGGTTATCAGAGGATTTCTTTAAAAGGCATTATCAGAATTCCCATCATGGCTCAATGGCTTAAGAACCTGACTAGTATCCATGAGGATGCAGGTTCAATCCTGGCCTCATCCAGTGGGTTAAGGATCCAGTGTTGCCATAAACTGTGGTGTAGGTCACACATGCAGCTCGGATCCTGTGTTGCTGTGGCTGTGGTGTAGGCTGCAGCTGTAGCTGCAGCTCCAATTCAACACCTAGCCTGGAAACTTCCATATGCCACAGGTGCAGCCCTAAAAAGTAAAACGTATTACAAAAAGGGACTGAGGTTCTAAAATGCCAGGGAAGAGGGAACATACTCAGCTTCCCCTGTGTCCTTCCCATCACTCATCCACACGGTAATTGCAGAGCAGGGCTGGTGACCGACTCTGTCTGTGCTGCTGGGCTCCTGGAGAACTTCTGTTTCTAGGTCATCAGGCTCTGCAAAAGAAACACACAGCAAAAACATGTCTCAAATCAAAATCCACTTAGAGAAAACTGAATAAATCTTCTATAAATTATTATACCAAGTTAGGCTAAAGTAGTAATAATAACAAAAAGTTAATATTTTCTATGTAGATCTTTAATCTTACTGTGTTTACTCTCTAATTGTTTCTGCAATAACAGACTTTTCCTTTTGCATTTTCAGTGCAATAAAAATACCCAAAAGAAATACAGTCACTCTGTGTTTTTCATTATTATAAAAGAATTTCTCTTCATTAAAATTTTAGTAATATGTAAATTGCTTTCCAGTAGGTAAACAAACTAAAGGAAAAGAGTATCTGTGGTTAGAAATATGGAAGAAGAGTAGGCTATAACATCATTGATTAGTAACTGACAGGAAAGTTCAATCATCAAAAAAAACCACAAAACCCCTATTACCTGGCCTTTTGTAATGATACTGAGAACATAATTGGAGCGTACTAAATCTATTTTCCTAGACCTTCAAATAATTAATAACCAGGGTACTACCTCTGTTTTCTTGCAGTGAGTGATAGTTCCTGGAAATAAGTAGTATGAGAACAGAGATTTTATTTTATTTCATTTCATTTTATGGCCATAGGTGTGGTACATGGAAGCTCCGATGCTAGGGGTTGAATCAGAGCTGCAGCTGACAGCTGACAGCACAGCCAAGCAACGCCAGATCTGAGCCACGTTTGCAACCTACACCACAGCTGAAGGCAAGGCTAGATCCTTAACCCACTGAATGAGACCAAAAATGGAATGTGCATCCTAGTCAGGTTCGTTTCTGCTGAGCCACAAGAGGAACTCTCAAGAGTTCTTTCTTCATTAGTGAACTTCTTTTTCCTCTCCAATTCAAATTACCAACACTTTCTTGTTTTAGCTACCACGACTCCCACTTTTTTTTCCTGAAACCCTGATACCCTTTCCTTCTCTATTTTAAAGGTTCCCATTTAGCTGTCCTGTTTAGAAATATGATTGATACTGTACCAATCTTTAAATTTTTTATCTTTTACTCAAATGATTTTTTGGTCATGCATATAAGGCAAGCACTTGGGAAACGGATTCTTTTAAAAACATTTTTTAATGAATAACTCTTCTCTAGTACCTAAAGCCGTATCAATACGACTCACTCTACACAGTAGATTTGTGACTTTATTGTCCACAAAGTTGAAAACATTTACTATGTGACTCTCTGTAGAAAAAGTTTGCCAGCTCTTGCACTAGGCCATACAGCCTTTATTATACACCTAACAGGATTTTGTTTTGTTAAAGAACAGGTGTACAATACCTATTAACTATGATCCTAAAGAATAAGACTATTGAAGTGACTGTGGTGAATTACAGATGGTCACACATATAGCAAGGTCTCTGCCGTTCCCGTCATCTAGAGAGGACTCTGTTTCCCCTCCCTTGTATTTGGGCTGGCAGTGTTATTGCCTGGGCCAAATGAGGGAGCGTAAGTGTTGTCAGCCAGTTCCAGGTCCAGACTTCACGAGAACTGGCAGCTTCCACCTTGGCATCTGGAAGCCCAAGCCACCACGAAAGACCACACGGCAAGGCCCTGAGACTAAAATGAAGGAGAGGAACCAGGTGGACAGGCCCAGGCAAGCCCCCCACTCAAGACACCACCCACGGGCTTGACACCGCCTTGCGCCCTCCAAATAAGCACAGCCGACAGCTGATAGCTCAACACCACTGAGCGATGCTCTTCTCCACGGAGGAGGAGAACCTTCCAGGTCCTAAGCCACTGAGGTGTGGGGGAAAAAACAACCATCATTAAGTCTCGGGAGCAATTTGTTTTGCAGCAAGAGATAACTGAGACAGAACTTCATATCTGAAAATAGCGTGCACCACAACAAATCTCAAAAACATGCACTGGTTTTGGGACAGGGCAGCAGCAGGAGTTGAACAAGCCTTCAAGGAGATGATGGTGAGAGACTGCCCAGTGACAAACGGTTATGGAGGCTGGAGGAAAGGGCCTTCTTGTTATAGGATGGCAGAAAATTGGCACCTATGATAACAAGGATGAAAGAAAATGCATCTAGTAAATTCAATGACCGAGCTATCTGAGCAGAATGTTCCAAGCGCCATCTGAATTCCTGTGGCAGCCTCTGGTAACACAAGGAGGAAAAGGCTAGCTGAAGAAAGAACTGTTCAGATTACAAGGAGAACTTAGAGGAGAGAGCTTCTTAAGCGAAGGCACAGCCTCCAGACAAACACTAAACCACGTGCTAAGGTGCGCTCTCGGGGCAAAGACAAAGTCAAGGGTGTGACTGTACAGCAGGCTTGTCACACAAACTCTTACTGTTGGACAAAAGACTGCTAAGAATCTCAAGTACCCATCTCCCAGCATCCTCAAAGGCACTAATGGGAGAGAAGGTACACCCTCCAAAACAAGCAACAAACCAAAGAACCCCAGTGGTTTTTGTCAAATGTAGTGAATCTCAAAAATATTCAAAGGAAACCCATAAAATCATTAGGAAAATTCCACATACAGAAGCAGCCCTGGTTCATACTGAAAGGGGAGGATCCAGTTCAGAAGAAAGAAGCCCTCGAAGGCATGGACTCCGGGTGCCGGGGAGACCGCTGGCCATGCTACTCCTGGCAGGATCTCATGTCCACACACCAATGAGCACTGTGCGCTTCCCACAGTTCTGGTTTTGGAAAAGGAGTCTCCAGTCCTGCCTCACCACTGGATGTTAGGTAGATGGAAGGAAGTGGCTGTTTTTGTTTTTTACTTCTAGGTTCTAAGATTGAGAGTAGCTGTACTCAGAGAACTGTACCCAAGGAAACACATTTATACACAAGCTTGACCTTGATGATAACATCTTTAAACTCTGAGCCAACGTCATAATAAGATGAGGCTTTGAAGAGTAAGTGTGGAAAAAAAAAAGAGTAAGTGTGTTTTGCAGGCGAGGGTGATGTAAACAATTTTGGTTAAACGGCAAAATATGATACTAAAGATGGCCACAATCTTTTAACCCACTTACCTTTGAGAAGTGGGGTCTCTTTCCCCTCTCTCTGAATACAGGCTGGCCTGGAACTGCTTTGACCAATGAAGTAGAGCAGAAGAGACACTGCCAGTTCTGAGACTAGCGTCTATGAGTAAAAGCAGCTTACTACCCGGGTATCTGTGGCCAAGTAAGATGTCAGATGGCCCTGGTGAAAGAGTGCAAGTGAAGAGGAAAGTGGCACAAGTAGGCCAGCCTGTGAGCTGTACCTGTCCGGACACCTGTTAAGCCTTCTTGGGCCTATGAGACCAGCCTGACTGATAGCTGAACACCCCAGGCAATCACAAAGCCAAGAGCACACAGATTAGAGAAGCACATAGGCCTCTACTCAATTCCTGAGACACCACACTACTTTGTGTGTGTCAGGAATTGAGTACTGTAAATTACATTTATAGTAGTAAAATGGCTGTTGTTTTAACATGAAGTTTTGGGGGGATCTGCTATGTGGCGATTAAAAAAAAAAAAAAAAAGGAGGCCAGTTACTAGAAAAACAGTGAACCTAATTTGAGATGAATCACCCAAACATATACACGTATTCTGAAGACCTGTTTGTAAAGAAGATATTAAAGCATTATTAAATCAAATAAAGCTCATTTGATGCATTTAAACATACCATCCACATTTCCTTCTGGTTTCAATGCTGTCTCTGCCTCATTAAAGTCTGGACTGTTGGTCTCAACAGAAGAATCAACGGTAGCTGATGGGTTCATTTCAAGTGAAATACATTTTATTTTTTCTTTTAAAATTTCTTCCCTTTCAGGAGAAATCTCTGAAACAACAAGAAAAAAAGAAAAATCATACTATGTTCTCAAAGTGGCTTGAATTTTTATCTGTAACCGCATTTAGAACAAAATTCATTCTTACCAAAGGTAATTAATTACTCGTTAAGTTCTATGATGTACTAGAAATTAACAAATATTAAAGCATACAACAGCCAAATTTAAATTAAAAAAGGTGTTTTTGTTATAAAGGCACTGTTTTTCAGGCTTTTCAGATCAGTTAGAAAAATGTTTGGCTTTACTTAAAATCACAGCTCCTGTTAAATTTAAAAGTGAGATAGTACTAAAACGCACTTGACAAGTATTCTGGAGAGTATTTGTAAAACTCTCAAATTAATTTAAAAACTTTCAATTTTTACCACTGTTGTATGAATGTAATTTCATTTTTTCATAATCACATTTATGGATGGTTTTGACTGTATATGTATGCATAGGAATGTTTTGTTCAAATGCATTTAGAATTTTCAATAATCATAAAGCAAACCTTATCTTCATGTAGAAAAACTTTTTATGCAGTGTAAAATGTATATTATACAAAATATTCAGAACACAATTATTTTGGTAAATTAGTTTGTATTTATTTTTTTTAGCTGCATCCACGGCATGTGGACGTTCCCAGCCAGGCATCAAACCTGCACCATAGCAGTGACCCAGACCACAGCAATGATAACGCTAAATACTTAACCACTAGACCACCAAGGACTCCTAAATTAGTTTGCATTTTTAACGTCCCAGTTGCAGTATTTAATTATTTAAAACATACTGAAATTTAGTAATGATCAATAAAAGTATAAAAAACAAGTGGTAAAAATTAATTAATTTCTAAGGTGGCTAAGATATAGTTTACTTGCCTTTTCCTTTGGTTGAAACATATATGTTTGCGTGTGAATAATATCTTTAAAATTACGAACTAATTGTTTTTGTGTGTTTCTAGTAATTGCTTAGAAACTTTCCATCCTTTTAACTGATGCCAGGAGATGCTGCTCTGGCTCAAAACAGCTTACTGAAGTTCCCTGGAAGATGGCCAGGCCACTCTGTGGGCTCCTTTCCAGCTCACTGTTGGAAGCCCCTAACTAACTCCCTCTCTGCTCATCTGCTGGGTTTCTCAATAACCTTCCTGTACCTGTGCTTGTTGGTTCATCTCCACAGTCTTCTGCATCCCACCTCAGTCACTCCAATGCTCAGATCTTGGAGATCTTGTCATTAAATACAGATTCTCAAAATGTTCAATGTTAAAATATTCCACCTTCTAATCTCTAACATTCTGCTTTTCCACTTATCTCCCTCTACCACTACTAAAGAATGTTACTGATCAGGGAGTTCCCATTGTGGCACAGCAGGTTATGAACCCAACCAGTATCCATGAGCATGCAGGTTCAATCTCTGGCCTCGCTCAGTGGGTTAATGATTCAGCATTGCTGTTAGTGTGGTGTAGGTCGCAGATGAGGCCTGGATCCTGTGTTGCTGTCGCTGTGGCATAGGCTGGCAGCTGCAACTCCAATTGGACCCCTAGCCTGGGAACTTCCCGTATGTCGCAGGTGCAACCCTAAAAAAAAAAGCAAAAAAAAAATTTTTTAAAGAACATAGATAAAAGAAAGAATAGTCTTATTTTAACTAGAAGTAACAACTTAGGGAAATGGAAAAAATGTATTACCCATAACAAAGACAAAAATATACACATTTATAGAAATAAATTTACCAAAAAACGTTTTAGAAGAAAACAAAATGTTACTGAAAAACACAAAAGATTTGTGCAAAAAGACACACAAATTCTTGAATTTAAACATTATATTCCAAGAAATCAATATACCAATTCAATATAATACTAATCTAATACCCAATCAGATAAATGAACTTAAAATTCATTTGAAATATCAATTGTCAAAAAGCAACCAGGGAAAATATTTTAGAATTCCAACTAGATTGAAGACTGTATACGTGTGTATGTATGCACACATGCATACATACACATGTTTGTTGTCTGTCTACCTAATCTAAAGATGTGGGAAAAGTTTTCGCCCAATAGAGGGAATTCAGAAGATATAAGTAAAAGACTTGCATGACAATTAAAAACAATGCACAGCCAAAAATAGCATAAAATAAATGAAATAGCAGAGGGTGTTAAAAAAAAAACTGTGATGATACACCAGATAAAGGGATTTTATACCAGACTAAAAATTTCCAATAGGCAACGCAATATAAAAAGGGGAAAGAATATGACTACAATTTACAGATAAGGAAATCAAAATGTCCAAGATGATATGATGAAATGATGAAATTCATTCACAATCAGAAAATCACAAATGAAATCAGCAAAATACATTAACTTGTAAGATTGGTAACAACGAAAAAAAGTGCCAAAACTGACAAGACCTGTTTAATATTTAAAATCAGTCAATGCTACTTACCACATTAATAAAGCAGAAAAGTCATACAATCATCTTAATTCAGAAAAAGGGTTTGATAAAATTCAATGACTCTTTATAAACAAGATTAAAAGGGAATTCCTTAATCCGATAATGGTTATTAAAAAAAAAAGTGAATATGACACATTTACTCCCTTGAATCAAGAATATGACTCTTCTATTCAACATTCTACTAAATGGTATTTTTTGAAGAGAAATTGTTAGTTTTATAATAGTCCAATTTATTCAGTCTTTTTCTTTATACTTAGTGTCTTTTTAAGGATAAGTTTAAAATGACAAGCCACTAAAAGACAAAATATATTTACAACACATGTAAATAACAAAGGCTTCTATCCAGAATATATAAACAACTCCTAGACACCAAAGGAAAAGCAGCAAAGTAGAAAAATAGGCAAGACACTTGAAAAGGCACTTCAAAAAAGAGCAAATATATGTTAGTAAGAAATTGTGGGGGAGTTCCCGTTGTGGCTCAGCAATAACAAACCCAACTAGTATGCATCAACGCGGGTTCAGTCTCTGGCATCTCTCAGAGGGTTAAGGATCTGGTGTTGCTGTGAGCTGTGATGGGGGCTGCAGACGCAGCTCAGATCCAGCATTGCTGTGGCTGTGGTGCAGGCTGGAAGCTGCAGCTCCGATTCAACCCCTGGCCTGGGAACTTCCACATGCTGCAGGTGTGACCCTAAAATGCAAGGGGAGCCTGCTGTATAGCACCGGGAACTCTATTTAATCACTAGTGACAAAGCCATATATGTATGTGTAACTGGGTCACCATACTGTGCAGTTGGACAATTGACAGAAATCTCTAAAGCAGCTATAATGGAAAAATTTAAAAAAAAAAGAAAAAGAAAAAGAAATTTTTGGATATGACACCAAAGCACAAGCAACAAAAGCAAAAAACGGGATTATACCAGAGTAAAAAGCTTCTGCAGAGCAAAGAAATAAAATCAACAAAATGAAAAGGCAACCTACAGAATGAGAAAAAATATTTGCAAACCATATATCTGATAAGAGATTAATATCCAAAATATTTAAGGAACTCATACTATAACTCAATAGCAAAAAAAATTATTTTTTCTATTATTAACTAATGATAGAATTTTAAAATAGGCAAAGGAACTGAACAGATATTTCTCAAAAGAAGACATAAAATAAACAGCCAACAGGTATATGAAAAGATGCTCTATATCACTAATCATCAGGGGGATGCAAATCACAACCACAATGAGACAGCATTTCAGTCTTGTTAACACAGCTATCATCAAAAGGCTAAGAGATGACAAATACTGGAGAAGGTGTGGAAAAAAGGGAGCTCTTGTACACTGCTGGTGGGACTATATATCGGTGTAGCCACTGTGGAGAACAGTATGGAAATTCCTAAGCAAATTGAAAAAATATTAAAAACAGAACTAGCATATGACCCAACAATCCACTCCTGGGTATTTATTCAAAGGAAATTAAATTAGGATGGAGATGAGACATCTGCACTCCTGTGCTCACTGCAGCATTATTCACAGTAGCCAAGACATGGAAACAATCTAAGCGTCAATCAGATGAATGGATAGAGATGTATTTATATACAAAATGGAATATGATTCAGCCTTAAGGAAGAAGGAAATCCTTGGAGGATACCATTCTAAGCGAAAGCAGCCAGACACAGAAAGACAAGCACTGCATGCTATCAGATACAAAGCAGAATCTAAAGAAGTCAAACTCACAGAAACAGAGAGCAGAATGGTGGTTCCCAGGGGCTGGGAGGTGGGAGAAATGAGCAGATGTTGGTAAAGGGTACAAACCTTCAGTTAAAAGATGAATAAACTTCTAGAGATATAAAGCACAGCATGGTTAATTAAAGGTACGAATAATGTATAGGAGACTTGAAATCTGCTAAGAGATTAAATCTTAAAGAGTTTTCATCACACACCCAAAATGGTAACTACGTGGGGCGAAGGATATGTTAACTGGCTGGATTGTGGTGATCATTACATAAGTTATACTTATGCCAAAACACCACGTTATAAACCTTAAATATCAGAGTTTTAAAAATTTGTCAATCATAACTCAATAAAGTGGAAACAGAATTAAAAGCCATATGAATAGCTATTTTACTTTGGATACAACCTAATCCCACGGCCACATTCAGCTGCAAAAGGAAGGTGGGAAAGGTAGTTCCTGCCTGGGTTGCCATGTGCCAATCTAAACCTAAAGCAGGCATGGGAGGGTCTCATACCAAACAGGAAGCAGGGAAAACCGGATACCACACGGGAGAGTCTCATACTAAAGAGGAAGTGGGGAAAATTGGATACCACAGGACAGCAGCAATTCTGCCACACATGGATGGGGACACACACAGACACACACAGACACACACACACACACACACACACGCACACACACACAGATGTCTCCCACAGATGCCAGGAAAATATCAAGAAAAGGGAAGCCATGGACTCCAGGCAAGAAGAGATCTAACATGGGAATAGGTTAGGCGAGAGGCCAGGATGATGTCTTTCCAGCAGGTCAAAGGATAACCTCCCCTGGTTTGGAGTAGGTCAGAGGGGATTCCAATCTGATTATAGGCATAGAAAGCCTAACGTATGTAGGTGATCTGAGAAGAGACAAACATATCTAGGGGAGTATCTGGCCACAAACTAGAAATAAGTTCATGAAAAACAAAGCAAAATATAAACAAGTATTCATTAAAGGGAAAACTAAATATTGTGCAAGAAAGGAAAGTAGTGTGGGACGATTATTTTGGCTTGATTAGAGTACACCTAGTCAAAGCAGTACCAACACTGTATACAGATCTCACCAAAATGGTGAGTTTATCAGGAGGATATGCAGATGGAAGGTATGGTTGTACACAGTGAGACTGGAGAGAAAACAGATGGGTGAAAGGCAATAAATCCTCACGTTCCCAAGTGTAGCAAGTCCATAGATGACCCTGGAGCTAAAAAACAGTAATAGTAAACACGTCTTAAAATCAAGAAGTAATAGCATAAGTATAGGGTTTATAATTATGTTGATAAATAAGAAAACAAATAGCTAAAAGAGCTGAAAGTGGTTGAATTTGGGGGCAAAAAGTAAGGACAAGTGAGGTCTGGGAGCTACAGTTTTTGGTAACAGACTTCCAGAGCTCCTTGGCATTTTAAATTATGGTATAGGTAATTTTTATAACAAGAGAACTATATTTTTAAATATAGTTGTGTGGAAGCACTGGAGTGTCATAGATGTAGGCAAGTCCCAGGGCTGGACTGAGAAGGCAAATACTGAGGATCCACTTCACTGTAGCCTCCCTGAGGTCATTTCCTAAGTACCTGCACAGGGGAACAGACCCCAAGCAGAAGGTAAGTTCTACTGGGCTGAGAAGTCTGAGACTACCAAAGTGACTCAGACTTCAAGGAAAAAAATCAGCAAAACCAAACTCAAACCTAGGTAAAAGTTTCCCTAAGCATAACCAAAAAATCCCCTCTATTTTTGGCTAATTCCTAAACTTTGCACACTCAAGTACCACTCCAAGAAAAGCAGCCTAAAGCAGCAGCCAAGAGGCTGAAGGGCTGGGCGAAGGTGAACAGCTGGGCAACTGGGAGGAGGACTGGAGAGCAAGTTCCAGAGCGCAGTGAGCAGACGTCACCAACCCCGAGTGAGGAACACTGGCTACTGCCTGGAAGAAGCTCAAAGTCAGGAACTCAAACAAACAGGTCAAGTTAACTTCAGCAGTATCAAGGTAACCTGCTGGCATTATTTAGTGTTAAGAAGAAAACATAACCTTCTTTGAAGAAAGAGAGCATTATCCAGAGGCTGTTAAATTTTCTAACCATGATGTCTGGCATCCAATCAAATACAGCAAAATTCAGGTAACAAAAATTCTAACCTATACCCTGGTTTTGTAGAGTCTACAAGCTATAAAAACCTTTTATATTTTTAAAGGGTTGTAGAAAAAATTTACAAAGAGGAAGAACGTGGATTAAATGGGCTCACAAAGTCTAGAAACTTTACAATCTGACAAGCTATAGAAAAAGTTCATTGATCTCTGTTATAAAGCATGATTTATAAAAAAGAAACAGGAAAAAATGACTGAAAACCACAAAAAAAGAGACAACAGGAGTTCCCGTCATGGGTAAGTGGTTAACGAATCTGACCAGGGACCATGAGGTTGCAGGTTAGATCCCTGGCCTCGCTCAGTAGGTTAAGGAACCGGCGTTGCCATGAGCTGTGGTGTAGGCTGCAAACGCGGCTTGGATTCCGCGTTGCTGTGGCTGTGGTGTAGGCTGGCGGCTACAGCTCCAATTCAACCCCTAGCCTGGGCACCTCTGTATGCCGCGAGTGCAGCCCTAGAAAAAGCAAAACGACAAAAAAAAAAAAAAAGAAGCAACAGAAACAGGACAGATATATTTAACTAAAAACAGATCAGAATACTCAGATTTGAGATTTATCAAGGTGGGACCCTAAAATAACTTTCATGAACAAATTCAAGAAAACAGAGGAAGAGAAGGGCCAAATGGAAAATTCAGAAACCTGTAACCTATAAAAAATAGGAAATGGATGTCCTAAAACCGTAAAACATAGTCTCTGATACTAGAAACTCTCTGGATTCAGTTAGTGGTTACAAAAAGCAGAAGAATGGGTCAGTGAGATGCTAGAGGGGTCAGCAGAGAGAGAATGAAATGGAAGAGTGCACAGCAGTAGAAGAGAGCACAAGAGGGACCTGTAACAAACTCAGAGGGTCTAATATACGCAATTGGAGTCCAAAATCAGGAAAAGAATGTGTAGAAGCAACATGGGAGGACCCAAAGGATGTAATTTTCTCCAAACTAAGAGAAGGCAGAAACCTCCAGTTTAAGAAGCTGAGGAAACCCAAAGGAAACTACCTACAAAGATCTTGGTAACACTGTGGAAAGTCAGAGAAAATATTAGATCAGCTTAAAGAGAAACACATAATACTTTACAACAAACAAAAACAAGACATAAGACTGACATATTTAGGGATACCAGAAGAAAATGTAACGATACTTCTAAACGTGCAAAAGACAAATTGAAATAAAACAAAGACAAACCACTCTCCACCCCCCCATCTACCAGAATTTAATACACAGTGAAAATATTCCCTAAAACTGGAATTGAAATAAAGGTCTTTTCAGACAAATGGAAGAGGACAGAGTTTCTTTTTAAAGAAAGATCTGCACGACAGGAAATAGTAAAGGAAATTCTTTAGACTAAAAGAAAAAGATATCAAATGGAAGTGTGTAACTTTGGGAAGAAATAAAGAGTATTGTAAAGAACGAAATATGGATTAGATGTAAAAATATTGATTATTTATTACAATACTGGCAGTAATAATGATGATGATGTCTTAAGAGCTATATAAGATACGAAAATAAAATACATAACAGTAGTACAAAGGGTTAGAGGGGAATAAATGGAATGGCATTGTTTTTTTTGTTGCATTATAGCTGGTTTACAGATTTCTGTCAGATTTTCCAACTGCACCGCGTGGTGACCCAGTTACATGTACATATATGGATTTGTCACATGTAATTAGATATAGTTCCCCGTGCAATACAGTTGGAGCTCCTTGCTATTCCATCATTAAAGCACTAGTCATCCCCATTCCATACCACCCCTCCCCCACCCCTCCCCCGCCCCCTTGGCAACCACAGGTCTGTTCCCCATGTTCGTGATTTTCTTTTCTGCTGAGATGTTCATTTGTGCAGTGTTTTAGACTCCAGTTATAAGAGATTTCATATGACATCTGTCTTTCTCCTTCTGGCTTGATTCACTCAGTATGAGGGTTTCTAATTCCATCCATGTTGCTGCAAATGACATTATTTTATCCTTTTTTATGGCTGAATAGTATTCCATCGTGTATATATACCACATCTTCCTAATCCAGTCATCTGTCGATGGACATTTGGGCTGTTTCCATGTCTTGGCTATTGTGAATAGTGCTGCAATGAACATGCGTGTGCAAGTGTCTTTCTCCAGGAAATTTTTGTCTGGATATATGCCCAACAGTGGGATTGCTGGGTCATATGGTAATTCTATGTGGAGTTTTCTAAGGTACCTCCACACTGTCTTCCATAGTGGCTGCACCAGCTTACATTCCCACCAACAGTGCAAGAGGGTTCCCTTTTCTTCACACCCCCTCCAGCATTTGTTGTTTGTGGACATATTAATGACGATCATTCTGACTGGTGTGAGGTGGTATCTCATGGTAGTTTTGATTTGCATTTCTCTAATTATCAAAGATGTTGAGCATTTTTTCATGTGCTTGTTGGCCATCTGTTTATCTTCTTTGGAGAAATGTCTATTCAGGTCCATTGCCCATTTTTCAATGGGGTTGTTGACTTTTTTTGCAGTTGAGCTGCATCAGTTGTTTATATATTTTAGAGATTAAGCCCTTGTCAGTTGTGTCATTTGAAAAAATTTTCTCCCATTCTGTAAGTTGTCTTTTAGTTTTCTTTTTGGTTTCCTTTGCTGTGCAAAAGCTTGTCAGCTTGATTAGGTCCCATTGGTTGATCTTTGCTCTGATTTCTGTTGCTTTGGG
>PVHT021183556.1:1890910-1901997 GCA_004024745.2 Catagonus wagneri
AACTGCTCTTTATTGCCTTTAGCTCAGTTTGCATCTCTGCAAATGAGTTTTCTAGCTTTTCTTGGCTCCTCCTTATGATTTCTAGCTCCTTTCTAAAGGACTCTGCATTGCTGTTTGCATCTTCTCTTAATTTCTGGATATTCAGCCTTAATTCTTCAAGTATTTTCATTACCTCCCTTCTGAACTCCATTTCTGACAGGCTACAGATGTCGGTTTCATTGCTGGCTGCTTTAAAAGACTTGTCCTGTTCTTTTAACTGGGAATGGTTTTTGAGCTTCTTCATCTTGTTTGTGGTTTTCTTTTTCTGTGAGATTGGGGAGGCCACACTGTAGACTTGGAAGGCTACTTCTAGGGAGGAGCTCCCCTTTGTATTTTTTGGTGGGGTTACTATTTATTTTTGGTGTAGGAGTTTGACTATTTGCTGTCTATTTCTTTGGAATGAGCAGGCTGTTATCTCAGTGGTACTCTGAGTGTTCTCTGTGAGAGTGTAGGAATGGCTGAGGTCGACAGTGGGAGCCTAGTCTCTACACTCTCAATTGCAGGAAGGTGGCGCTGTCCACTCCTAGTTGCCCAGCCCTGGGACGTGGTCGCGAGCTCTAGGCAGATCTACCAGGTGTCTTAAGCATTTGGCAATAGCAGCAGCAGGAAGTATGATTTCCCCTGGGAGTGAGAGCCATGGGAAACTAGTGTTTGATTGCAAAGTCCTCTTTTGAGGTGACTGGAACCACAAGCGGTACCCGTCAGAGGCTGGTTCAGCAGGCTGGCGTTTGTTCCGCCCTTCCGCTGATGCTTTCTCGTCTGTTGGGGCGGGCAGCAGCAGCTGGTGCCGGCCCCGCTCCTCTGCGAAAGCTAGCTCCGTGTGGTCGCGTACTGCTCCGCCCGCCAGAGCTACCAGCTCTGTGGGGTGACGCAGTCGCCTAGGTCCGTGGACCGGCCCAGGGCCCTGCCACCCCCGCTGATGCTGGCTCGCGCAGGCGCCTAGGTCCACAACCTGGGACCGCGTTCCGCCCACGGGCTTCAAGGCACGGCTCCGCTCCCGCCACCGCAGCTGCAGCCTCCACTGGCTCCTCTCCACTTCCGCTCTCTTTGGCGGGTCACCATCGTCCCGCCCTGTGCGCTAGTTCAAGTTGCTTCCTATGGCGGCCAGCCCCTCCTCCTCTCCTCTTTCCTAACAATGGAGGCTTGCCTCTCCTGCGGGACCAGACTTCCTCGGTTCCCTCAGTCCTGGTTTTGCTCTCCACAAATCCTAGAATATCGCTGTTCCTTGTCCTATTCCCACAATCGCCGTGGCCACCGACCTCTGCCCTCTCGCAGGGACTAACCTTAGGAACCTGTGTCTTAGCTCCCAGGCACCGCTCGGCGCCTCAGGCTGTGGTGTCTGCGCCGGTATTCAGGTCTCTAACTCCGATTTTCCTATCTCAATCCAGCTGCTGCGTTTTTCTCAGGCTTTGATGTCCCTGTAGTTCCGTTGGTCGTTGATTCGCTGATCATTGTTTAGGTTTCTTCCCAGGAAACTTTTCTTTTTCACTGCTCCCTCCCTGGAGTGCTGGTTACGGTCCTAATTGCTTTTCTCTCTCACCTTTTTTTTTTTTTCTTCAGTTGTTCTACCCAGTTATTTCAAGGTTTTCTTGCAGTTTTTGGAGGTTTAAATTAATCAGCATTCAGATGATGATCTGTCCAACTTGTTTTATATTTAGATGCGTTTTTTGATGTATTTGTGGGAGAGGGTGAGTGCGACCTCTTACTCCTCCACCATCTTGCTGCAGTCCTGGAATGGCATTGTTAAAAGAACTGTGCATGGTTTGAGAAGGGATGCAAATACTAAATTAAGGTTGCCTTAAATAAGCATTATGGTAGAATTAAGGATGGATGCAAATTGTAAGCTTTAGGACCATAACAAAAAGATAAATGAAAAATGTATAATTAAAAACAAACAAAAGAAAAGAATGAAATGCTTGATTAATCCAAAAGGAGGAATGAAAATAATGAAAGGAATAACAGAATAAAGAGACAAAAAACAGATGCAACAAACAAAGGAACATACAGCAAGATTGTATGCAGGCTGAAAACTAAGCTAAATCAGTAATCCCATTATATATGAATAAATTAAATACTCTGTAGAAGCAATGCTGAGGAGTTATGTTTTGAGCCACATGGGAAGTCCTAAATATTCTGAAAAAAGACAAAAATTGTCTTTGGACTGAATTTGAGATAAAAGCCCCATTTAAACACAAGGAGTCAGAGCAAATGAAATAAAAGCCATAGAAAAAGATATACTAAGGAAACACTGACCAACAGAATCCTTGCTGGTGTAGCTAGCTATGGAATATGAGATAAAGTAGCCTTTAAAGGAAATAATTTTACTAGGGATAAAAATGGACAGGTCACAACAATAAAAGGTCAACATAGCAGAAAGATGCATAAAATGATCAACACAAAAATCTAAAGAATTTAAGGAAACAATCTAAATTGCTATACATTAAAAAACTTGGCTTCAAAATATATATATATAAGGCGATCCCACAGTGGTTCAACAGTAACAAATCCCACTGGTATCCATGAGGACACAGTTTCAATCCCTGGCCCCACTCAGCGAGTTAAGGATCCAGCGTTGCTGTAAACTGTGGTGTAGGTTACAGACATGGCATGGATCTGGCATATCTGCTGCAGCTCTGATTCAACCCCTAGTCTGGGAAATTTCATTTGCCGAGGGTGTGGCCCTAAAAGACAAAAAACAAAAATATAAGTATCAAAAACTGATAGACTTAAAATGAGAAAATTAAAAATGCACAAATATACTTGGAGATTTTAACACTCTTCTCTCAAGTAGCTGATATAACAAGCAGATAAGAAATCAACAAAAAACATGAAATTTGGGGGAAGGAGCAAGATGGTGGAGGAGTAAGAGGTCGCGCTCACCCTCTCCCACAAACACATAAAAAAAAAACACATCTATATATAAAACAACTTCCACAGAACATCAACTGAATGCTGGCAGAAGAATTGAAACCTCCAAAAAGGGCAAGCAACTCTTGACATAACTGGGTAGAACAAAAAAAAAAAAAAAAAAAGAGAGAGAGAAAGAGATAGAAAAGGAATATGGAGGGCACTAGCATTCCAAGGAGGGAGCTGTGAAGGAGAAAAGGAAACCACACCCTGGGAAGCCACCTAACCAAGGAAAAGATCAGCCAAGCCAGAGGAATCTCAAAGTCACTGAGAAAAGCACAGCAGCAGGTCTGAGAATGGAAAAGCAGAGTGAGAGCCTCACAGATCATCTGAACACAGGCACTGACACCACAGCCTGAGATGCTCGGGCCGGGGACAGGGCACTGAGACCTAGGCTCAGGAGGTCAGTCCCCAGGAGAGGGCTGGGTGTGGAGACAGCCTAAGGGGCTAAGGAGCAGTGTGAGCCATGGGCAGGGGAGCAATACACTATGGGCTGGGGAGTGGAACACCAGGGCAGAGGGAATCTGGAAGAAGGTATGAACGTGCAGGAGAGGCAAGGCGCCTCTGATGGGGAGAAGGAGAGGAAGAGGGGCGGACCACAGCAGGAAACTCAAACCAAAGCATACGCACGTGCCTGTGGGCAAACTACCCCCTAGAAGCCACTTGCTAGCCACAGTGGACCAGGCGTCTCTGGGGCACAGCCTGCTTGTGACCGGAGGCTGCTTGATAGCCCACGGTGGTCCAGGCATCTATGGTGCGGCCAGTTCAGGACCGGAATCAGCTTGCTAGCCCGCAGCAGACCAGGATTCTCGGGGCACAGCCCGCCTGCAACTAGGAGGCTTCTTGCTAGCTCGCGGTAGACTGGGTGTCTCCAAAGCAGCCTACCCACGACCAGAAGCCACTTGCTAGCACATGGCAGACTCAGCATCTCTGCCACAGGCCATGCAGAAAACTCTTGCTCATATACAGGAGATTGGGCACATCTTGTGCAGGCTACCGGTGACCAAGCACCTCTAGTGTAGGCTAAGGACATCGGGGGGGTAAGTGCGACACGGTGCCTACCAAGCACCATAGGCTGTTGCTCTCACTCCCCTGGGAAATACTCGCCCTGCAGCTGCCACTGCCAGATGCTCTGGGTGGCACCCATACACTTCTTTGCTCTCCCCTCCCAAGTCCACACAATTAGGAGCAGCTGGTGCAGCACCTCCTGCACGGTCTAAGTGGGACAGCGTGCTTCTTGGTGGCCTGCAGATGGCGGGAGAAAACCACCACAGTTAACCCTGACTCCAGAGGTGGGCGTGGCCCAACACCACAGGGGATATCTGAACAAAAATCACTTGCAGCCCCAACCACCTCAGAGGGCACCACAGTAAAGGACATTATGACGGGATACCACCTGCTGTTGCTCTTGCTCGCTGGGAGCACACTCGCCCTGCTGCTGCCACCGCCAAACATTCTGGGCAGTGCCTAGACGCTTGACCACTGTCCCTTCCCAGAGCACCATGTGCAGCACCCTCCTGTGGGGGCTAAGCAGCAAATGGTGCTTCCTGCAAGGTCTACAGGAGTCAGAGGCAAACCGCAACAGTTATCTCTGGCTCCAGAGATGGGAATGGCATGCCACCACTAGGGGGCGTGAACAGGCACCACCTGCAGCCCCAGTCCCCTCAAAGGCACCACAGAGGAGGGCATTGGGACTGAATACCACCTGTTTGTGCTCTCGCACCCCTGGGAACACACCAGTCCTCCTGCTCCCACAGCTGAATGCTCTGGCCAGTACTCATATGCCTGATGTCTATCACTTCCCAGGACCCTGCAACTAGGAACAACCTGTACAGCACCTCCTATGTGGGCTAAGTGAGATGGGTTGTTTCACGCATGGTCTACAGGTGGAGGGGGCAAACCACCACAGTTATCACTGGCTCTAGAGAGGATCATGGCCTACTACCACTAGGAGTCCTTGAACAGGTAGGTACCACCTGAAGTTCCAATCACCTCAGAGGAGGGCACTGCAATCGAACATTAGCCGTTGTGGCTCTCACTCCCCTGGGAACTCACACACCCTGCTGCTGCTACTGCCAAATGCTCTGGACACCTGGTAGATCTACCTAGAGCTCATTACCACTTCCCAGGGCCCTGAAACCAGAAGTAGCCAGTGCCACCTTCCTGCAGGTCTTTGCTGCTGTTGAGAGCCCAGAGACCAGGCACCGACTCCTGGCACTACCCATTGCTTCCTTCTCCCTGAAAACACACACAGCACCAGGAAAATAACAGCCTGCTCACACTGAAGAAAGACACCAAATTTTCAAAATCCCACACCAAAAAATAAATAGTAGCCCCACCAAAAAACACAAAGGGGTGCTGTTGCCTAGAAGTAGCCTTAAAAAACTAGTTTGGCTTCCCCAAACTCACAGAAAAAGAAAAGCATAAGCAAGATGAAGTAGCTCAGAAACCATTCCCAGTTAAAGGAACAGGAGAATTCACCATAAAGCAGTCAACAATGAAACAGATCTCTGCAGTCTGACAGAAATGGAGTTCAGAAGGGAGACAGTGAAAATACTGAAGGAATTAAGGCTGAATATCAAGGAATTAAGAGAAGACACAAACAGTAATGGAGATTCCCTTAGAAAGGAACTAGAAAATATAAGGAGGAGCCAAGAAAAGCTAGAAAACTCATTTGCAGAGATGCAAACTGAGCTAAAGGCAATAAAGAACAGATTGAATAATGCAGATGAACGAATTAGCGACATGGAGGATAGAATAATGGAAATAAATCAATCAGGACAGCAGAGAGAAAAACAAATGAAAAAACATGAAAGCAATATAAGAGATCTATGGGATAATATAAAGTGGGACAATCTACATATAATAGGAATTTCAGAAGGAGAAGAAAAAGAAAAGGGGATTGAATATATATTTGAAGAAATTATGTCTGAAAACTTTCCAAATCTAAAGGAATCTGACATCAAGATACAAGAAGCACAGAGGGCCGCAAACAAGAATCACAGAGGGCCCAAACAGGTCCACACCAAGACATATTAAAATAAAAATGGCAAAAATTAAACATAAAGAGAAGATCTTAAAGGCAGCAAGAGAAAAGCAAAGCATTCATTATAAAGGATCCCCCCCATAAGGCTATCAGCTGATTTCTCTACAGAAACACTACAGGCCAGAAGGGAGTGGCACAATATATGTAAGGTGCTGAAAGGAAAAAAAGTTGCAACCTAAATACTCAACCCAGCAAGAATATCTTTTAAAATAGAAGGGAAAATAAAGAATTTCTGCAACAAACAAAAGCTAGAAGAGTACAGCAATACTAAACCCTTTCTAAAAGGAATACTGAAAGGGCTCCTATTAAAAGAAAAAAAGTAAAAAGTAAGAAATAGAATGGAGGAAACCACAAATGGAAAGCAATCATTCAAATAAGCAACCATACAGAGATAACCATGAAGGTGTTTATTAAAAAAACAAACAAACAAACAAAACAAAACCATATAATATGTGGAGGGAAAAAAAGAAAATATAGATTCTTTTTTTAAATTAAAAAAAAAATTTTAATGATGTGTTTGAGCCTATATGGCTATCAGGCTAAAGCAAGCAAATATAAGAAGGTATTAACATACTTAAAAAACAGGGCACCTGGAGTTCCCTTTGTGTCTCAGTGGTTAACGAATCATACTAAGAACCACGAGGTTGTGGGTTTGATCCCTGGCATTGCTCAGTGGGTTAAGGATCTGGCGTTGCTGTGAGCTATGGTGTAGGTCGCAGACGTGGCTTAAATGACGCACTGCTGTGGCTGTGGCGTCAGTCCATGGCTACAGCTCTGATTAGACCCCTAGCCTGGGAACCTCCATATGCAGCAGATGCAGCCCTAGAAAAGACAAAAACAAAAAAAGAAGAAAAAAAGGGCAATCACAAATCAATACAGAACATCACATTCACAAAAACTGAAAAGAAAAGCACTCAAGCATAAAATAAATGGAACCAAAAAAAGGAAGAAAAGAGAAACATAGCATCAACTGGAAAACAAAATCTATAACAGCAATAAATACATGTCTATCAACAATCATGTTAAATGTCAACAGACTGAATGCTCCAATCAAAAGACACAGAGTGGAAGACTGATAAAAAAGCAAAAACCTACAATCTGCTGCCTACAAGAGACACACCTGAGAGCAAAGGACACAGATAGATTGAAAGTGAGGGGATAGGAAAAGATATTTCGTGCCAATAGACAAGACAGGAAAGCAGGAGTTGCAATACTCATATCAGACAAAACAGATTTTAAGATGAAGGCCATAAAGAAAGACAAAGAAGGATATTTAATGGTTAAAGGATCCATTCAAGAAACGGATATTACAATCATCAATATATATGCCCCTAATATAGGAGCACCCAAGTATCTACAACAAGTACTATCAGACATAAAGGAGAAATAGATGGGAATACAGGAGTTCCCTTCGTGGTGCAGTGGTTAACAAATCCGACTAAGAACCATGAGGTTGCGGGTTCGATCCCTGGCCTTGCTCAGTGCGTTAAGGATCCGGCGTTGCCGTGAGCTGTGGTGTAGGTTGTAGACGCGGCTCGGATCCCGCGTTGCTGTGGCTGTGGCAAAGGCCAGCGGCTACAGCTCCTGTTAGACCCCTAGCCTGGGAACCTCCATATGCCGCAGGTGCGGCCCTAGATAAAGGCAAAAAGACAAAAAAAAAAAATTAAAATAAATAAATAAATAAATAAATAAATAAAAGATGGGAATACAATCATAGTAGGAGACTTTAACACTGCACTCATATCAATGGACAGATCCTCTAGGCAGAAAATCAGTAAGGCAACAGAGATCCTAAATGACAGAATAGAAAAGTTAGTCCTAATTGACATTTTCAGGACATTACATCCAAAAAAATGAGAATATACATTCTTCTCAAGTGCACATGGAACATTCTCAAGGATAGATCACATACTGGGTCACAAAGCTAACCTCAATAAACTTAAGAGCATGTAAACAATTTCAAGCATATTCTCTGACCACAATGGCATGAAACTAGAAATCAACCACAGGATAAGAAATGAGAAAAAACACACTACATGGAGACTAAACAACATGCTACTAAAAAATAAATGGGTCAATGAGGAAATCAAGAAGGAAATTAAAAAAATACCTCAAGACAAATGATAATGAAGACACAACCACTCCAAATCTACGGCATGCTGCAAAAGCAGTGCTCAGAGGGAAATTCATAGCAATACAGGCCTTTCTCAAAAAAGAAAAATCTCAAATCGACAATTTAACCCAACACCTAAATGAATTAGAAAAAGAAGAACAAACAAAACCTAAAATCAGTAGAAGAAAGGAAACCATAAAGATCAGAGAGGAAATCAATAAAATAGAGATTCAGGGAGTTCCCGCTGTGGCTCAGTGGTTAATGAATCCGACCAGGAACCATGAAGCTGTGGATTCAATCCCTGACCTCACTCAGTGGGTTAAGGATCTGGCACTGCTGTGAGCTGTGGTGTAGGTCGCAGACTTGGTTCGGATCTGGCATTGCTGTAGCGCAGGCTGGCAGCTACAGCACTAGTTAGACCCCTAGCCTGGGAACCTCCATATGCTGTGAATGCAGCCCTAGAAAAGGCAAAAAGACAAATAAAATAAAATTAAATTAAATTAAAATTAAATGAAATAAAATAGAGATTCAAAAAACAGTAGAAAAAAATCCATAAAACCAAGAGCTGGTTCTTTGAAAAGGTAAACAAAATTGACAAACCTCTGGCTAAAACTCACCAAGAAGGGGAGATAAAAAACCCAAATAAACAAAATAAGAAATGAAAAAGGAGAAATCACAATGGATATTACATAAATACAAAAAAAACATGAGAGAATACTATGAATAACTGTATGCCAACGAATCTGACAACCTAGAAGAAATGGACAACTTTCTAGAAACTTACACCCTGCCAAAACTGAATCAAGAAGAAATAGATCAACTGAAGACCGATCACTAGAAATGAAATTGAGTATGTCATAAATACATACACTCCTTACAAATAAAAGTCCAGGACCAGATGGCTTTAGAGGCAAATTCTACAAAACATACAAAGAGGAACTTATACCCATCCTCTTTAAATTTTTCCAAAAGGTTGAAGAAGAAGGAACAGTCCCAAAGATATTCTATGATGCCACCATCACCTTAATTCCAAAACCAGACAAAGATACCATGAAAAAAGAAACCTATAGGCCAATACCTTTGATGGAAAGAGATGCAAAAATTCTCAACAGAATTTTAGTCAACTGAATCCAACAACATTTAAAAAAAGATCAAAATCACGGACTTGGAGTACAGACTTGTGGTTGCCAAGAGGGTGGGGTAGGAAGTGGGATGGTATGGGAGTCTGAGGTTAATAATAGTTGCAGACTACTGCCTGTGGGATGGAAAAGCAACAAGATCCTGCTGTATAGCACCAGGAACTATGTCTAATCACTTGTGACGAATCTATATATGTATGCATAACTGGGTTACCATGCTGTACAGTTGAAAAATTGACAGAAAACTGTAAACCAGCTATAATGGAAAGTAAGAATAGAGAAAGAGAGAGAGAGGAAGGAAGGAAGGAAGGAAGAAACTCATATACCAAGACAAGGTGGGATTCATCCCAGGTGAACAAGGATGGTTCAACGTATGCAAATCAATCAAAGTCATACACCACATTAACAAAAGAAAAGTCAAAAACCACGTGATCATCTCAATAGATGCAAAAAAAGCATCTGACAAAGTCCAACATTCATTCATGATCAAAACTCTTACCAAAGTGGGTATAGAGAGAACATACCTTATCATAATAAAAGCCATTTATGAAAAACCCACAGCAAATATAACACTCAATGGAGAAAAGCTGAAAGCCTTCCCATTAAAATCTGGAACAAGACAAGGATACCCACTCTCTCACCACTGTTATTCAACATAGTATTGGAAGTCCTAGCTACAGCAATCAGACAAACAAAAGAAATAAAAGGCATCCAAATAGGAAGAAAAGAGGTAAAACTGTCACTGTATGCAAACGACATGATAGTATATAGAAAACTCCAAGGATTCAACCCAAAAGTTACTTGAACTGATCAACAAATTCAGAAAAGCAGCAGGATATAAGATTAAATTAACATTCAGAAATCAGTCGCATTTCTGTATACTAACAATGAATACTATAACTTTTAAAATTGCACCCCAAAAAATCAAGTACCTGGGAATAAACCTGACCAAGAAGGTGAAAGACTTATGTGCTGAGAACTACAAAACATTAATCGAGGAAATCAAACAAGATACAAAGAAATGGAAAGATATCCCATGCTCACAGGCCGGAAAAATTAGTATTGGCCATACTACCCAAAGCAATCTACAGATTCAATGCAATCCCTATCAAATTACCCATGACATTCTTCACAGAACTAGAAAAAACAATCCAAAAATTTATATGGAACCACAAAAGACCCAGAATCACCAAAGCAACTCTGAGGAACGAAAACCAAGCAGGAAGCATAACTCTCCCAGACTTCAGGCAATATTACAAACCCACAGTAATCAAGACAGTGTGGTACTGGTACCAAAACAGACATTCAGACAAATGGAACAGAACAGAGAGTCCAGAAATAAACCCAGACACCTACGGTCAATTGATCTTTGACAAAGGAGGCAAGAACATAAAATTGCTGGGAAACCTGGACAGCTGCATGAAAATCAATGAAACTAGAACACACCCTCACACCATGCACAAAAATAAACTCAAAATGGCTGAAAGACTTAAATATAAGACAAGACACCATCAAACTCCTGGAAGAGAACATAGGCAAAACATTCTCTGATGTCAAAATTTTCTCAGGTGAGTCTCCCAAAGCAACAGAAATAAAACCAAAAATAAACCAATGGGACCCAATCAAACTGACAAGTTTTGCACAGCAAAGGAAACCAAAAAGAAAACTAAAAGACAATTTACTAAATGGGACAAAATAGTGTCACATGATACAACTCACAAGGGATTAATCTCTAAAATATACAAACAACTTATACAACTCAACAGCAAAAAAGCCAACAACCCAATGGAAAAATGGGCCAAGGACCTGAATAGACATTTCTCCAAAGAAGATATACAGATGG
>PVHT021183556.1:1908076-1927346 GCA_004024745.2 Catagonus wagneri
TTTACCAAACAAAATTGGAAAACCTAAATGTCCATGTGAAAAAATATGAGCTCCACCATCTTTGATGCAGGGAGGGAAAACCAGGTGGCATGTGTGGTCTCTGAACTGACAGAAGCCTAGGGAGGCACAGCATGGCCAGTGCTGACAGGACCAAGTCTGGGAGAGTGGAAAGTTACTCAGAGGGGGAGCGCAGGATACTGGAAAGGGCCCCTTGTGGTCTATGGCTGGACAGCGATCAATGCAGTCCAGGGAAAAGACCACCCAAAGGGGGACACGGAACAATACTTGGAGGTCAGACAGGATCAGAAATGGTCCCCACTCCCATCAGCCAGAAGAGAAAGTCTTACAGCTTACAAGGCAGATTACTCAGGAGGCTTCTGACCCAGTACATGGGGAAAGATGAGCCAGAGACTAAACATGGCCCTGGCTCCATCTAACAAAATTTAACACAAAGACCTAAAACGGTCAAGCTAGTTATAAGTGACTGAACTGTGTCCCCGAACAAAGGTCAAGAATATTTACAGGAACACAAAAGTATACAGCACCCATCAAGGTAAAATCACTGTTTAGCCTTCTAACAAAAATGGTCCAATATGCACAGCTGCTGAATAGGAGAATTCAACCTATTTAATAAAGGGGGGGGAATCAACAATGAAGCAAAAACAACTCAAAAAGTTACAGAGATGATGTAATTTGGAGACAAGAACATTTATAATTGTCCTTATAACTAAATTCTTTGCATTCAACAAGCAACAGATAAGATTAATGACGATAATTAGGGACAAGAAAAACATCAACAAGATCCAGACTGAACTTCTAGAAAGGAAGACAGAAAAAGCTGAAAAAATAATTATGGCAAAAAAATTTCCAAATTTGATTAAAACTATACATGCACAAATTCAAGGAGCTCAATGAAACTCAAGCAAAAGAAACATGAAGAAAATGACACTAAGGAAAATCATAATCAAATTTACTAAAATTAAGACAGGGGGAAAACCTAAAAAGCAACCAGAGGAAATAAGACACATTACATACAGAGAAATAAAAATGAGAATGACAGAAAACTCTCATCACAAGAAATACAAACTAGGAGTTCCCGTCATGGCTCAGTGGTTAATGAATCTGACTAAGAACGATGAGGTTGGGGGTTCGATCCCTGGCCTTGTTCAGTGGGTTAAGGATCCGGCGTTGCTGTGAGCTGTGGTGTAGGTTGCAGATGCGGCTCTGATCCCGCGTTGCTGTGGCTGTGGCGTAGGTTGCAGATGCAGCTCCAATTCAACCCCTAGCCTGGGAACCTCCATATGCCACCGGTACGGCCCTAGAAAGGACAAAAGCCAAAAAAAAAAAAAAAGAAGAAGAAGAAGATGACAATGGAGCAATCTTATTAAGATACCAAAAGAAGCAAATGGCAATTTAGGATTCTATACGCAGAAAAAACAGCTTTGCAAAAGAAAGGGAAAATCAACACTTTTACAGATATAAAAAAGTTGAAAGAATTTATTACCTGTAGTACTCTATTACAAGAACTGTTAAAGCCAGTACTTCAGGAAGAAGAAAAATGATACTAAATGGAAAAATCTGATTTACTAAAAGAATAAAGACCACTAGAAATAGTAATGATGTGTAGAAACAAAAGTTTTTTTCTATTATTATCAAAACTCTATAAAAGATAAATGGCCATGATGTACTGTGAGGAAAGCATAAACTTAAAATTTAAGTATTCTGTTGTAAGGTTCTTACATTGTCTATGAAATGCTTTAAGTCACCTTAAAACAGATGTGATAAGTTAAAGATGTATGCTATAAACTCTAAAAAGCAAACACTAAAATACCAGAACAATGAGCTAGAATTAGTAAGCCAGTAACAGGTGCTCAAAGCTAAGTGGTATACTTAACTGAAACCATATTAACAATCATATTAAACATAAATGGTCTAAATAAATCAAGCTAAAAGCAGTAAGAATGGATCAAACAGGAAACCCAGCAACTTGCTGCCTACACCCAACTCTAAACATAAAGACAAAAGTAGATTAAAAGGAGGAAAGATAAAGATGTGCTACACTAACACTGAGCAAAAAAAGAAGTGACTGTACCAGTGTCAAATAAATGAAATTAAAACAAATTAAAAGGAATAAACTATCAATAATTATAACACAGATGAACCTCAAAAAGCATCCTGCTGAATTAAACTGACAAAAAAGACTACGAACTCTTAAAGTTTGTTTAATAAGAAAGTTAATCTAAGATAGAGAAACTTCAAACAAGTTGCTTCTGAGAGGCCAGGAGCAGACACTGACTGGGAAGAGGCAGGAAGCTTTTCGGGCTGTGATGGTAAGGCTCTTCCTCGTCTTAATGGGGTCTGGATTATGGAGGTGCAGGCCTTTGTTAAAACTCAGCAAATGCACATTTATGTATGCATTTCACTACATGCCAACTAACATTACAGAACAAGCTTTTAAACACATACTAAACTCTGTTTAACGATACGTATGCTGCAAAGTACATAAGTATACCGATTCTGCAAGGCACCTTGAACCGTGTTGACAAATTAGCTAGACTGATGGATGGATAGAAAGATGGACACATGTGCGACCAAGAAAGCACAGTAAAGTGTTGATGGCGGGATCCAGGTGGAGGGTTCTGATATTTACTGTAAAATTATTTCAGTTTTTCCACGTTTGAAATTTTTCAAATGAAATGTTGGGAAAAGTAAATCATGAGCAATCACACAGCAGACTATTACACAACTAAAAAATGAAAAAGGGAATTTTTTTGTGGTGGTATAAAAAGTTTACAAAATACACTTTATAAGTAAAATAAATCACAGACCCTTGACAACACAGGGGTCATGGACACTGATCCTCCATGAAGCTGGGAATCCAAGTACTGCTCTCTGTGCTTCATAAGAAGAGAAGGACTTGAGAAATGACTCACCCACGGGCAGAAAGCTGAGGTAGGGTGGAAAGATTCTGGACTCAAACCCTAGATCTTTTTGAAGAGCAGAAGTTGTTTTTGTTTTATTGGCCATGGTGAGCAGCAGCCTGAAGTGGGATCTCAGTTCCCAGACCAGGGATTGAACCTAGGCCACAGCAGTGAAAGTGCTGAATCCTAATCACTAAAACCCTTTTGATGTTGCGTATTATGATCTCTAAACAAACACACACTTTTCCCCACACTTAAAGCTCTCTAAAACAAAAATACAGATACTATTTTTATTTAAAAAAATGCACATACAAGTTCCCACATAGTTGAAGGGTATACTATAATAATAAATGATAGAGTAATCTGTAATACAATAAATAACATAAAATCAATGTGTGTCTGTACTCATATACACACATACATGAATGAGCTCTATAAGGATAAACAAGAAAATAACATCAGTGGGTACCTGGTAACAGGGAGGTAAATGGAGTGGGTGCTGCGACAGAAGAACTTGAACCACACACTGCTTACACTGTGGAATGTTTGTATCATACAAACACTTTCCCACTTAGTAAATTAAATATGACTTTTGAGTTCATGAAACAAAGTACTATTTGCATAAGAGCGTTCTCAGCCTCATACTAACTGTCCACATGGAAGTGCAGTTACTAAGGCAATGAACTACCTGACAGGTTTTCCTAAACGTGTCTGAGACAAGCCTAGACGGTTATTCAAGAGTGCACAGTTCTTGCGGTTTTGGTTTGCATATGACCTTTCCTTCCACTTTTTAAGAAAACACGGCAGGGTTTTCTCATCTTCTATAAACATCTGCATCTCCCTGCCCTGGCTCTGTCCCACGGGTAGAGTTTATTCCTTCAAAGATGCCATCAGTTATCTCCAGCCCCCTCAGCAGATCTCACAATGTCAGCTGTGTCTGTCCTCATATCTATCTATGTAATAACCATTTTCTGTGTCTAACACATGCTCCACGACACAGAAGGCACAGTGTGCCCACAAGTCAGACGACCTCATTTTACAAGCCAGTTTCATAAAAGTGAACACAAGCAAAGACAGCTCAACAGATGAAGGACATAAGTACAGCATGTGGTTAGTCCTTAAACTAATTAATACTGTGTGATTTGAAAAATAACAGAAGAAAGCTACTTTTAATAGCACAGAAAAGTGAAGAAAGGGTTTGGGGGGGCACAATAACCCGAGTCAAAGACCAACAGCTAAGCAGGGGTGGGGGGCTGGAGCAGCAGGTGAAGGTGGAGGGAGAGGATGGGGTTGCACACACACAACACTGTGAACAAGGAGGGCTCCAGAGCCAGGAAAGGTCAGCAAGAGGGACAGAAGAGGCAAACAGTAAACAGACGTGGGAAGGAGTGGAGGGAGGCAAAGGTATCTTGCAGGTGAAGGTGCAAAGTGAGCAGTGGAGGCAGAAAGGAGGATGGCGTGAGCAGGGTGAGCAGGGACACCTGGGGGCCTGATCATCCCTTGCTCGCTGCAGGGGAGGTCGGTCAGGTTCAAAGTGAGCAACAGGCTCCCCTTTGTTCTCCAGTCTCTGCTCCTTGAGGCTCCATCTCTTTCCCTCACAGCTCAGTCATACACAGCCCTTCACCCTTCACCCCACTCCTCCAGCAACACAACACAGCTGTCATCAAGGTCACAATGTCTCTTCCTCACAAATCCCATGCAGATGTTTTAGCCTCAGCTTGTCATCTCTCTTCATTTTAAAGCCACCAGTCTCAACTTTCCTAACTCTGATTACTCCTCACATGCTTTTTAAAGTTCTTCTTCTGACAAACCCTGGAGTCCCCATGAAGCCCTTACAAGTCTTCCCCGACTACCTCTTCAATACGTCCTCTTCTCTCTGCTACCTCTCAGCACCGGAGTTAAGGTCTTCAACAATGGAGTTCCCAGCTGCAGCTCAGCAGGGGCCCAGGCAGAGTTCAGCAGACTCCCCAAGTTCAGAAGATAAAGCTGGGACCCTTGGGAGACCAGGCAACAAGAGGAAGAGAAATCCAGAGATTCCAGAGGGTAGCCCTGAGTATTCAGCAGAGTAGTGAAGGCAGCAAATGTGTGAAAAACCACCTAAGGAGGAAGACGACAGCCCAAAGGACTGCAGGGAACACAGGACATGAAATACTGCCTGTTTCCAACGCACTGGAAAGCGTCTTAATTTGCAGTGCACTGGACACTCAGAAGGGTCCCATCTCTGCAGTAGGGAAGAATTCTCACTTGAATATATGTGGCCTTGATTTCACCTAAAAAATCTTAAAAACAAGACATAAATGAATCAAACTGAGCCCATCTAACTTAATTGCATTCTAGAACAAAGCTCCAGAAAATTACAGAAACACCAAAAAGCCTAGCACCCATGGATGTAAAATTCACAGTGGCTAGCATCCAATCAAAAATTGCCAATCATGGAGAACAGACTTGTGGTTGCCAAGAGGGAGGGGAAGGGCGTGGGATGGACTGGAAATCTGGGGTTAATAGATGCAAACTATTGCCTTTGGAATGGATAAGCAATGAGATCCTGCTGTATAGCACTAGGAACTATATCTAGTCACTTATGATGGAGCATGATGGAGGATAATGTGAGAAAAAGAATGTATATGTGTATGCGCGACTGGGTCACTTTGCTGTACAGTAGAAAACTGACAGAACACTGTAAACCAACTACAATGAAAAGAAAACTGCCAATCATGAAAAGATGCAGAAGAATATAACCCATAATAGAGGAGAAAAATCAATCAAAATAGACTCAGAACTGAGACAAATACTAGTATTTGCAGACAAGCAAACTAAATAAGTTTTTTTACAGCTGTATTACATATGATTAAAAAGTTAAGAAGAGTCATGATAGATATTTTAAAAACCCAAACTGAACTTCTAGAGATGAAAACTACAATATCTGAGGTGAAAAATAAATTGGATGAAATTAGTAACAGCCTGGCGATACAGAAAAAAAGGTGAATGTGAACCTATCCAGGATGAAACGCACAGGAAAAAAAGAGAAACTTCAAAAATGAAAAGTATATCAGTTAGCTATGGGACAACTTAATATACATGAAACTGCAGTTTCCAACACTGAGGTGGGAGGAGGCACAGAGAAATAACTGATGAAATATTGGCAAAGGAATTTCCAATGTGATGAAACGATAAACCCACAGATCCAAGACGCTCAGTGAACATCAAAGAAAAGAAACACAAAGAAAGCTACAATAAGACACTTCACAATCAACTTGCCCACAGCAGTGATAAAGACACATCTTGGGAGCCATCAGAGAACAACGCACGTGATGCTGAGAGGACCAAAGATAAGCATCAGATTTCTTGTCAGAAACAACCCAAGTGAAAGGACACTGTAGCAGCATCTTTAAAGCACTGAAGGAGTTCCTGTCGTGGCTCAGTGGTTAATGAACCTGACTAGTATCCATGAGGATGCGGGTTTGATCCCTGGCCTCACTCAGTGGGTTAATGATCCAGTGTTGCCATGAGCCATGGTGTAGGTTGCAGACGCGGCTCTGATCCTATGGTGCTGTCGCTGTGGCATAGGCCGACAGCTACAACTCCTATTCGACCCCTAGGCTGGGAACTTCCATATGCTGCAGGTCCTCATGGATACAGCCCTAAAACGACAAAAGATTTAAAAAAAAGAAAAGAAGGAAACAATAAAGCACTGAAAGACAGCACTGCCAACCTAGAACTCCATATCCAGAGAAGATGGCTTTTACAGATTAAGGTATAAGCATTAAAAATTACACCTTCCTAAATTGTATAACTAAACTTATATTAATTAAAAAATGAGTGAGGTTCCCGTTGTAGCACAGTGGTTGACGAATCCAACTAGGAACCATGAGGTTGCAGGTTCGATCCCTGGCCTGGCTCAGTGGGTTAAGGATTCAGTATTGCTGTGAGCTGTCGTGTAGGCTGCAGACACGGCTCAGACCCCACGTTGCTGTGGCTGTGGCTGTGGCTGTGGCTGTGGCTGGCTGCTACAGCTCTGATTCAACCCCTAGACTGGGAACCTCCATATGCTGCAGGTGCGGCCCTAGAAAAGACAAAAAAAAAAAAGGAAAAAAGACAAAAAAATAAATAAAAAATGAGGTATAGAATCAAGTAAAAATACTTCTCAGTATACAGAATTTGAAAGACTCTTATCACCTGCATTGCAAGGTGAGTCAAAAGATGAAACCACATGGATACATAAATCTAAACAAAGAAACTAAGAACCCCAGAAATGGAAAGTACATGGATAAATTCAAAAGAGGCCCTTATCTGCAGTAGCTGATGATCCTTCAAGGACAAGCGGAGTCCCAAGCCCTGGGCAGAGGGAGCAGGCACACATCACCCGTGTACACTGACCTGGCTCTAAGAACAGGTCACAGTACACAAGCAGTGACCTGAGGGTGTGAGAAGTGGATGGCAGCTGGACTGGAGAAGAAAACAGATTCACAGCACCCCAGCAGTGGGACATTAAGAACCCACAGCAGGTAAAGCTGACACCCCTGCTCCTGGTCTCCCGGCCCCAACCAGGCAGCAGACTGTGGAAACCAGAGAGAAAATACCAGGGAGACAGTGCAGACAGAAGAATTCAAGAAGGCAACCCTCTGCAGGTATCTGTTATCACCTGTGCTAACCTCCTGTGTACACACAGACTTGACCCTGCCCTGCACATCAAAGACTGAAAACTGAGCTGGCCAACCAATAACCACCCAGCTCCCAGACAGTCACCGTGGTACAGGCCGGCACAGCAAAACTGTACAGACAGGCTCTGGAAAATGAGCTGGTACTGAAACCACCTGCCACAGAAGGCAGATGGAAACCTGTGGTCTGACTCTAAAAGCATCTACCACAGAAACATTGATATTCTCCTAAGATTTAAACAAGACCCAGAGTCTCATCAGGGAATACTCAGAATGTCTAGGATATAAGTCAAAGTTACTCGGCTCAAGATAAACCAGGGAAATCTAAACTCTCTTGGGAGGTGGATACTGGCAGCCAACAGCAATATAGCACAGATGTGAGAATGATCTAACAAGGATTTTATTTTATTTTTTTTTATAATTTATTTTTTATTTTTTTGCATTATAGCTGGTTTACAGACTTCTGTCAGATTTTCCAACTGCACCACGTGGTGACCCGGTTACATGTACCTATATGGGATTCGTCACATGTGATTAACAAGGATTTTAAAAGGCTGTTATAAAAATCCCCCAGGAAGCAATCATGAGCACTCTTGACAGCAATGGTAAAAGACAAAATCGGAGAGAAGAACGAAGACATAAAGACCATTAGATGAAATTAAAATTTCAGTGTCCCTAACTAAGACTGTACTGGAAACACAGATGCACTAATGCACCTGGTGTCTGCTGTGTCTGTGCTGCAATGACGGCTGTAAACAACCCCCTCTGTGCTCTGGCCCCTCGCTCCCGAGCTTTCAGCTGCCCTCCTGCCCTCATCGGCTCGGATTTTGCCCTTGGTCTGGGAGCCGAGCAGCCTCCCCAGGGCCCAGGCTCTCCCGGGGTCCGGCTGCTATCTGCCGGGCTCTACCCATGGCTCCTACCAGAAACTGTCTTCTAGGTTCCCCCGAGACCCCGTGATGCCCAGCATGGTGCTCCTGCAACAGCCGTGCTTTTCCCTTGGGAGGGGTCTCTCAGCCCTGATAGGTGCACACTGCTCAGAAAGGGAGGCATATGGGACTCAGGACCGAACTGCTTGCTGTGGAGTCTGGAACTTCCCAATGCAGAAAAAATTTGACTAAAACAGCCCATCAGAAAAATCACCTAAGACTGTACTTAGGTCACGGCCAGATGGCCTTGAGAGCAGGTATTTTTGCAGTTCCCTGCTGTGGCCCCAGCCCTGGACAAAGTGAGGAATGGGAGGTGCTGGGGAATCCACCAAGCAAACGGACCACTAAGCAAGACCCTCTCAACACCTAAGCTGAGTTCTACAGGGCCGCTCTGATTCTCTCCAAGGATTATTCCCAGTGACAGATGACTCTGACATGGGACAAACGGGTAAAGTAACAACGTAAACATGTGCCCTGGGTCCCATGCTCACACCGGACTGCTGTGATGAAAAGACTTGCCATCTGAAAGCCAAACCCTTTTCTCCAAATTCCACTTGTTACAGGCACTCTTTCAGCCCTCAGCCCCCAAAGGTGCCTCCTTCACTGTCCAGTCCACACAGTCACCTGTGTGCTGAACCAGACGGGACATTAGCGCTCTCATACATACTTTCAGTGGCAGAGAAGGACGTGTCCAGTGTCAGCTCATCCACGGGAATCACCAGGTGGCCTCCTGCCTCCCATTTCTTGCGATCTGATGAAACCGGTTTTTCTTCCTCCTGCTCTTTGGCATCTTCGTGAACAATTATTGCACCTGTTTCAGAGGGACTCTGCTTTCCTTTCTCATCTTCTTGAGCTTTAAGATTTTGATTTAATCTACGTAGTATTTCTCGCTTACTCTAAAACAGTTAAAAATGTTATACTTTAATATGTACACAATTAAGTAAAACGATGGAAAATTTGAAAAATGTACCTACTGAAATAGCACTGTTAGTCTTCTGCATTTCTTCTGAGGTTTCCTGGGCATCAGTTAAACTTCTGTCCTTTAAACAGAGACAGTTACACAGTAAGAAATTATGGTTTAAAATACATTTTAAAATAAGTCTACCTTAACATTTTTTGATATTTTTACTTCTTGTTTTTCATTAACATTTAAAGCTCCTCATGAATTTTTTATTCCTGTAAAATGTTTACATAGCTTCCTTCATTACCAGCAAGGAGAAAGTGTTAAATATTATCATCTAATAGACTTAATATATACCAGAGGGGCCAATTCTCAATTATTTGTCACATTTTTGGATTACTCAATCATATATTTATATTCTCATCTTCTTTGACATCTGCTTTTTGGTAACTTTAAATTTATGGTAGAAATTTTAAAAATTAATTCATATATTCAGTTATAGCTAGGGAAGTTTTGATGGATAGGTTATTCAAGACAGGTCTTTTTTTTTTTTTTTTTGTCTCTTGTCTTTTTTAGGGCTTCACCCACGGCATATGTAGGTTCCCAGGCTAGGGGTCCAGTCGAAGCTGCAGCCACTGGCCTATACCACAACCACAGCAATGCGGGATCTGAGCCGCATCTGCAACTTACATCACAGCTCACGGCAACGCCAGATCCTTTAACCCACTGAGCGAGGCCAGGGATCAAACCCGTGTCCTCATGGATACTGGTTGGGTTTGTTAACCACCGAGCCACGACAGGAACTCTAGGCCATGTTATCTTGAAATTGTTTTTATGTTTCAGGTACATATATACTAATTAAGTCATATGACTTATACTACACATAATTGAGAATCGGCTTTTCTTCCTAAGTGAAGAGTAACAATACTTTAAGTCCTCTGTACTAATGAAAATATACAATTTACTTTTAGTTTAGTGTAATCAGAGTAATCTAGACCACCTAGAATTTTTAAATATATGAAAATAAGGTATTAGTATTATGAAACTATGAAAGCAAAGGTTCATGAAAGACCCAGGGTAAGGAAAAGCGATGGAAGTTTTAAGTAAGCAATATTTATTAAGAAAACACACAAAGAAAAAACATTTAGTTATTACATGGATTACCTCAAATTTTATTAAGTAGTGGTCAGTTTTACACTAACATGTGTAAATCAGACAAAGAGCATTTTACCCAGTAAAGTGGCAGGAATTAGCAGTCGCTATAACCAGAGGTGAGCAGCTACTTGAGATGTGAGACAGGGGACCCAGAAGGGGCCCCAGAGTGGCATCTGAGGTTGGATGAACAACACAGCACACGGAGTCGTTATCAGAAGGGAGAGACTAAACCCACTGGAAGAACAATGGTTTCCCATATGAAGTTCTTGAGATTGACCAAGACTCATATTTCCTACTCAATCTTGTTTTCAAGATAAACACAAAGGCTGTGAAAAAGCCGTTTGCCAGTAACACAGTGCTGTCTGCAAAAACTTAACGCAATTCAACAAATAAAAAGCACCGACTTCCAAATACCAAGAAAGTAGAAACCAGGTTAAAATGTCATATGACTTAGGAGACTTTTCCGTTGTCTGCTGAACTCTAGGCTGAAATCCCACATCAGAGGCCATTTCCCTTAGCCTTAGAACAGAGCTTTCCACATTTCAGACAGTGACCCATCACATACCTCCAAGTTTAAACTCCACTTGCCCACATTTCCTTGTCTTACTATACATATGGCATGACAGGGAATCAAAAGCAGAGGTTAAAGAAATAATTGATGAATTAAGAGTGGAATTATGCTGCGTCCTCCAACATTTACTTTACCAAAAATTATTAAATACATGTAAAGATGTTTCGGACATTATTCCCAGAGTTAATTAAGTATCAAAGAGACATTATTTTTTAAAAAATGGACATTTGCTAATTGTGAGTGCCAGGGTATAAAAATGGTTTTTGCATTATTTTTCACATATTTCTATATATTTTTGGGTTCAATAGCCTTTTACTTTAAGTAAAAAAGAGAATCATTTTAATTACCTACCAGGTAGTTTTAGATACAAAACCTAAGAGCAGTGAGGCTTCAATATTCACAGTAAACTGCACATGAAAATCTTTAAGAATTATTTTTTTTCTTAGAAAAACCTAACAGAATAATAGCGGTTAATGTAATTTCACTAAATTTAATCCTTTCAAATCCTTCTGACTTTGAGGAGGTATAAATTTTAGGGAACTTACCACACCCACTTCCTTCAAAGCTGAAGTTACAGAAATAACAGGCCTCATTGGATGCTTGGGTGGAGAGCCACCTGCTCCCTGCTGTCCTGAAGGTGGGGACACATCAGAGCTCTTCAGTCCTTTGGCCACCAACTGTAGGAGAGAATGTAAGCACCATGGGAACTTAGTATCTGCATGAAGAGACACAAAGGGCATGTAAGACACTGTCTATCCACAGAGTTTTCTCATCGCTCAAGTCCTGTTGGGCAAGGCAAATATACTAGGTTCTGGGAAAGATCAGTGAACAGAGAACCATCTCTGGTCTCACACGTGAACAAAACCATGCGACACAAACTGCTAAATAATTCCTTTCCATGGCATTCACAATGCTTCACACACTGCCTTCAAAAGATTAAACATTAGTCCTCTGACTTTAACTGTAATCCATTACCAAATTTGGTGGGAAGAAAAAAAATACCTTATTTACTAATCTTAGACTTCAAAAAGGAATGCTTCTGCAAGTTCGGCACAACTTTCTTAAACTTTGAACATCAATCACCCGACATGAGAGCCCTGATTATAAAAATGTTAATGTAAATAGGAAAAGAAGAATGGAGCAAAAAATTCAGCAAAGTAGCCGGATATAAGGTTAACCTTCAGAAATCAATCACATTTCTGTATACTAACAATGAAATACTAGAAAAAGAATACCAAAATACTATAACTTTTAAAATTGCACCCCAGAGAGAGATTGGATTAAAATGGCAGAATAGAAGGACTGGTGATCAACTTCTCTCCCAAAAAACAACAAAACTACAACCAAATGCTGAGCACCTTCAATCAAATGGACTGTAAACTTCCAAAGAAGATATTCTACTCCAGAAGACAAAGAGGAGATCACACCAAGAGGTAGGAGAGGCGATTACGTGATAGAAGCAACCCCATACCTCCCGGGTGGGAAGCCCCACAGACTGGAAAGTAACTGTATTACAGAGACTCAGCTACAGGACTGAGAGTTCTGAGCCCTACATCAAATCCCCATGCCTGCGGATCTGGCACCGGGAGCAAGAGCCCCCAGACCATCTGGCATTAAAGGCCAGCAGGGCTTGTGTGCAGGAGCTCCACAGGACTGGGGGAAAGAGGAGAACCCATTCTTGAAAGGCGCACACAGACTTTCACATGCACTGGGTCCCAGGGCAAAGCAAAGTCTCCATAGGAATCCAGGTGGAACCTGATGCAATTCTTGGAGGATCTCCTGGGAAAACAGGGGTGACTGTGGCTTGTTGTAGGGGAAGGGCATTGGAGGTGAAGCTCTTGGGAACATTCATAAGCCTGCATTTCTCAGGAGGTGGCCATTTCTGGGAAAATCTGGTCCCTCCCATCAGCACTGAGAAGCCCCAGGTCAAACAATAATCCAGGTGGGACCACAACCCCACCCATCAGTAAACAGGCTGCCTAAAGACCCCTCAGGCACACAGCCAGCCTCTAATCTCATCCAGAGACAAAGACCCACCCATCAGAGGGATAGGAATCAACCCACCTACCAGTGGGAAGCCTACAGCAAGCCTCCCCCATACCATTAGCCACAGGGAAGACAAACACCAGAACTAAGAGAGGCTACAACTATTGTCAGCAAAAAGGTCACCACACCAAAAACCTATAAAAATGAAAAGACAGAAAACTATAACTCAGATGAGGGAGAAAGAGGAAAGCCCAGAAAAACAGCTCAGTGATGAGGAGATTATCAGCCTCCCAGGAAGAGACTTTAGACTGTTGATGCTGAAGATGATGCAAGGCATTGGAAATAGACTGGAGGCAAAGACTGATAATTTAAAAGATACAATGAGCAAAGAAATACAAGATATAAAAATTAAAAAAAAAGAGATGCAAAATACAATAACAAATAAAAAACTCATTAGAAGCAGCCAACAGCAGAAACAGAAGGCAGAAGAATGAATCAGCGAGGTGGAGGACAGATTAGTGGAAATCACTGATGCAGAAGAAAAAAGAGATAAAAGATTGAAAGGAAATGAGCAGAGTCTCAGAGAACTCTGGGATAATGTTAAATGCACCAACATCTGTATTACAGGGATGCCAGAGGGAGAAGAGAGAGAAGGGGACAGAAAAAATATTTGAAGACATAATAGCCGAAAACTTCCCTAATATGGGAAAGGAACCACTCACGCAAATCCAGGAAGCAAAACAAGTACCATATAAAATAAACCCAAAGAGGAACACCCCCAGACACATATTAATCAAAACGATCAAAATTAAAGACAAAGAGAAAATACTGAAAGCAGCTAGGGAAAAGAAACAAATAACATACAAGGGAACCCCAATAAGGTTATAGGCAGATTTTTCAGCAGAAACTCTGCACACCAGAAGGGAGTGGCATGATATACTTACTGTGATGAAAGGGAAAAACTTCCAACCAAGATTACTTTACCCAGCCAGGCTCTCATTCAGATTTGAAGGAGAGATCAAAACCTTTACAGATAAGCAAAAGCTAAGAGATTTCTGCAACACTAAACCAGCTTTATAACAAATACTAAAGGAACTTCTTTAGGCAGAAAAAAGGCCACAACCAGAAATAAAAACACCACAAATGACAAGGCTCACCAGTAAAGGCATATTTACAGTAAAGATACTAAATCATCCATGCACAGTTATGCCACCAAAATCAGAAATCATGAGAACAGAGCACAAATGCAGGACACTGGAGACGAAGGTGCAGTAAAGAAACCAACAACTTAAAACAATCTCATTTATATATAGAGTCCTATATCAAAATTTCAGGGTAACTGCAAACCAAAAATCTACAATTGATACACAAAAATAAGAAAAATCAACTCAAATACAACACTAAAGATAGTCATCTTGTGAGAGGAGACAACAAGAGAATAAGGGAAGAAAAAAAGAGCCAAAAAAACCCCAAACAGTTAATAAAATGGCAATAAGAATATACATATCAATAATTACGTTAAATGTTAATGGACTGAATGCCCCAACCAAAAGACAGACTACCTGAATGGATATAAAAACAAGACACATATATATGCTGTCTTCAAGAGACCCACTTCACTTCTAGGGACACATACAAATTGAAAGTGAGAGGATGGAAGAAAATATTCCATGCAAATGGGAATCAAAAGAAAGCTGGAGTAGCAACACTCCTATCAGACAAAATAGACTTTAAAATGAAGAACATTTCAAGAGACAAGGAAGGGCACCACATAATGACCAAAGGACCAATCCAAGATGAAAATACAACAATTTTAAATATCTATGCACCCAACATTGGATCACCACAATCACCACCATATATAAGGCAACTGCTAACAACCTTAAAAGGAGAAACCAACAATAACACAATCATAGTGGGGGACTTTTTAACACCCCACTTACAGCAATGGACAGGTCATCCAGACAGAAAATCAATAAGGAAATACAGGCCCTGAATGAAGCATTAGACCAGATGGACTTAATACATATTTATAGGACATTCCATCCAAAAGCAACAGAATACACATTCTTCTCAAGTGTGCACGGAACATTCTCTAAGATTAATCACATCCTGGGCTACAAATCAAGCCTCAGTAACTTTAAGAAAATTGAAATCATATCAAGCATCTTTTCTGGTCACAATGCTATATGATTGGAAATCAATAAGAAAAAAACAACAAAAAAACACAAACACATCGAGACTAAACAACATGCTACTAAACAACCAATGGATCACTGAAGAAATCAAAGAGGAAATTAAAAAATACCTAGAAGCAAATGACAACAAAGATACAACACTCCAAAACCTCTGGGATGCAGCAAAAGCAGTTCTAAGAGGAAAGTTTATAGCAATACAAGCCTACCTCAAGAAACAAGAAAAAGCTCAAATAAACAATCTAACTTGACATCTAAAGCAGCTAGAGAGGGAAGAACAGACAAGACCTAAAATTAGTAGAAGACAAGAAATCATAAAGATCAGAGCAGAAATCAATGAAATAGAAACAAAGAAAACCATAGAAAAATCAATGAAACTAAAAGCTGGTTCTTTGAAAACATCAACAAAATTGATAAACCCTTAGCCAGTCTTATCAAGAAAAAAAGGGAGAGGACACAAATCAATAAAATTAGAAATGAAAACAGGGAAGTAACAACAGACATCACAGAAATACAAACGATCATAAGAGACTACTACATGCAACTCTACGACAATAAAATGGAAAACCTAGAAGAAATGGACACATTCTTAGAAATATACAATCTCTCAAGACTAAACTAAGATGAAATAGAAAAGATGAATAGACCAATCACAAGTTCTGAAATGGAAACTGTGATTCAAAAACTTCCAACAAACAAAAGTCCAGGACCAGATGGCTTCACAGGTGAATTCTATCAAACATTTAGAGAAGAGCTAACACCTATCCTTCTGAAACTCTTCCACAAAATTGCAGAGGAAGGGACACTCCCAAACTCATTCTATAAAGCAACCATCACCCTGATACCAAAACCAGACAAAGATACCACAAAAAAAGAAAACTACAGGCCAATATCACTGATGAACATAGATGCAAAAATTCTCAACAAAATACTAGCCAACAGAATCCAACAATACATTAAAAGGATTGTACACCACGATCAAATGGGATTTATCCCAGGGATGCAAGGATTCTTCAATATCCGCAAATCAATCAGTGTGATACACCACGTTAACAAACTGAAGAATAAAAACCATATGATCCTCTCCATAGATGCAGAAAAAGCCTTTGACAAAATACAACACCCATTTCTCATAAAAACCCTTCAGAAAGTGGGCACAGGGGGAACCTAGCTCAACATAATAAAGGCCATCTATGACAAACCCAGAGCTCACATCATTCTCAATAGTGAAACGCTCAAAGAATTCAGGCTGAGATCAGGAACAAGACTGGGATGTCCACTCTCGCCACTACTATTCAACATAGTTTTGGAAGTCCTAGCCACAGCAGTCAGAGAAGTAAAAGAAATAAAAGGAATCCAAATTGGGAAGGAAGAAGTCAAACTATCACTATTTGCAGATGACATGATACTATACCTAGAGAATCCTAAAGACTCTACCAGAAAACTGTTAGAGCTCATCCATGAATTTGGCAAAGTTGCAGGATACAAAATTAACACACAGGAATCAACTGCATTTCTATATACTAACAATGAAAGATCAGAAAGAGAAATTAGGGAAGCAATCCCGTTTACCACTGCATCAAAAAGAATCAAATACTTAGGAATAAACCTACTTAAAGAGACAAAAGACTTGTACTCTGAAAACTCTAAGACGCTGATGCAAGAAATCAAGGATGACATCAACAGATGGAAAGACATACCATGATCTTGGATTGGAAGAGTCTATTATCAAAATGACTATACTACCCAAGGCAATCTACACATTCAATTCAATCCCTATTAAATTACCAAGAACGTTTTTCACAGAACTAGAACAAAATATTTGAAGGTTCATTTGGAAGCACAAAAGACCCAGAATAGACAAAGACATCCTGAAAAAGAAAAATGGAGCTGGAGGAATCAGCCTCCCTTACTTCAGACTCTACTACAAAGCTACAGTCATCAAAACTGTATGGTACTGGCACAAAGACAGAAATCTAGATCAGTGGAACAGGATAGAAAGCCCAGAATTAAACCCACGCACCTATAGTCAACTAATCTATGATAAAGGAGCCAAGAATATACAATGGAGAAAAGCCAGCCTCTTCAATAAGTGGTGCTGGGAAAACTGGACAGCTACATGTGAAAAATTGAAACTAGAACACTTCTTAACACCATGCACAAAAATAAACTCAAAATGAATTAAAGATCTAGATATAAGACCAGATATTATAAAACTCTTAGAGGAAAACATAGGCCAAACACTCTGACATAAATGATAGCAACATCTTCTCAGATCCATATGTCAGAGTAAGGACAATAAAAAGAGAAATAAACAAATGGGACTTAATTAAACTTCAAAGTTTTTGCACAGCTAAGGAAACCCTAAACAAAACGAAAAGACAACCCACAGAATGGGAGAAAATATTTGCAAATGATTCAACTGACAAGGGATTCATCTCCAAAATTTACAAACACCTCCTTCAGCTCAATACCAAAAAAACAAACAACACCATCAAAAAATGGGCAGAGGATCTAGGCAGACAGTTCCCCAAAGAACACATGCAAATGGCAAATAAACACATGAAAAGATGTTCAACATCGCTCCTTGTTAGAGAAATGCAAAGCAAAACCACTATGAGGTACCACCTTACACCAGCCAGAATGGCCATCATCTAAAAGTCTACAAACAAAAAGGGCTGGAGAGGGTGTGGAGAAAAAGGATCCCTATTACACTGTTGGTGGGAATGCAAATTGGTGCAGCCACTGTGGAAAACAGTATGGATATTTCTCAGAAAACTCAAAATAGAATTATCGTTTGATCCAGCAAACCCACTCCTGGGCATCTATCCAGAGGAAATCATGACTCGAAAAGACATATTTACTCCAGTGTTCATTGCAGCACTCTACAATAGCCAGGTCATGGAAACAACCTAAATGCCCATCAACAGAGCAGTGAATAGGGAAGATGTGGTACATACACACAATGGAATAGTACTCAGCCGTTAAAAGCAACAAAATAACAACATTTACAGCAACATGGATGGACCTAGAAATTATCATGCGAAGTGAAACCAGTCAGACAATTAGACAGCAACATCCAATGCTACTGCTTACATGTGGAAACTAAAAAGACACAATGAACTTCTTTGCAGAACAGATAATGACTCATAGACTTTGGAAAACCTATGGTTTCCAAATAAGACAATCTGGGGGGTGTGGGGATGCACTGTGGGTTTGGGACAGAAATGCTATCAAATTGAGTTGTGATGATTTTTGTACACCTATAATTGTAATAAAATTTAGAAGCAATGAAAAAAATAAAAAAAACAAAATTGCACCCCAAAAAATCAAGTACCTGGGAATAAACCTGACCAAGGAGATAAAAGACTTACATGCTGAGAATACAAAGCATTAATCAAGGAAATCAAACAAGATACAAAGAAGTGGAAAAATATTCCATGCTCATGGGCCAGAAAAATTAATATAGTAAAAATGGCCTTACTACCCAAAGCAATCCACAGATTCATTGCAATCCCTATCAAATTACTCATGATACTCTTCACAGAACTGGAACAATCCAAAAATTTATATGGAACCACAAAAGACCCAGAATCACCAAAGCAATTCTGAGGAACAAAAACCAAGCAGGAGGTATAACTCTCCCAGACTCCAGGCAATATTACAAACCCGCAGTAATCAAGACGCTGTGGTACTGGTACCAAAACAGACATACAGACCAATGGAACAGAACAGAGAACCCAAAAATAAACCCAGACACCTATGGTCAATTAATCTTTGACAAAGGAGGCAGGAACACAAAATGGGGAAAAGACAGTCTTTTCAGTAAGTATTGCTGGAAAACCTGGACAACTACATGCAAATCAATCAAACTAGAACACACTCTCACACCATGCACAAAAATAAACTCAAAATGGCTGAAAGACTTAAATATAAGACAAGACATCATTAAACTCC
>PVHT021183556.1:1939002-1956617 GCA_004024745.2 Catagonus wagneri
GCTGGATCCTTAACCCACTGAGCAAGGCCAGGGATCGAACCCACAACCTCATGGTTCTTAGTCGGATTCGTTAACCACTGAGCCACGAAGGGAACTCCCAACACATTTCTGATAAAAACCTGTATTTTTTTATATTTTACCAAACGTAACAGAAATGACTAAAATATTTCCATTAATGACAGGAACAAAAATATTATCCTGCAGAAAATTGACAGAACTCTGTAAACCAGCTGTAATGGAAAAAATAAAAATCATTAAAAAATATTATCCCCGTTATTATTTAATATTGTACTAGGAGTCCTGGCCAATGCAATAAGAATAAATTCATAATAAAAGGCTAAACTTGAAGAAATCAGGGGAATTAGGTGCAGTGCCTAAGAACATGGAGACAGGCACAGGTTCAAATCCCTATTCTGCACGTACTGGAAATGTGACTTCATCTAACTGCTATATCCTTTCTATATCTGCCTTGTAAAGTGGTAAAGACTCAACAAAGCAATAAGGCATAGTGCTTATAACCTGCCCCATATACAAGAAAAAATGAACAAACCGTAAGAATTATTGTAATGATGTATATCGTGACTACTTGCCAGTGATATTACTGCATGCTAAAACCCCTCAAAATTGCTACAACAGGTCACCTCACTGCATAAGAGATAAGCGAAGACCAGCAATTTCTCCAAATATCATCAATATTGTTAGGAAAAAAAATTAAAAGCAGAAGTGGAATTACAAACCATCAAGAAATAACTTTATAAGGAATATACCAAGTATAAGTTTAAAATCATCAAAATTCTGTAAGAGATATGAAATAAATAATGACTAAATACAGATATTTTACATGCTTCTGGATAAAGACTATTACATATGTCAGTTCTTAAGTTAATTTGTAGGATAAGGTAATATGATCAAAATCCTAACAGGATTTAAAGAAGCAAAAAAAAAGGGAACAAAAACTATCCTCAACTGTATCTCACAGAGAAAAAGAGAGCAAATAACTAAGGAAGACAAATGGAAAAGGAAATGAAGGAGGTAGTTCCTGTCTTGGCTCAGTGGTAACGAACCCGACTAGTATCCATGAAGTTCAATCCCTGGCCTCGCTCAGTGGGTTAAGGACCCGGCGTTGCCATGAGCTGTGGTGTTGGTCACAGATGTGGTTTGTATCCCACATTGCTGTGGCTATGGTGTAGGCTGGTATCTGTAGCTCTGATTTGACTCCTAGCCTGGAAACTTCCGTATGCCTCGGGTGTGGCCCTAAAAAGACAAAATAAATAAATTAATTCTTAAAAAAAGAAGTAAAGGGGGACTGAGGAAAGAACCCTACCAGGAATTAAAATTTGCTCTAAATCCATAATTGCCAGCCCAACAAGACACTGGGAGAACAGACAGTGCACAGGCTACGGGTCCTGCCTCTAGGACACGCAGAAACCTAATGCCTCTTACAGGCAGACCAGGAAGCAGCGGCGGGAGAAAGGGGCAGGCATTCGATGATCAGCTACTTGGCAATAATAAAAAGTAAATAAGACGAATGGGATTCTCACCTCAAATCAACCCCCCAAATCACTTCCATATAGATCATCTTTAAATGGAGAGACAGACAGAATGATATAGTGCAAAGGCAGGAGAATTAAGAGCCTCACAGAATCAAGGCTGGGAGGCCCCCCCAGAGGGAGCAGGGGAGCAGGACTGGCATGGTGGGAACAGGCCCAGGCTTACATGCTCCTCCCAGGCCTTCTTTTCTCGCTCGTAGGCCTCCCTCCTCTTCCGTTCTAACTGCTCCTTCAACACTGAGGCGCGGGCACTCACTTGGGCCTAGGAAGAAAACCACCACCAAAATTAGTACCACAAGGAAAGACATGGGGTCTGTTTGGCTTTTTTTTCCCAAAATGTTTATAAAAATATTGACTTTTTAGACAGAAAAGGAGTCATGTGTGTGTTTTTCCAGAACATAAACATAAGCAGCGCCACCAGCACCTAACCCAGGTCCCAATGCACAGCAGTGCTCAGTTCTTCTGGAATGAAAATAAATACAGGTACATTCAGATGGAGATAAAAAATAAATGTTAAACTATGACTATTATACACAAAATGGCCTTCACAGAAATGGGTATTATATTTTTTATTGTTAGAGATACCATTTTTTTCAAAAGAAAAATAAGGTTATTTGCGTGATAGTTTCATGTATTTATTTTATGCTCTCTGTAAATACAGAGAATTTTTCTATTTTTCAGAAATGAAAAACTGCGGGATAAAAGGGTAAGAAAAGTTAAGGCAAAAGAATCAGGGGATTTAGCTACAAAGACTTTTGAACACAATTTTCTGTCTCCGGTCTCAACTCTCTAAGAAAACCCCTCTCATTTCTAGAACCAGCGTACCTTCAGTGCTTCCACTTTTTTACGCCTCACGTCAGCCTCCTCAGTTCCCTCCTGACCTTCAGAGCCTTCTGTCTCCTTTCACAAAACAAGACGAGTCGACCACTTAGGACAGAACCTCAAATCTACTGCACAGTTTACATGAATCAGCTAACACCTAAAAATGAAAGCTGGGGACCTGTCACAGTAGCAAGCAAGCTCCCACAACCACCGACCCATAACGGAACTGGGAAGAAGATAAATACACCATTCTATATGTCCGCTAGTATACCTCACAACTCCCTCTCAGAATCCCCTGGAACAAAAGGTTTTCTCAATTTTAAGTCATGTAAATCAGATTTACTTTATCCTTGTATATAGTTTTCCTGGTCTCTGACTTTTTCTGTCTTTATCAGATTTCACTTGGGGTGAGCGGCACAGCGTTTTTAATCTCAATGTATTATAATGTCATTCAATTACTTCTTAAAAAATAGATTTTCAACCTGCCTTTTCACCACGAAGTTTGGCTCTAATCTGTTGGCGCTCATTGAAGTTCTGCAGTCTTATCTGCCTCAGCCTTGCCAGGTAAACCTACGAGGAGAAAAAAACACAACACTATAATTTAAAAGAAAACTTACCAACATTTTTACTGCTAAATTTTTTTTAATTTAAAGAAAAGTGTTAATGAGAATATAAAATAAAAGTTTGAAATCTGGTTAATGGGAATGTAATATTAGCTTTCAAGCGTTTAATGTAGATCAATTTATTTCTGAAAAGAAATACATTACAATGACAAATTTTTAATTTTATCAAAAGAAAAGAAACTGAACTCAGAATACTGAATAGCATTTATGGGGCAAATTTATGACAGTACGTCAGCGAAAACAGATTAACAGGTCCCTGCAGACCTAAGACCCCTTGATAATTGTTAAAAATTTAAACCATGCAGGAAAGGAAGGCAATCAACTCAAAGTGGCGGTGGAGGCAGCGAGCATGCGGGAGGCATACCTCTTCCTCTTTGTTTCTCGGCTTCCCTCCTCTTGAAGAGCTGGGCCTGCCTCCATACAGGGCTGCCAGGTTTTGCAGGATTCCCTGTTCATCATTTAACGTACTAAGTTTAAAGTGTGACTATGGCTACAGCAGCATTTACCTAGGAAGAGCCAGTGGCCACTTTTTTCCTTTGGGCAAACAATGGTCACATCCAGCTAGCTGATAAAATAACAGATCCTGGCATTTTCCTCTATAAGTTTAACCAACGTGTTCCCTGAGAACAGAAGGAAGCAATTAAACCCCAAAAGTAATCATTCAAAATGGGGAACAGCTATGTTTCCATTAGCTGTTTAAGTAACACTGCTTTGGAGGTTAGCTAAACCCCAAATCACAATTTCCCTTCACAGAACCCATCATTTCTACGTGTCTGCTTACATACTAAATATACACATGGAGTATGTGACTGACTCTGTGCATCCGGGCGACTAGTTACTAGACAGTAAATGACCCATCAGCCATAGCGACTCAGGTTCTAACCTAGTTTACAACAAGCACGGAATCAACCCCTTAGTACAAAGGACTAATAATTACCCACTTTCTCTTCCTTCGGTACAAGCTGAGCTTCAAGGCCCTCCCAACCAAAAATCCTCAGCCCACCGCCCTGGCTGACATCTTTGGATCAGCTTATTAAAAGCATATGTTCTACAGTTGTCACCTGATTTTCCTGCTTCCGACTGATTTTTCAATCCACTACCTCCTGATCCCACTGGCGCTGAACTTTTCCAAGACTACCAGTGACCTCCATGTTCACAGTTCAAACAGACCCTTTGGAGCAAATCTTACAATTACCATTTCCACTGGATATTAGTTTTCATTGAATCTACTTATGTCAGTAGTTTTTTCTCTCACAAAAATCACATGTTCACTATAGAAAATGTATAAAATAAATACAATCTATTTTAAATCCTACCATCTGAGAAACTTAGTTTCAGAGTATCTGCTTCCAAATTCCCTTCTATACCTAGTAGGAATTATACCTTTTTTTTTTTAAGTTTTAAAAAGCCCATTTATTTGCAATGCACTTGTATACACGTCAAATATTATTGTAGACACAGATTTTGTTTTATAGGAATTATACCCTTATGCTTACAAAATTGGAGTTTTACTACAGCTCTTCTCACTTTTCACTTAAAATTAAAGAGCATATTAATATTTTGAGTCTCATCCCACGTTCAGTATTTTTAAAACTATGCAGTTTAACACTGCACCAGCCAGGGCCCCAGATGACATGTGCGGTCCCCTGCCCCGGAACCTCCTGCCCGGCCCTCCTCCTCTCCTTACAAGGCCACCTCATCTTCCCAGCTCCCCAGAGAGCAGCTCAGCCTGGGACGCTCCCACAGTGCTGTTCATGGGATGCCTGTGACCTGCCCTATCACTTGTCACCGGTCCCTCCCAGCAGCGTTCCCCAGGGCAGTATAAGGCAGGTGACTGTGCCAAGTAAGAACGGGGATGGTGTCAGACGCGCAGTCATTAGTTCCCATGTGCCTGATGACCTTCAACAAAACTACCTCCAGGTGCGGTCAGTCTAGGAACAGTGTCAGCACCTCCTCACAGTGTGCAGGACAGTGGGTGACACTACAGAGTATACCCCGCAGGCTCCCAAGGCCCCACCAAGGGCTCTTCCCTGGTCAAGAGGATCTTGGCAGCAGCTTGACACTTGAGACTGGGGACACGGGTTGGGGGTTAGGGGCAGGGAGGTGAAGGAAAATAAGCAATAAAGCAGAACAAAGATGTGGGGTGAACCCCAACAATACCCACAGGAGAGTGGCCGGAGAAGCTGAGCACTGCTGGCGACCACACATCCCTTCATGGCATTTGAGAAACACAAGCTAAAAATCTCAGTTCCTCTGAAGTAATTTTTCAAACATTTTAGTTTGAAATATGACAGATGAACAACAGAAAGGTGAAAAATACTGTACTGTGTAGGGAGGTTTCCGGTACCCTTCCTCCAGTCTGTCCCAGTTTCATCATCTTCCACAACTGTGTATGTTGTCACACTGGGGGCTGATGCTGCACAAGCCAAATGGCTCACCAGTTAAACATGCACACACCTGTATACCTTCAGCAGCACAATTTCGTCACACGGAGAGCCCTAAGGGGTCACCACCCCATTACACCTAACTATGACACTCCATAACCACACTCAGTACTCCCCTCTCTGCCCATCAACCACTAACTGCTCTCCATCTCTGTAACCACAGTTCAGGAATTTTTTATGTCCAATCACATAGGATGCATCCTCTTGAGGCTGACTCTTCTTACTTGGAATTACTCTCTTGCAGTCCCTCCAAGGCACTGGACACATGACTCAATGGTTCGTTTCATCTTACTGTCGAATAGCAGACTATGGTATGGAAATACTGTAATTTGTTCATTCATTCACTGGCTGATTTTTTTGCTGTTAAGAATAAAGTTGTGGAGTTTCCATCATTGTGCAGCGGAACTGAATCCAACTAGTAACCATGAGGTTCCGGGTTTGATCCCTGGCATCGCTCAGTGGGTTAAGGATCCAGCATTGCTGTGAGCTGCAGTGTAGTTTGCAGACGCAGCTCAGATCTGGCGTTGTTGTGGCTATGGCGTAGGCCGGCAGCTGTAGCTCCGATTAGACCCCTAGCCTGGGAACCTCCATATGCCGCGGGTGCAGCCCTAAAAAAGGAAAGGAAAAAAAAAAAGAATAAAATTGCTAGGAACATTCATTTAACAAGTTTCTTAGGGAAAATAGGTTTTCTTTTCTCTGGGACACAGGCCCAAATGTGGAGTTACTTGCCCTTGGTATAACAGATCTATTTTAGTTCTAAAAGAGACTATCAATCTATTATGCCGAGTGACTGTATCATTTGACTTCCACACCAGCAGTGTACAGGGGACCTTTGTTTTCCACATTTTCACCAGCATTTGTTTTATCACTATTTTTTAGTTTAGCCATTCTGATAAGTGTGTAGTGATCCATTATTGTGGTTTTAATGTGCATTTCCCAAATGGCTAATGATGTTGACCATCTTTTCATGTGTTTATCTGCCACCTGTATATCCTCTTTAATGAAATGTTTTAAGTGTCTTTTGCCTATTTTCTAACTGGACTCCGTTTTTAATATTGAGTTTTGGTGGTATTTAATTTGTTCTAGATACAAGTCTTTCATTAAACATGGGGTTTACAAATATCTTCCTCCAATCTGTAATTTATATTGTCTTACTCTTAACAGGGGCACTTGCAGAGCAAAAGTTTTAAATTCTGATGAAGTCCAACTTATCAAGATTTTTTATGGATTGTGCTTTTGGTGTCAAATCCATCTGCCTAGAACTGGTCTTGAAGTTTTCTTTAAGTTTTACAATTTTATGTTTTACAAGCGAGTGCATGATCTGTTTTGAGTTAATGACTTTGTAGGGTGGGAGGTTTAGGTTCAGGTTCATATTTTTGCCTACGGACGGATGTACAACTTCTCCAGCACTAATACTCGAAAGGCAATCCCTCCACCATTGAACTGCTTTTGCATCTTTTCCAAGAATCAGCTGGGCATATTTGCATGGATCTACTTCTGGGTTCTCCAGACTGTTCCACTGACTCTGTGTCTATCCCTCCAGGAGTACTACGCTGTTTCCATTACTACAGCCATAAGCAAGCTTCAACTGTAGAAGAGTCACTTGTCTCATGTTAGTCTTTTTCAGAATAGTTTTGGCGTTCCAAGGCCTTTCTCTTTCTATATAAATTTTAGAATAAGCCTGTCTCTATCTACTAAGAAATGTTTCAAAGGTTGTACTAAGAACTGCATTAACATATACGTCACTTTAAGAAGACTTGCGATTTGCATTATATTGAATCTTCCAAGTCATGAACATGGCATGGTTCTCCAAGTATTTAAATCTTTAATTTCATCAAGATTTTGTCATTTTAATTGCACAAATCCTGAATGCATTTTTTTCGTCTTCTTTGGAGCAACTGTAAACGGTACCGTATTTTAAATATCAGTTTCCACTTGTTTATTGTCAATGTATAGAAATCCAGTTGATTTTTGTGTACTGTATCTTACATTCTGTAACTGTAATAAATTTATCTTTTAGTTTTAGGAGCATTTTGGTAGAATCTTTGAGATAATTCTATGCAGATAATCATGTCAACTGGAAATAGCAATAGTTTCACTTCTTCTGTTCAAATCTAAATGCCTTGTTTTTATCTTTCTCGCCTTACTGCAGTAACCAAAACTCCCATTGTGGTGATAAGGAATGCAGAGAATGAGCTTCCCTGCCTCGTCCTGGACTGCAGAGCGAGCATACTCAGCCTTTCACTCAAAGTACTAAGTTAGTGGAGGCCTTTCATTAGATGCCTAGTATGATGTTGAGGACATTCCCCTTGATTCCTAGTTACTGACAGTTTTTATTACACATGCTGAACTCTCAAAAGATTTTCTGCATCAATTGTTATGATCATATAATTTTCCTCTTTAGTCTGCTGATATGGCGGATTACACTGATTTTCTAATATTGAAACAGACCTGGGTTTCCAAACAAAATCCCACTTGATTCAATTTACTAAAAATTTGTTGAGGATTTCTGCATTTGTATTCATGAGATATTAGTCTGTGGTTTTCTTTTCTGTGCTGCATCTGTTCAGTTTTGGTATCAGGGTGATAGAGGCTTAAATATGACTTGGGACGTGTTCCTTCCGCCCAAATTCCTGGAAGAGAGTGTATAATTCTCTCAAATTGATGTTAATTCTTTGAATGTTTGGTAAAATTCTCCAGTGAAACCATCTATGCCTGAAGACTTCTTTTTTTCTTTTTGTAACAGCTTTTTAATCACAAATTCAATTAAAAATTGAAAAATTAGAGGGCTATTTACAATATCTATTTCAATTTGGCTAAGTTTTGGTAGTTCGTGGTTTTCATACAGTTGGGGCATTTCTTTTAAGCAGTTTAAATTATGAGCATAAAGTTGTCATCCTTTTACCCACTAGATGATCTGTAGTGATATTCTGTTTCATTCCTGGTATTGCTGATTTGTGTTGTCTTTTCACCTTTATCAACATTGCTAGAGATTTTTTATCAATTTCATTCATTTTCTTCTAAGAACCAATTTTTTGTTTCATTAAATTTCTCAATTTCAATTTCACTGACTTGTACTCATAAGGATTTCCCTCATTCTGCTTGTGCTGAGTCTATTTTGCTCTTCTTCTTGCATCTTCAGGTAGGAACTTAGACCACTACTTCCTTAGATTACTGATTTGAGACTTCTCTTCTAATGTAAGCATTTAGTGCTATAAATTTCCCTCACAGTGGTGCTTTAGCTCCATCTCATTCATTTTGATATGCAATGGGTTTTCATTCATTCTCTGTATTTTTAATTTTTTTAATAGATTTCCTCTTTATTATTACTATTATTATTTTGTTGTTGTTGTTTTATGGCCACATCCTTGGCATATGGGGCTTCCCAGGCTAGGGGTCTAATAGGAGCTGAAGCCACTGGCCTACTCCACAGCCAGAGCAACACGGGATCCAAGCTATGTCTGCAATCTACACCACAGCTCACAGCAATGCTGGATCCTTAACCTACTGAGCAAGGCCAGGGATTGAACCCACAACCTCATGGTTCCTAATCAGATTCGTTTCTGTTGCACCGTGATGGGAACACCGATTTCCTCTTTACTATTATTTAGAAGTATGTTGTTTAATTTTCAAATTTTGTAGATTTTTCTTACCATCTTTCCACTATTTATTTCTAGTTTGATTCCTTTATATTCAAAGAACATATGATGCATAATTTTAATTCTTCTGAATTAGTTTTGTCTTATGATCCAGCATTTATCTTGGTGAATAGTCCACAGGCACTTGAAAAAAAAAATGTATTCAGCTAATGTTGGGTAGGATGTAAATTAGATCATGGTGTCCTGCGGTGGTATTTAGCTATTCTTTATCTTTGCTGATTTTTGTCTAATAGTTCTATCAATCCCTGAGAATGGGGGTGTTCAAATCTCCAACTGTAGTTGTGGATTTATTTCTCCTTTCAGCTCTATTAGTTTTATATACTTTGACGTTTGGTTGTTTGGTATATGCCTATTAAAGACTGCAGTAACTTCTTATTGAACTGATTCTTTTGTCATTATTATATAATCTCTCTCTCTCAAGCAATAGGGCCTTTCTTTTTTTGGCCATGGTTGCAGCACGTGCAAGTACCTAGGCTAGGTGTGGAACCTGAGCCACAGCAGTGACAATGCTGAATTCTTAACCACTGGGTCACCAAAGAACTCCTATAATGTCTCTCTGTCCCTAGTAATTCTATCTGCTATGTTAACAAATTCTTTTCATTTACTTCATTTGACTATGTCTTTATTTCCCCTTCATTTGTGAAGAACGGATTCATCAAATATAGAATTCAGAGTTGACAGTTCTTTTCTTTCAGGATTTGAAAAATGTTGCGTCACTTCTTTCTGGACTCCATGGTTTCAGATGAGAAATCTGCTATTATTCAAATTGGTAGTCCTTTATCAGTACTGTGTCACTTCTCTCTGTCTATTCTAAGATTTATTTTCTTTGTTGTCTTTTACTTTCAGAAGTTTGATCTTTCTAGGTGAAGATTTCTTTAAGTTCATCCCACTTGGGGAATTCTCAGCTTCTTATGTCTTTCACCAAATGTGGAAAGTTTTCAGCCAGTATTTCTTCAAATATCTTTTCCAGCCCCATGTTCTTTGTATTGCCCTTTAGGCTTCAATGACATAAATGTTAAATCTTTTGTTATTGTCCCATAGATCCTTAAGACTCCGATAATTTTTTGTCAGTCTTTTTTCTCTCTGTTGTTCAGATGAAGTAAACTCAATTGATCTGTCTTCAAGTTCAGTGGTTATATCGCCATCATTTCCACTCTTCTACTGATTCTACCCAGTGAACTTTAAAGTTTGGTTATTATATTTTCCAATTACATGATTTTCATCTGGTTCTTTTTATAACTTCTAACCCTTCACACTGAGATTTCCCCCTTTTTTCATTCAAGAGAATTTCTATTGCTTACTGAAGTATTTGTTTAAAACAGCTTTAAAATCTTTGTCAGATAATCACAACATTTGATTGGTCCCAGGGTCAGCTCAATGTCAAGTTGTGGTTTTCCTGGTTCTTGGTATGACAAGTGATTTTACACTATATCCTGAGTATTTTAGGTATGATGGTAGAAGACTCTTGATCCTATTTATATGCTCTACTTTGGCAGGCTGTTTAGGCCCTGCCCTGCCTTTCTTTACTCTTTGCAGGCTTTACTTCAATGGCAGCTCAGTCTTCTGAACCCTTAATGTCAACCTGGTCTAATTCACTGTTCTGGGGTTGGTGAAGCCCTGCTCAGCCCTTCCTGGTGTTATCCTGAGGGTGAAATTGCTTCCCAGGCCACCTACTGTTACTGAAGATGTCCTGAAGGTAGGAGGCAGATGCCACTGGGCCTGGTCTCTGGGTCATTAGATGGAGAGCATGGGACACAGAGCTTTGTGGCTATTGCTACAATAGTGGAAGGAGCATCTGCTCTTGCCCTAGCTGTTGAGCAGACTGGGATGGTCCAGGGCTTTGTTGCTTTGATGGGTCAAACTGCCCTCCAAGTTGCCGGCTCACACTCCAGATGCAGAAGGGGGTTGTGGCAGCCTAAGGCTTTACTGCTGCCCACAGCATAAATCACTTACCAGGACCCCACTGTAGTGGATACTAGGATTCTTTTTTCTCAGTACTTTGGCAACTGAGAGGCTTCTCTTGTTTTGTTTTTCAATCTATGTCTCTGGTGGTTCTGGATGGCAGTCATGGCCAACACTTAAGTCCATGATGTACAGGAGAGGTCATTTCCAGAGTATTTAACTGTATTTAGAGGGAAGAGTAGGGAAGAGTGAGTCCATGTCATCTTGTCCTGGAACAACGTAGAAATTACTTCTTAGCAGCTAGGGATTTTGCACTCCGATACACTCTTCAGTAAGACCAGTCGAGGTGACCCTTAAACAATGTGGTTTTGAATGTGAGGGTCCACTTTACACAGATTTGGTCAGTAGTAAATATACTACACTCCTACATGTGGCAACTGAATCCACAGACACACAACTGCAGATATGACTTGGAAGAATTGCGTACACAGAGGGTCAGTGGAGGGTATGCTTAAGTTACTTGCAGGCTTTCAACTGCAAAAGGGTCAGTGCCCCTGGTCCCCATATTGTTAAAGGGTCATCTGCACATCAAGGTTCCACAGACTCACATGGAGTTGCTGTAAAGACTAAAACAGAGTCTTACGGGTTAAATTATGTTCCCCCAGATTCATATGTTGAAGCCCTAACCCCTAGTACCTCAGAATGTGACCCTACTTGCAGACAGGATCTCTATCAAGTTAAAACAGATCACGAGGGCGGGCTCCAATCCCCCATAGCTGGTGTCCTTGGAGACAGACTCACACACAGGCAGAGCACATATCAAACGAAGGCAGAGACCAGGCTGATGATGTACATGTCAAGGAACGATAAAGACGGCTAGCCAGCCAACAGAAGACAGAGAGCAGATTCTTCCTTGCGGCCTTTGGAAGGAACGAACCCTGCTCTCATGCTGATCTTGGACTTCCTCCTTCCAGACTGTGAAAGAGTTTACACCAAAACTAAAACTAAAGTTTGTGGAATTCAGTTACAGCAGTCCTAAGTAGACTCATACAAAGATAATGCACATCAGTTGTTTAATATAATGTCTGGCCCAGTAAGCTTTCAATAAACAGCTGTTATTTACTACTTAACTTCTGGTTTAATTGTCTATCTCCTTTACTGCTTAAGTTCCCTTGCTGGCACAGAACCTAATATATTACTGAATACATGTTCACGTAATACTAAAAAAAAAAAAAGTGAATATTAAACATTTAACACTTAACTGTACATTTTAAAGGCATTTTCCATTAATAGACATAAATACAGAATGATTTAAGGTGAAGGAATAAGAAAACAACACTTCTCAGGAAACAATACTGCCTCATCAGTTTTTTATAAAATTCTAAAGCTTTTTTAAGTCATTCAACAAAAGAAAATAGATAACTGACATAACTTATTGTATATGTATGCCAGGAGACATATAAAAGAATGTTCAAAGCAGAAACTAGAGCCAACCTAAATACCGACTGTTGAGTGAATTAACTGTGGTATACTCACATAACAGAATATTATACAGCTATACCCAACTATGTGAATGAATCTTAGAAAACTAATGTCAAATGAAAAAAAAGCAAGTCCCAATATATATACAATACGGTATTATTTTTTATAATGCTCAAAAATAAGCAAAACTGAATAATACCTCATTCAGATACATATAAATGGAAAAAAGTACTTTTAAAAATCTGCAGGAGGACTTCTCTTGTGGCACAGCAGGTTAAGGATCCAGTGTTGTCACTGAACTGGCTTGGGAATTTCCTGGCCCAGGAATTTCCACATGCTGAGGGCCCCGCCAAAGAAAAAAAAAAACCCACAGGCATGATAAATCTAAAATTCAGGATAATGGTCACCAAGAAAGACAGACAATCAGGTTAGGACAGGGTTTGTCAAACTATGCCTCACAGGCCAAACCCAGCACACAACTGTTTTTTGGGTTTTTTTTTATGTTTTATAAGTTAAGAATGGTTTTGCACATTTTTAAATGACAGGAAAAAATGAAGACAGTATTTCATGACCACATGAAAATGGTAAGAAATCTAAACTTCGGTGTCCATAAGTAAGGTTTTATTGCAACTTGGGCATGCTCATTCATTTACACAGTGTCTGTGCTTAGCTTTGTGCTACAGTGCAGAGGAGTAGTTCTCACAGAGACCTCATGGTTCAGAAAGAGTAAGGTACTCACAACCTTGCCCTGTGCAGAAAAATACCTGCCAATCTCCAGCTGAGGGCCAGCACACAGACCGAACTTAGTGTTCTACCTCCAGGGTATGTTATTTTGATTGATAATTTATATATACACACACACACACACACACACACACATATTATATATTAGGTCACTTTTTAAAAATATATTATTTTTAGCTAAATGATGTAACTAACAGTCAAATAGCTTTAAATTTAATAGTTTTTAATTTTAATATATATATATTATGCATACTCTTTTCTTTGTACCAAACATTATATTCTAGCAGGCCAATACGGGAATCATTTTTTTTAAAAGAACTGGAAAAATCATCTCAAAATAAGCAGCTTGGTGTTAAAGAACTAATTTGATATTAGGATGTTGCACAGCTGGAGCCAGAAACTACTCAGAAACTACTCAGAAATCCATGGTTATGTTAAATTAGAGGTCAACATAGAAATGTTCCAAAGGCTTATCTATATGGACTTTGATTTCATTTTCCCACAGCAAGTGTTGTGATTGATTATGATTTCTCAAAACATAAAACATACTGATCAAATAATTTAACTATAACAATTTACCAATTCCAGAGGATTAGTCTTTAAGACTAAGATATTAAAAGATTAGGGGTTTTTTTGTGTGGTTTGTTTTGGTTTTTTATTTTTTATTTCTGTTTGTTTGGCTGCACCAATGGCATGCAGAAGTTCCTGGGCCAGGGATCAAACCTAGCCATAGAAGTGACAATGCTGAATCCTTAATCACTAGGCCACCAGGGAACTACAGGTTTGTTTATTTATAATGAGTTTTAAGTATCAGAAATCATATATTAGGTTTAAGACACGTATCTATTACAACCTCTTTAAGACTGCTTCTCTTCACCAGCAAAATGGATATTTCATGAGTGGTTATTAGAATAAATTGTAGTGTAAATTATATATATTTTCAAAATGTACAAACAAATCATGAGTACTAATATTTCTTAGTAGAAAAATATTTTGTGCTACCTTAAATCACTAATTTTTGTATTTTCATTTTATTGAGGACTCAGGGTTATTACCATAAATATCCATCACTGTTCTCTGTTATAGGTATAGTCATTTTATGAGTATCTCAGCAGTTACAACGCTGAATGGTGTCAGAACCCAAATAAGCACAAATGACCACAATAAACTAGTCCCAAACATTACTCCAAGCCCACGGAACACGTTTCTACTTCCTTGTCCTGTCAAGGTCTCTGATAGTTGAGTGTTGTAAATATCTGACAACATAATATATGTCTACTACAAACTGACTGACAAAGGAAATTGTAAATCTTGCCAAAGATGAAGGATTTCATGAATATGATGACAGCGATACTGGAAAATTGTTCAAACCACAGGCAAAACCATCTTACAAATACAACAAGATTAGATAAATGAATTTTAAAAAACTAAAGAACTATAATGATGGTTCTTCAAATAATTTGGGGTATTAAAAAATTAAGAAATGATCTTTGGAAAACTGCCAAAATCACAACCATTTTTACAAAAATGGCACTCTTTTATAAGAAATCATAAAATTAAAACACATAAAAATGTCAAGTGATATTTCATCAATTCTAATACGAACAGTTTTCACATCTCCAAAATGGGTGCATCTTATAATCGATGGCACCTTTATAATCTTATAAACTGTTGGCCAGGCAGCAATTACAACACAGATGTTACTGCCTGAGAACGTTTGAATTTTATTAGTTTTTTTCTCTTGGTGTCATAACTGGACAATCAAACTCCTTGAAGTTTCCTAAAATAATCACCCATGGGCTTATTCAGGGGGAAACATGAGCCTGAGTGGCTGCTGAGCCCCTTGCGTTGACTCCTCTGATAAGAGAAAGAAAGCAAAGCAATGACTGCAGGCCACCTCCACCCCACCCGCCAGGGAATCCCAGAGACAGAACTGCTATTCTCTTTTCAGAAACGGTGAGTCCTCAAGGTGCTTGGTGCAACAGAGGATATTATTTGAGAATACATGAACATCAGTGACCCTCATTTTTAAAAGGAATGATTGGAAGTCAAACTATGAATGTAAAGTTGATTTAGGAATGAATAACTTTACCAATTTATTTCATTCATACTTTCCTTTCTAGGAATGCTCAAGAAGAACATTATTTTTTTAAAAATCTAAAGGGTTACTTCAACAAATAATGAAATAAAGTTAAGTGATAAAAAAAGCATTAGCATTGTATCTGGTTAAACTGGCAACATTTTTTCCCCTTTCAGTCATATGTAAAACATGTTTTATTGTTGTATCTTAGATTTGATAAAGTACATATTCATTACACAATTCCATCATAAAAATTACAATCCTCTCCAAGTTGTTACTTTCAGAATGAATATGGACTTGCAAATATATCCAAAATTCTAATATAAGACATAATAATTTTTAAATTGCATTTTTCAAGGTAAAATCCCAAACGCTTTTTTTTTTGCCTTTTTAGGGCCGCACCGGCAGCATATGGAGGTTCCAAGACTAGGGGTCGAATCGGAGTTACAGCTGCCGGCCTATGCCACAGCCACAGCAACGCCAGATCCGAGCCACGTCTGTGACCTACACCACAGCTCATGGCAACACCAGATTGTTAACCCACTAAGCAAGGCCAGGGATCGAACCCGCAACCCCATGGTTCCTAGTCAGATTCGTTAACTGCTGTGCCACGATGAGAACTTCCCCAAACTTTTTTCACTCTTTACTACACAGTGGGGATCTCTATTTTGGCTGGATTTCTGTTGTGAAGTGGTTTTTCCAACATCAGTACTGCTGGGCTAAGGAGGGTCTCCTGGTGACCAGGGCTGGTGGACTTAGCACCTCATGCGAGCAACAGTTCCCGGCTCTGGCTGTTTTCAGATCAGACCATGAAGCCCCCCATGTGGCGCCTGCCACACGCCTCTCCCCCTGCCCCACCCAGGCTCCCCGGTTACCTCATCGGAGCCAACACACTCTGGAGTCACATCTCATGGTCCAGCTTGTGCGGCAGAAACATGCAGCACAGACCTGCTTCACGAAATCAAGCATTTTCTTATACAATAATGGAATGTCTACTCTACGAAGCTGCCTAGAAGATACACAAAGGCCAAAAAGGCAGAAAGCTTTCCACAAACTAAGACACCACACATAATAACAGTAATTATTTCTACAGTTAATCAGCATACCTTCCAGGTATGGTTGTTTCCAGGGCAGGAAACCAATGCAATGGTAGTAAAAATGTCATCTTTGCCCCTGAATCTCTGCCACATCCTCAGCCGAATCCCCCAAGTCAACAAGGCAACAGAAAGGAAACGAGAACACTCTCCACAAAGGTAAGGGAGGTGGGATCTCAGGTAAAAACCCAAAACAGCACCATCAGGGAACTGCAAATAGTCTGGTATTGCTGTTGTCTGAACCAAGAGCAATAAGAAAGACAAAGGATAAGAGCTTAGAGCTGAGCTACTGAGGTTTAACGTCCCCTCTAAACAATAAGAAACCACTGAGGAATTCCAAGCAGATGCTCATGTGTTCACTTATGCTTGACAAAGGTCACTCTTTCATCAAGGGAAAGATGCATTAGAAGGATCCCCGATTAGAGGCAGAGAGATGAAAAGACTAGCAAGGACCTCAACGAGGGCAAAAAATAACAGAAACAGAAAGGAGATGGATATAAGATATTCAGAAGGTAGAAAAGGTGACCTGCTCACTGACTGGCTATGAGTTGGGTGGGATGTGACAGGGAGAAGACACTAAAACATGACTTTCAAATCAGAAACCCCAAAGCCAAGCCATCTTCAATGGTGATGCTCTGCAGTGAGAGGGCCAGTGATACAGGAGGGGCCATGGGTCTGAGGTCAACGCAGTGCATTTAGTTTTGGAAATAGGAAGAATGAGCAGAAAGCTCTAGTTCTGGGTACCACAGAAGCACGCACACATACACACACAGCCTTCACTGGACACAAGAGTAAAATCCGGGCACAAGTAGGGACTCTGAAGAGTAAACAGAAGCAGGCAGGTGGAAGCACCACAGCTGAAGCACCTCCAAACTCGTGATGAGCACACCATATTTTCAAAACTATGTTAACTTCTGTAATAAACCTAACTTGGCCAAAACCTGAAACTGAGCACTCTGGCAATGACAGGGGTAACTCTGGTTATCTCTGCCAGTTCTGGAGTGGGGAGGGGACTCTGAGGGAAAAAAGGGAGAAAGTGCTGCAGCCCTGAAGTAAGCTCACTGACAGCCAGCATGAGCTTATGGGAACTAAACCAGAAAGGTGGGACCCTGTGTTCCTGTGACATTGCAAAGAGGCAGGGCTCAGCCTGTGCCCTCTCCCTTGCTCCTTCTGTCTCCCTGTCTCTCTCTCTCTCAACCTCTCTCTCTCTCTCAA
>PVHT021183556.1:1957617-1980120 GCA_004024745.2 Catagonus wagneri
CCGTGGGAGCCCTGGGTATGTGAGTCCTCTATTAGAAGACTGAGAAGTAAGTGCAGGGCAGAGGCAGGCCTCAGGTGATGGTACACTGGGAGAACTCCGAAAAATGACCCTGGAAGTTATTATAAAGTCCTGGGGTGGCCTGTACCTGTGTGTGTGGACATGACCCTACTGTGCATGAGCATGGGGCCAGCCAACAGAATTCTCCCTAGGGACCCCCACAGACCACACCAACCAGTGCACACAGGGGGCAGAAAAGAGGCAGGGACTCGCAGCCTGACCTAAACCAGTCCACTGTCTGCTGAGACAAATAAAATCAACAGTCTCCATAAAATCAAACAAAATCCAGAGTCTAATAATGTTCCAAATGACTAGAGTACAACTCAGAATTAATCAGCACATGAAAAACCACAAAAATCTCAACTGGAAATATACAATAAACATTATGATTAGATGAAACAGATGACATAATCACATGGCAAAAACATCAAAGAAACTAAAGAGCGTCTGAACAGCAATCATGAACAGTGATTTAGAAAGGTTAAAATCAGAAATATTAGCCCATGAAAGAGAAGAAACAAGGAAAAACTAAATAGAAACATAAGAAATGAAAAATACAATTACCAAAATAAAACCCTCACTTGATTTCGTTTGCTGGCCAAATAACCAGAATGAGGATGAAAGGGAAAAGGGAAAGTGAACCTGAAAACAACAGAAATTAACCAATCTGAATAACAGAGAAAAAAACTTAAAAACATCGAACAGAGCTTCACAAACCTGTGGAACAGGAACAAAAGATCTACCATTCGTGTCACCAGAGAACCAGAGAAGAAGAGAAAGTGTGCAAGGCTGAAAAAATACTTGAAGAAATAATGGCTCAAAAATGGCATAAGGCATGAATCCACAAGTTCAAGACACTTAACAAACCACCAACAAAATAGACCTAAAGGAATCCATGCCCAGAGATAAATACATCACACTGCTGAAAACTAAGGACAAAGAAACAGTCTTGAAGCATCCAGAGAGAAATGAGACATACCCACAGGAGAAAGACTAGTTAGGATTTCTCCTCAAAAACTATGGAGGACAGAAAGCAGTGATCTAACTTTTATGAACTGTCAACCCAAAATACTACATCCAGTGAAAATATGCTTAGAAAAAAGATGAAATATGAGAATTTATAGCTATCAGACCTAATCTAAAAGAAGTGCTAAAGGAATTTCTTCACACAGAGAGAAATTTATATAGAAAAAACCTGGATCAGCGTTTCCATCGTGGCACAGCGGTTAACAAATCCAACTAGGAACCATGAGGTTGCAGGTTCGATCCCCGGCCTTGCTCAGTGGGTTAACGATCCGGCGTTGCCGTAATCTGTGGTGTAGTTCACAGACGCGGCTTGGATCTGGCATTGCTGTGGCTGTGGTGTAGGCCGGCAGATGTAGCTCCGATTCGACCCCTAGCCTGGGAACCTCTATATGCCGCGGGTGCAGCACAAAAAAAAAAAAAGGAAGAAAGAAAAAACCTGGACCATTAAGAATGAGAGAACAGGAGTTACCATCATGGTTCAGCAGAAATGAATCTGATAGGAACCCATGAGGTTGTGGGTTCAATCCCTGGCCTCACTCAGGAGGTTAAGGATCTGGTGTTGCCGTGAGCTGTGCTGTAGGGCGCAGACGTGGCTCAGATCTGGTGTTGCTGTGGCTGTGGCGTAGGCCAGGAGCTACAGTTCCGGTTCGACCCCTAGCCTGGGAACCTCCATATGCTGCACATGAGGCCCTAAAAAGCAAAAAAAATTAAAAATAAAATAACAAGGAAAAAATAAAAACAAAGAAAGGTCTATCGAAGCTTCGACCTTTTTTTAAAAGGCTAAAAAAAGAGGAATTCACTTGTGGTACAGCAGGGATCCGGCATTGTCACTTCAGTGGTTCAGGTTGCTGCTGTGGCGCAAGTTCAATCCCTAGTCTGGGAATTACCAAAAACTAGAAACGACTCAAATGTCCCTCAGTGGGCAGGGGAATAAACAAATGTAGCATATCCATACAACAGAGTACTCAACAAAAAAATAGTTACTGATACATGCCACAATTTGGATGAATATCATTAGAGCGAATTTAAGAAGTCAACAGCTAATGATTATACACTATTATGTATCCTACACATAAATACTACGTAAGACATTTCTGGAAAGACAAAAGCATAGTAGTGGAGAACAGACAGTGGTTGCCAGGGTGCTGGGGGTAGGCAGATGGCATGACTATGTTGAGACACAGCACGAGAGAGTTTTGGGGGTGATGGAATTGTTCTGTAACCTGCTGTGGTGGTGCGTAAGTAAATTTATACTTCTGTTAAAGTATGTAAAAGTGAAGAAGAAAAACAAAGTTATTCTTACTGTATGATCATTAAAATAAAAAAAATTCAGAAAATAAGGTGCCAAGGCAACCCCTAGGAAACGATGGCCAGAAGGCAGCAGGATGAATAGAAGTTAGGAGAGAAGTCTGAGTAACAGACAGGGACTCTGAAGTCACTGGTCCCTTGTAGAAAGTAAGTGATCACTCCAGAATGTTATTTATAGTGAGAAAATACGCAAGCAAGAAGAGAAAGATTGAGAAGAAAAGAATCCTAAAGAAAAAGATATTTAGAAATAATAATCCGAGAAGAAAATGATAAAGAATATGCCATTACAAAAAGGCAAGGAAGAAAATTTGAAGAAGTAACAGATGTGATCAAGGGTCACAGACATGTCATGTAAGATAAAGATTTAAAATATTCTATTATATTTGGCAAGATGGACACTGGTGACTTCTGTTTCAATAGGATTGCATGGTGAACGGAAAACTGGACAGCTGGTCAACAACAAGCGAGAGCTGCTTCATTCACTGGAGGTGTGGCTGTAAAGGAGCCAGGAATGTGAGAAACATGAATATATTCATAGGCTATGAGAGGCACTAGGAAAGAAGGAAAGTTCAGAAAAGAGAAAACAGTGATAGAATAAGGAGGGCCCTCACGTAAACAGACAGCACGGCACAGAAGACAAGCTACCCTGACACACACGCTGCCAGCAGATGACAAATGCGAGCAACCACTGGCGTTACAATTCTCCTACACGATGTAATGGGAGGGTCACTTCTGAACAGAGGACGTTATATCCTCCTCCAAGACTGCAGAAAACAAGGAAATGTGAGGTGCAGTTACGGATACACTTCTAAGTATGCAGGCAGAAAATCTGATGAAATGTGGGCCTCTTAAGCACAGTTTCCGTCAAGCAGTGGTTATCCTCAGAGGGACAGAAACTCATGGAGGAATGTCCCGCTGTGGGCAACAAGAGAGGCTGCTGACCAGGAAGACGGACCATTGACACCAGGCAGCAGTGCTTTATCCGCCCCCCCAGCAGTGTTCAGAAGCCTGAGTGTTCAGAAGCCTGTCACTAACTGAGTCCCACGGAATAGGGAGAGAAGGGCACCCCCGGGGAGCACGGGTTGGTCAGTCACACAGACACGCACCCAAGGGGGTGAGCCTCACAAGCAGTTACTGCGAGCAGCTTTACAAGCATCTCTTTTAGAAACTACACAAATGTCCACCGACTGAGGATGAATAAACTGTGGTACATCCACACACTGGACTAGGACTCAGGAACGAAAGAACTAGTGATACACACCGGCACCAAACACTACATACTGCATGAAGACTTCATATGAAAGCCTAGAAGCAGCGAGGCTGGAGAGGCAGGAAGCAGATGAGTGGCTGGTGGTGGAGTGACTGCAGGGGGCAACTGTCCCCCAGTTTTGCCGAGACAACTGATACCTGACACTCTCAGTTTACAGTGTCCAACAGTGATGTGATATATATATATATATATATATATAAAATGAGAAATGATTACCATGCTAAGTTTAGTTATCTATCATCTCACATACTGACACAGCTTTTTTTTGGTGACAGCAGGAGCCACTTGCAAGAGGACAGAAGAGTGCTATCCTGTGACTACATTCATGTAGACACATGTGATATGGGAATGACACTGCACTTACGCTTCATGTTAACAAAACTGATGATTTACAAAGCTCTGCCCGGACATGTGGGTAGGTCCCATGCTACTAAAGGCAGCTCTGAAAGCAGATCCCTCTCCTGCCCCGCCTACTGTCCCCAGAAGCAGTCTCTAGAGTTACAGGCAAAGGGAGTGCGGTGGCAGGACTCTGAAAGACCCCCAAGGTTTCCTGATACCTGGCCCCACTCCCCAGTTTAAAGCCCTGCATGACCCCCATGGTTGTTAATGTGCTGGGCTGTGACCAGGATTAGGTCACGTTAAATGCGATGACTGACATCAGAACAGCGGGCGGACTGTTACAGCAGAATTTCCCAGGCTGGTTGGAGAGGCGGCAGCGGGGAGCCGACGCCTGGGAAGCTCTTCACTGTTGAGAGGAAGGCACCACAAGGCAGAGAACTGAGTGTGGTCCTTGTCCAAGCTCTCAGCCTCAAGGCCTCAGTCCCACACAGCAGGGAGCGAAGCCGTCAGCACCCTGAGGGGCATGGAGGACAACCCAGCCTCCAGGTGGGGACCCAGCCTCTTCTGCACCTCCATTTCAGCCCCAAGTAGAGGACCGCAACAATGCGCCATCGTCCTGCCCCAGAATCGGCAGGTAATAAATCTGTATTGCTTTTAGCCACTGTGTTTATGGTGATATGTTACATAGCAAAGAAACTAATAGAGAGGCCAATTTTAAAAGCACCTCCACCTCATCAGAAAAAGTTCCAATTTAGAACTTAAAATCTGTACAACCCTGTCTCTTCACAGCTAACCACAGCTCTCCTTTCTGTCCTCTGCCTCACATTTCCATGTATATATTCTTGTTTAACATGAGACTCTACATTACGTGAGAGGCAAACTATGTCTGATGAAGCTTTAATTAAGTAATCTTTAACCAATTAATTAATCTATACCTCCAAAGTGTTTTCCATACTGCCTGTTGTTTAGTGAATAAAACAAACAATATACGATACACACACCCAAATACACTGAAAAGTAAACTTTCTTCACTTTTTAGCCATATTTTTCTAAGTTAACATTTTATATATACATAGAGTCATCTAGAGAATAAAGAAGTTCTGCACGGTTTAACAAAATGAATCTTAAAGTCATAAAAATCACTATGAAAATACACTGATCTCTAAAGCATGATTTTTTTTTTTTTTTGGCCAAGCCCAAGCGGCATGTGGAAGTCCCTGGGCCAGCGTTCAAACCTATGCCACAGCAGTGACCCAAGCAGCTGAAGTGACAACAATGGATCTTTAACCCACTATACCACACGGAAACTCCCTAAAGTATGATTCTTTTCAAATGATAGCACAACAGAATGAAAATACTAATTTCTGATTGCAAGATGGTAGAATGACACCATGGCCTCCTTCCTGCAAAATTCTGGACAGAGAAGTTACTGGGCTAAGTGAATGCACATCAGTGCTCAAAAACAAGCAGAACTCTGGGCAGTCCCAAGAGGAAAGGATCCAGGGGTAAGGAAAGCACACGAACTGGTGTGAAATGAGAAGTGTCATGAGCACCCCTGGGGGAAGAGGCCTGGCACAGCGGTCACGAGCAGGAGGCCTGCTCTGAGACACGCAGCAGCCGGGGTCACAAGTGGGGGACTAACAGTGACGGTGCTTAAATAAGAGGCTCCCCAGCACATGATCCACCTCCACAAACTGGCTCCTTCAGACACAAGTGATGAGACAGTCTGGGGTGAAAGGCCAGGCCAGTGCTCTGGGTGACTGCTGACCCCCAGGCTGGATGGGGATCCCTAAGCCCAGAAAAGCCACCAGCACTTGTCTGGCACAACAGCGGCGCACCACCGCCCTCTGCTCGATGGCAAACTGGAGAGGATGTGTCAGCAGCACACTTCCACCTCGCCAGGGGCCACCTAAACAGAGGCCATGAAGAGGACAGCAGACACCCCCAGACCTAAACAGCAAACGTGCAAGGAACACCGGCACCATGAAACCCATAACGGGATTAAAACCTGAAGAAATAAGGTGATGCAGCCAATGCCGCAGCAAGAACAAGATTCTACAGTGAGTGAAGTACTGTCCGAAAAAAGACAACACAGCCGAGGAGTCTTCCAGGAGGACAACTAGAATTCATGGACATGGAAATACAAGCTTCTAAAGTGAAGAGGAACCGCCTGGATGGCTGCACAGCAGAGCAGACAAAACTGAGGAACGTAGAGCCAAAGCAGATGGAGCCGTGCAGAGAGCCCCCTGCTGAGTGACAGCACGACATCCAGTAACTTTTTAAAAATATTTTTCATTACAACCTGCAACTAAAATTCGAGATGCTATTAATACAGGCAAAATGGGGCAATAAAAAATACAGAAGGTGCGGTTCTGTCTATAGGAGGATACAAATACAGATTAATTCTGGATATTAGAAAAACAAACTGAATGGTGCTAAAAATATAAAGGGTAACCTTTAAAAATTTAACTATTTTTCTATGATTTTATTTCAAAGAAAAAATATAAATTGGAATAATCATTAACTCATAAATTACTTATGAACTTATAGTAGATATAAGTCTAAACAAAATATATTATCATATAACCTATTTCCTATATGAGTGTGGTGCTCATGCGTGCTGAGCTGACAGAAACAATGACCAGTTGTTCTGTGGACAAAAGGTCAAAGGCATTTGTGTACCCCTGCGAATCAAAACTATTAGCTACTGAAATGATTATCCAAAAACTGCTAACGTTTTCTTGGATACATAACTTAGTTCAGTTAACGGGCATAATGAGAGGCTTTAAAACACTCTCTAATTGGCTTTTGAGTAAATGCATAATTACACATATATTTACCCAAATGTTTATTTCCCACTTTTCTTCTACGATTCTTTGCTACTTAAAAGTATTTAAAACCAAATGTGTACTGGGGGGAAAAGATGTAAATAAATAAAAATCCCGGGGCTGCTATACCTACATCGGCTCTTTTTAAAGGAAGGAAGCTTACTCTCAGTGAACCAAGGCAACAACAGAATTTCACGTTGGCATAAAGGAAAGAGCAGAAGAAGGGTTAAATACTCTGCAGGTATCCGGGGAAGTGTTGTGAAGGTATACACTCTTGTCATCTGTACCTACCTTGTCCCAGACCTTCACCCTGAACCCTAACATACTCAAGAATCTCAAGAACAAAACCCTACCACGTGGCCCTCGGCCCGAGCCTTGTTCTGTCTCGCCTCCCGTCTGCGCTGGAGAAACTCTTCCACTTGCTTTGCTCTCTCCACAGCCAGCTGCCCCTTCGGCCTGAGGGATGGGGAAAGTCAGAAATTCAGAAGATGAAATACCTCACAAAGTTAAAAACTACACTTACTCTGTTTTCTTTAAAGAAATTTGTGGAATATGAAGAAAGGCTGACCTGAGGTCAAACTCTGCTCTGTAATGAAGAAACAGCTACACATTACACATGACCTTAGAACCCACCACCTAAATTACATTCACTATTATTTTAAATAGAAGTGAAATCTACAGTACTTCTCCAAAGCGTAACAGGGCTTCTTTTGTTTTCATTTAATCTGGACTACTTACAGACCCCTAAAACGGTTCTGGGGTTTACTTACAGAAGAATCTCAGTAGTTTCCCAGTACCTAAGCTTATTTCAGACTCGGCATCAAACATATCTATCAGTATGGAAGTAAAAGTAAAGCAGCGGAGTAGCATTTGAAAGGTGATCAAAAATAACGAAAAGTTTATTTCTGGGCGTTTTCAAAAATACAGAAAAATGCAGTCTGAATTCCTTGAATATCACAATTATTAAAAAGCAAAATGCATAGATCTGAGGGAAAAACTAAAAGCACAGTTGCCATTTCAATCTTGTCAATTATGTTTCTGCATCCTCCTCTCACAACTATGAAAGAGTATTAACAAGCTGGTCTTACGTTACACCTAAAACTAGCAATAACATTTTGAACATCCACATTTTGCTTGTTACAGTGCTAAGCAAGGAAGACAGAAAAATAATAAAATCCAGACCCCATAATCACTACACAGTATCAACTGCAGCAATTCTGTGGGCAAAGGAGAAAGATGAGAAAGTTATTGGCTATACTTCTGGGACACTGGATTCGAAGACACGAAATTCCCAAAACCTCTGTTTAGGACCATAACTACATTAGGCTCTGAAAAACACAACCACTTTTTGACTTCTGGGAGATCTAAACACTTCCGATTTTCTCACCTCAAATAATCATTTCTTGGGCAAGTTTTGTTAACAATCACAGGTGACCCTTGAACAACACGAGTGTGAGCTGCTCAAGTGCACTTAATGTGGATGTGTTTCCACAGTAAGTACTACTACAGTGCTGCAAAGCCCATGGTTGGTTGAATTCATGGAGGCAGAGCAACCTCAGTTAAGGAGGGTTGACCATCAGTTATATGCAGACTAACCCAATACTGTTCAAGGGTCAACTGAACTAACATGTATGAAAATATATTAATATGAAATTATGCTATAAAACTTAAAATTTAACTCACCACAAAGCTATGAATCATAGCGGTTTACGATTCATTCACCAGGAGTTCCCACAATGGCTCAGTGGTAACGAATCTGACTAGTATTCGTGAGGATGTGGGTTTACTCCTGGCCTCGCTCAGTGGGTTAAGGATCTGGAGTTACCCTGAGCTGTGGTATAGGTCGCAGACGCAGCTCGGATCTGGCGTTGCTGTGGCTGTGGTGCAGGCCGGCAGCTGCAGCTCTGATTCAGCCCCTAGCCTGGGAACTTCCGTATGCCCCTGGCGAGGCCTTAAAAAGCCAAAAAAAAAAAAAAGGAGATTCATTTACCTTATGTAGTGCTTAAAAGAGATTTTTATGAAATTTACCCATTGAAATTTTCTAGGATAAAATAATATCTAGAGCTGGTTAGGAGCCTTTCCTATATATTTATTGTGTATGCTACAATTTTATAAAATTCATTGATGAGTTCTAATATTTTTTTTTTTTGGTGGCATCATCAGGATCCTCTATACACATCACGTCATCTGTAAATGGTGACAGCTTTTCTTCTTCCTTTCCAATTTGGATTGCTCAAAAATCTCTGATTGCTGTGGCTAGGACTCCCAATAATACGTTGAATAAAAGTGTCAAGAGTGGGCACCTTTGTCTTGCTCTTAAATCTTGGAGGAAATGCTTTCAACCTTCAACACTGAGTATGATGTTAGCTTGTCATATATGCCTTTACTATATTGAGATATGTTCCCTCTATACCTACTTTGTTGACAATTTTATCATAAATGGATTTTTAACTTTGCCAACAGGTTTTTCCACATCTATTGAAATGATCACATGATTTTTATTCTTCAATTTGTTATGTGGTGTATCACCGAGAATGATTTGTGGATACTGAACCATCCTTACATTCCTGGAACAAATCCCACTTGATCATGGTATACGACCCTTTTAATGTATTGTTTAATTCAGTTTGCTAACATTTTATTGAGAACTTTTGCATTGATGTTCATCAGTGATATTGGCCAGAAATTTTCTTTTGCAGAGATATCTTTGCCTGGTTTTAGTATCAAGATGATGCTAGCCTTGCAGAAAGAGTTTGGAAGTGTCTTTGCTCTGCAATTTTTTGGGGAGAGTTTAAGGATAGATGTCAACTCTTACCCAAGTGTTTGCTAAAATTCACCTGTGAAGCCACCTGGTTCTAGACTTTCACTTGCTGGCAGTTTTTGTTGTTTTCTTTTTTTGTGTTTAGTGATTTTTGTAATCATGCTGTTCAAATTTTCTGTTTCTGACTGATTCAGTCCTAGGAGACTGTATGTTTCCAGAAATTCATGTTTATCCTCTACATTGTTCATTTTATTGGCATATTACTATTCATAGTAATAGCTTGTAATCCTTTGTATTTCTATGGTGTCAGTTCTAACTTCTTTTTCATTTCTGATTTGACTGACTTGAGCTTTTTTTCTTGATGAATCTGGCTAATGGTTTATCGATTTTTGCCTATTTTTTCAAAGAACCAACTCTTAGTTTCATTGATCTCCTCTACTGTTTATTCAGTCTCTTATTTCATTTACTTCTGCTCTGACCTTACAGCATTAATCGGGGATTATTTTTATAGTTCTTTTTTGTCCCTTCTCCATTTGCTCTCTTCCTTTGTGATTTGTTGACTATCTTTGTGTTATGTTTGAATTCCTTTATTTTTTTGTGTTTGTATCTACCATAAATTTTTGGTTTGTGGTTGCCATGAGGTTCGTTTATTTATTTATTTATTTACTTACTTATTTATTTATTTATTTTTGCTTTTTAAGGCTGCAACCAAGGCATATGGAAGTTCTGGGCTTGGAGTCGAATCAGAGCTGCAGCTGCCAGCCTACTCCACAGCCACAGAAATGCCAGATCTGAGCCGCAATTGCAACCTACACCACAGCTCATGACAATGCCAGATCCTTAACCCACTGAGTGAGACCAGGAATCGAACCCACCTTCTCATGGATACTAGCCGGGTTTGTAACCTGCTGAGCCACAATGGTAACTCTTACATACATGATTATTTTAAGTTGCTGACCACTTAAGTTTGAATGTATTTTAATACCATTGCACTTTTACTCCCATGTTTACTGTTCTGGACATTATATTCTACATCTTTGTGTCTTGTGTATCCCTTAACTACTTATCGTGGATCTAGATGATTTTACCACTTTGCCTTTTAATCTTCATTCAAGCTTTATAAGTGGCTGATTTACTACCTTTATTGCATATTTGCTTTTAGCAATGACATTTTTTTCCTTTTGTAATTTTCAAATTTCTGGTTATGGTTAAGAGCCTTTCATTGACTCTTGGATATGTACAGGTAGCTAAATCTTGATCTAATTTTACAAAACCAGTTCAAAAATGCATTTCACTCAAGCCATGGCAGCTTGAGCAAATTAAAAATGAAGAATGAGGAATCTGTTTATGTCTCTATAATACACCTCTTGTCCGCTAGCAGATATATTATACACTGTATAACTCTGAGATTAATAAGGTACATCTGGGGGAGTTTCCATCATGGCTCAGTGCTAATGAGCCCAACTAGTATCTATGAGGATGCAGGTTTGATCCCTGGCCTTGTTCAGTGGGTTAAGAATCTGGCATTGCCGTGAGCTGTGGTGTAGGTCACAGACAAGGCTCGGACCTGGGGTTGCTGTGGCTGTAGTGTAGGCCGGCAGCTATAGCTCCAATTCTACCCCTAGCCTGAGAACTTCCATATGCTGCGGGTGTGTCCCCCCACAAAAAAAAAAAAAAAGAAAGAAAGAAAGAAAAGACAAAAATAAAAAAGGTAATCTGGTCTGGTCTAGATGCAATTATATCTCCTGCATATAGATAAGCAAGGCTGTATTCTGGTCTCCTATAGCCCTATTTACAGAAGGCTGGGGCTAAAGAGAGCAGATAAACTTTCAGAGAACATGACACGCAGACATGCCATCTGAAACTGTCTACTGGCAAGAGTCTTCTCAGGGGTCCCGGAAGCTTATAGCACCAACTTCAACTACAAAAAAATCTCTGCAGTGTAGCCTGACTGCACTGACTTCTTTTTCTAACCTTTACTAAAGTAAGCAAAGTCAGACTAACCAGAGTTACTGATAAAAAGGGAAGAAGAAAAATAATTAATACCATAAAGAAAGAAGAGGCAAATATGGGCTATCCAAAATGTGAGGAAGAGAGAATTTAACAGAGTCTTGGATGATGACAGGCTTCATTTTGCTGTTTTAGTTTGAATCAGGGAAAAGAAATGACCAGGAATGACAATGACATACAAGTTATAATAAAAAACAGAAGTCATGACAGTGGGGAGAAAATGCTCTATAATGCCAATGGCCACTAAAAAGCAGAAGACAAAAGAATCATAATATTCAAATTTGAGGAGACCTGAGTGCTAACTAATCCAGCTTCTTGCCAAATAAAGTACTCTCATATTTCCGTCTAGATAATCCTGACACATGATCATCCAAACCCCTGGTTTACTCCTTTGAGTTTGAGAGCACCAATTAAACCCAATGGCCCAATCACTGCACAGACCTCGTACTACGTGGAAACCTGTCCCTACTCCTCCTCACTTCACTTCTACTGTGGGAATACAAGGAAGTCTAATTCCTCATCTACAAGACAGGCCACCCGATTCTTTTGTCTTTTTGTCTTTTTAGGGCCGCACCCATGACATCTGGAGGTTCCCAGAACAGGGGTCGAATCAGAGCTGTAGCCACCAGCCTACACCACAGCCACAGCCACGCCAGATCCGAGCCGCATCTGCCACCTACACCACAGCTTATGGCAACACCGGATCCTTAATCCACTGAGCAAGGCCAGGGATCGAACCTGCAACCTCATGGTTCCTAGTTGGATTCGTTTCTGCTACACCATGACGGGAACTCCCTGATTCTTTTTTCAATGCTGGTGAAATTTTCCTCATAAAATAGTTTGAGCCGCAGTAAAATCAATATGGCCCAACAGTTAACTGAGTGAACTATAATAGCCAACTGTCTAATTTCAGCTCCTGGTTTTACTAATCATTATGTGGCCTTCCATAAATCACTTATTTATGCAATGCCTCAAGTTCTTAATCTATTTTTTAAAAAGCGAGAATAGGAGAGTTCCCATCATGGCTCAGGGGAAACGAATCTGACTAGCATCCATGAGGAGACAGGTTTGATCCCTGGCCTTGCTCAGTGGCTTAAGGATCTAGCGAAGCTGTGGCTGTAGCATAGGCCAGCAGCTACAGCTCCGATTCAACCCCTAGCCTGGGAACCTCCATATGCCAAAGGTTTGACTCTAAAAAGACAAAAAGTCAAAGAAAAAAAAAGGGGGGCAAAACTAATAATACCTCCTCACAACACTGGTCATGACCGAGTTAATACCAGTCAATTCTCACTATTCACAGGAATTATGTTCTATAAAGTCACTGTGAATATACATTAGCCAATACTGAACATTACTCCTAGGAGAATTATAGGGTCAGGTTCCTGACAGCCTCCTGTTAACATTTTCATCAACAGACTGATATATAGCCTTGTTTTATATGTGTTTCTGTTTAAAGATACTTCACTGGAAAGTACGCTTGTACTGAGCTGAAAGAAGGAAGCAGAGCTGGCTGTGCTCCCCCTCAGCTGGGATGCACACTCTGGGCAACCCCAGTGTGCAGCTCTGCCCAGGAACGAACTTGAGAGGACAGGAGGCATTGATGTGGGGTTACAAATAAATGTAGCAAGCCCACAGACATACAATCCAAAAGTAGCGAGGACTGACCAGAGAGGTCAGTTACTTCAAACCAGTTCTAGCACAGAAGACACCGACAACAGCTCCTATTTTTATAAAACCACCATCATCCTCATCATCACTATTCTCACAGGCAACCAGTTTGCTGTAACCAGTAGAGAAGACATTGAAAAATTCACCTTCTCTACTACTTGAATTTTAAAGTTTCTTTCAAAGACTTCTTTAGCTCCTAAAAAATTATGAGGATTGTCCACGGGGCAAAAACAGATACTGTCATACACTCTTGATTGAGCATAAACTGGCACAGCTTTTGTAGAAAGAAAATTAGTAACATTTTAGTTAATACATTTAATTTAATAAATTTGATTTAATAAATTTAGTGATATTTCTTTTATAACTTTCATCAAGAATATGAGAGAAATTCCTTTAATCCAGTAAATGCCCCTGTAAATCTATCTTCTATAGAAATGATGAAAAATAAAATGATAGTAAAAATATAGATTTTTCTTCTACTCTGAAAAATAAAAAATATGTTCAGAGTTTCCTTGCAGTGCAACAGGTTAAGGATCTAGTGCTGACACTGCAGCAGCTTGGGTTGCTGCTATGGTGTAGGTTTGATCCCTGGCCCAGGAAACTCCACATGCCACAGGTGTGGCCAAAAAAACCCCATAATTGTTCAAAAAGGTGAAAAATTACAAACAATGTATTCTATTAGGAAATTTGCTAAATAAATTACATTAATGACACTGGAATCTTATGCAGACATCAAAAATCCCTTGAAAACAATTTTTAGCATGGGAAAATTTTATGGTAAAATGTTAAAACCAATACAAAAAAAAACCCCAAAAATCCTAACTCACCAGATACAAATTTGTACGTAAGATTTCACCTCCACTAATGGGAAAGAGAAACATGAACAAAGATGCAGGAAAACAGAACACAGTCTCATAGTGACCTCACAGCCTTGCAGGAGCAGATTCCACTCCTGTTGCCTAACACTCCCCTGAATTTTCCTACATTTCTAAAGTGAACCTACACCGCCCTTGCAAGCAGAAAAAGAAGACAAAAAAAGCCAACTGTGACTCCCCTTCAGGTTTCCTTTGCCCTTGAGCAAAAGGGAGAGAAAAAAGAGGCATGAACATCTGGTTCAGAATCCTAAGTGAAAAGGAGATGACAGGATAGTCAGCTGTTAGTATTTTAAAATCAGGAGATATGTGCACATTCTTGAATTCAGCAAAGGAAATAGCATTATAAGGGACCTTGAGGATTAGAGAAAGAAAAAAAGAATAAAGGCCTTTGAGTAAAGCAAAACACTAGAATGCAAAGAAAACAGCTTAGGTTTGAAGGAGAAGTAAGAGTTGTTGATCGATGACAGTGGCAAAGGATTACAGCACATACATAAATACGAGCCAGTGGGTATTAGTAAGGACAAAATTCAGAGCATAGCACACATAACAGCAGTTAAATCTTTCCCTCACCAATGATTACTACAGCTATAAAAACTATGGGCATTTTTATTGTTTTTTAAATAATTCAATGAATTTTATTATATTTATATATAATATATAGAGTTGTACAATCATCATCACAACCTAATTTTAGAACATTTCCATCCCAAACCCTGAGTCCACTCCTCCCTCCCAACACCTGTCCCCTTCGGAAATTATTAGTTTTCCAGTCTATGAGTCCATTTCTATCCTGCAAATAAGTTCATTTGTATACTTTTTTAAGATTCCACATATAAGGGCATTTTTATTCTTACAGCAAAATATAAGCATACTAGTTTGCTTTTAAAAAGCTTTCTTATTATTTTTCTTTTTCATTTACAATTTATAAAAGAAGCAAATCTTTCAAATATGTTTAAAATTGCTGATTTATGAATATGTTTAAAGTTGCTTCTTTTTCCCTACCTTAACCTGTTGGAGAGTATACTCTACCAAAAAGAAAATAAATATAATTGACTTTTTTTTTGGCGCTCCTGAGGCATGCAGAAGTTCCCAAGCCAGGTACAGTCTGCTGTGGTAGAGTGGGCTAATGACCTAGCTTATCTCTGTGGAGGCGCTGGTTCAATCCCCAGCCCAGCTCAGTGGGTTAAAGATCTGGCATTGCCACAAGCTGTGGCACAGATGGCAAATGTGGCTCAGAGCTGGTACTGCTGTGTTATAGGCTTGCAGCTGCAGCTCCGATTAGACACCTAGCCTGGGAACTTCCATATGCTGCAGGGGGGAGGGAGGAAGGGAGGAAGGGGCTATAAATCCTCGCACAAGAGACAGAATGGCTTGCTGACAAAGGCAGAGTTCTGCTGAAACCTGATCCTATACCGTTGCAAATAAAACCCCTAAGAAAAGGACTGCAGTAGTGAGCAAGTGGGTGGAGATGGTGACAGTGAAGGGGATGCCTGAGCAGCTCCCTGAGGAGCCATCTGAGCAGGATTGAGGGGGCTGCCTGATGCCCAGCCTCCAGCCTGATACAGAAGCTCAGGTGAGGTGTGCGAGCAGCCGGGAGGACAGCGAGCTCAGGCCTGTTAGAGCATGACCTGCCGTGCTCCTTCCCTTTCCAGGGGGAAACATCCATCACTAAGTTTTCCATAGCTGTCACCAATATACAGAAACTACGTAATTTTTACAAACACAAATTGACTTAATCCAAGAGAATAATCTGTATTTCAAGAGTATGTCATCCTACTTTTTTCACATCAAAATGTTCATTCTTTTACCAAAGGATAGAATTTGATATCCTTTTTGAATTTTAAAGAAATTACCAGCTCTAATGAGTTTACTTGACAAAATTACAAGTTGGACATCCCCAATCAGGTCTCTAATTTTTTTTACTTTATACACCTAGTAGGCACCTGCCAACCTATCCGAGGCCAGAATAGTAAGCAGGAAACAGCCCAGCAAAAGGGCAGAGGGAGCAGCAGGTGCACAGCGACAAGGGTGAGAGAGGACGTCTTTCAAGTGTCCACCTCCAGAAGTTTGCAAGCAGGAGGAGTAGGATACGGCCATGGAAGCACACAGGCCTCCAGGAGACCCTGCAGGCAACTCAGAGGCTACGATTTGGTCCAAGGGCCAATGAAAGGTCATTAGTTCAACTTTTTAATGTATGCACTTCAAAAACTTTTTCCAAGTATATTTTTATTTGGTTAATTTTTCAGACTCAAAAGCGCATCAAATTTATTCCTGTTAAATTTTGTCTAAATCACAGTAGTTGTAGCTATGGTCTACTGAGACTAATTCCTAATCAATCATACAACATATTTACTGTTTCTTTCCACTTTATATCTTCTGGAAGTATAACTATATCCTTTGAATGTTTCTCCTATGTCCTCCTTAAAAATGATGCTTAGCTTCAGGAGGACATGCTTCCAAAACTTTTTAAACTTGGACTTCAAATTATTAACCAGCATCTCTGAATATCTTTATTTATTAATTCTTCAACCAATTTCTAACCTGAGGCATATAGAGGTTCACAGGCTAGGGTCAAATCAGAGCTACGGCTGCTGACCTACGCCACAGCCATAGGATCATTAACCCACTGAGCAAGGCCAGGGATCAAACCCACATACTCATGGATCCTAGTTGGGTTCATTAGCCACTGAGCCACAAAGAGAACTCTCCCAACTAACAATCTTTATTTATATTTCTTCACCTTGCCTACACTAAGACACCCTGGCAACGGTATCATGCCAAAGTTTAAATTCACTACTTGGTATCTAAGTATATTTTCACAATGCATCTAAGCCAGCTGAAATCCCTAGCAGTCCCATTCATTACTTAGGTCAAAACTGTTTAAAGGTATGGTCTACGCTTTGTGCAACAGATGTGGTTGTTTCCCTCAAAACTGTAAAATATCCAAGCTACTGTGGTGCTCCAAGTCGCCTTACCACACAGTTTGAGAACCGTAGCTCTAGCCTTCAAATCTAAGAAGAAATAAAGGCTGTACTTGACATAATCTAGTCTCTGAAATTCATACTGCATTACAGTGCTTCCTTTTAAGGTGTTTGCAGGCTCTACTTTTAATCTTGCCTGGGATCAACATGAAGAAAACTGTCTGGTTTATAGAATCGGAAAACTATGATACTTGATGATCTCCAGTTTTCTACAGACTCTTCCATTTTCCATGTCCTCAGATAAAACCAAAATAAATTCAATGAGTGTATATAAAAGTTCATTCAGTATTTGATATCATGTTTAATCTTTACCCAATATTTTAAATTTTTATAACCTACTAAATCACCTGTTCACTAGTAGTATCTCCAGGAACAGACAGGGAGTTCCCTTGTGGGTTAAGGATCTGGTATTGTTGTGGGATCTGGTTCAACCCTGGCCCAGGCACTTCTGAGTGCCATGGGAGAGGCCAAAAAAAGAAAAAGAAAAAGACAAAGAAAAAGCAGCAGCTGAGACGTCTCTAGCTGTGATCAAGGAGTTGAATGTTACACTCAGAGAATTAGTTTTTTGTTTCAGTCCCACCTCTACCACTTGCTAGCAGCCTCATCATGCACTAGTTTTAAATCTCTGCAGGTCTTAATTTCTTTCTTTGTTAAAAGAATGATATCTAATTCAAAGCACTGTTGTGATGAATAAATACAACTTAGAAAGCAATAACTGTTCAACAAATAATAACAACTTCACACGTATATGTCTAAGTACTTGTAAGCCCACAAAAGTTGACAGAAAGGAAATGATAAATGATCTCACAAAGGGTTTAAAAGCCAAAAATTAAAATAGTGAAACTATATCTGGTGGTCAAAGACTGAATGAAAGTTGTGTTCCGTAGAAGTAACTGAGATACACAGCTACTGAAGACAATGTGAAACTCAAGTATAGACATATGCAGAAATTTCAAGGTTATATGGGAGTCTGATACAAATGACCCAAGCTAGTCCATTACTTGTCACTCCAACTATGAAGAACCAAGAAACATACTGGAAGACGAACACATCAAAGAAACAGAATACAGTTTTCCCTATTTCCTTTACACTATACACATTTATTTTAGGAGATCTGATTAAAATTAAACAAAACAAAAGTAAATAATTTAATTAACAAACAAAGCCATACAAAGCATATACTAGACAGATCAATAATACCAGAGGATAAAACTCACACATAAATCTGCTTTATCATTTAATCAAAAATACAAATATGTCTGAATCTGTATCTCTCTTTTCTCAAAACTGGTATCTAAAATTAGACTAACACTTCAAATTACTGTATATAATTCATAATTTTATATTTACCTCAATTATTCACCTCTGCTCAATATCGTTTAAAATATTTTTTTTAAATAATGTGGGGGGGACTACACCTGTGGCATGCAGAGCTTCCTGGGCCAGGGACAGAACCCGCACCACATCAGTGACAATGTTTAATCCTTAACTACTAGGCCACTTTTGAACTCTTATCTTTTAATTATCTTTTATAATTGCGGGGATCATAAAGATTTTTATCACACTCAAAAGTATTCTCCTTGGAGTTCCTGTTGTGGCGCAGTGGAAACAAATCTATTAACCATTAGGCTGCGGGTTCAATCCCTGGCCTTGCTCAGTGGCTTAAGAATCCAGCATTGCCATGAGCTGTGACATAGGTCGCAGACGCGGCCAAGATCTCAAATTGCTGTGGCTGTGGTGTAGGACAACAGCTAAAGCTCTGATTCGATCCCTAGCCTGGGAACCTCCATATGCCATGGGTGTGCCCCCCCAAAAAAAGTGTTCTCCTTAAAATGACAAGTTAAATTTTCACAAAATGGAAATTCTCCTTGTGGCTCAGTGGTAATGGGCCCGACTAGTATCCATGAGGATGTGAGTTCGATCCCTGGCCTTGCTCAGTGGGTTAAGGATCTGGTGCTGCAATGAGCTGTTGGTGTAGGTCAAAGGTTGGGCTCAGATGCTGTGAGGCTGTGGCTGTGGTGTAGACCAGCAGCAGTAGCTCCAATTCCACCCCTAGCCTGGGAACTTCCATATGTCGTGGGCACAGCCCTAGAAAGCATAAATAAATAAATAAATAAATAAATAAATAAATAAATAAATATTCACAAAACACTATCTGGAATATTTTTATAGAAGAGATGAGAGGGTCTTAAAAAACACATACTTAAAAAGAAAAAAAGGAAACCATGCAAATTAAAACTATTGATTGCCAGCATATTACATTAATTCAATGACAGAAAAGGAAAAGCCTCACAAATAGGATCACAGTGAGCCATCAGAGATGAAGGTGAAGAGAAAACAACAAAGAGAAAAGTGGGTTCTAAGTGATGAAGAAAGGAAAGGAAAGACAGAAGAGCATGCTTTGGAGTTCTGCATAAAGTATAATTCCATTTTAAGTATATTCTGATTTACGGAAAGAAAGTGTATAAAGTTATTATAACCATATGATGGTTCAAAGTTATCACATGTTCCTTTAAATAGTGTGTTCAGCCTATAATATATACAGGCCACCAAAATTAGGCTGAAGTGAAGAGCTACATGTTTGCCACAAGTAATCAAGGGACAAATCTGCACATAAAAAATACTCTACGTATTGATGGAGAAAACACCCAGAAAGTGTAGGGATTCGCTGTACATGACATAGGACAAAATTACATGCAAGGATGAAATCATGGATCATTGTGGTCCAACCGGTTTGCACTGGCACAGTGTTCAGTTTTTGCCTTTTTTTTTTTTTTTTTTTTTTGCTTTGCTTTTTAGGGCTGCACCTGCAGCATACGGAAGTTCCCAGGCTAGGGGCCTAATCGGAGCTACAGCTGCCCGCCTACAACACAACCACAGCAATACCAGATCCTAGCCAGGTCTGCGACCTACACCACAGCTCACAGCAACACTGGATTTTTAACCCACTGAGCGAGGCCAGGGATCGAACCCGCAACCTCATGGTTCCTAGTCGGATTTGTTTCTGCTGTGCCATGAAGGGAAATCCCAGCCTTCAGTTTTTTCAAAGGTTTCCTGTCAGCATCAGTATTAGGGAAATGGTGACACATGCACCCCCAGGAAATCCAGGATGTCCCCTAGCTGGGCTCCTCTATCTGTAAATGTGCCCAGTGACTCCCATTGCTTTCTCTAGAGCAAAGCACAAGCTACTTCTGCAGAGCATGCCATACCTTTCTGGAAGCCTTTGGCCGTGTACTTCTGCTTTCCACTTAGCTTCATTATCTTCCGCTCTTTGTTGCTGCATTTGATCAAAAATAGCATGATAATGTTCATATTGTCCTCGCGAAGAAAGCAATGCTGGAGCCACAGCCCCGCCACTGCCAAAAAAGGGAGCCTAGGAATTAAACAAAGAACTCTCACATGCTTATCTCATAGGGCCTCAAAAGAAAAAAGCAAATTTCAACACTTGACTCTTAAAAAATAATTATCTAATTTAACATATTAATAAACATAGAGCCTAAAGCAAACTGTTTTCCTACTATATTATAACCATTAACAATCAAAGAGTAGTACACTTTATTAATAAAGCATAATTTAATGTAACAAAATATAAATTACGTAAATATGGAAAAATCTGGTCTTAAGAGATTTTGCAACAAGTTTCTAGTATACATTCTACTAAGTTTAAATATGTATAGGTTATTAGTAAAGCAGAGCCTGCTTATGTAACACTCACAATCGTATCTAACAAAAACTTATAGCATTTAACATGCCCCAAATCCAATTTGATAAGCAGTGAAGATATAAACATCATTGAAACATACTCTAGATATAAATAAAAGGAGCAAAACAACATATGTATCCTTAAGCAGTTTAAAAACAAATTAGGAAACAAAGCATAAAAGTAGAAAAACATTTCATTTCCTGTGGTAAATGAATGGCAATAAGCACATTCTTAAGTAAGTACTGAGCAAATTTACAAAACTGAAAAAAAAATATCAGAAGTGAAAATCTCTTTCAAAAAAAAAAATCACAGAGTTCCCATTGTGGTGCAGCAGAAATGAATCCAACTAATATCCATGAAGATGCAGGTTTGATCCCTGGCCTTGTTCAGTGGGTGAAGGACCCAGCATTGTCAGGAGCTACGGCGTAGGTCACAGACACAGTTCAGATCTGGCACTGCTGTGGCTGTGGCATAGGCCAGCAGCTGTAGCTTTGATTCGACCGCTAGCCTGGGAACTTCCCTATATGCCTCGGGTGTAGCCCTAAAAAGTAGAAAAAAAAATCCCTTGGAGTTCCCACTGTGGTGCAATGGGATCAGCATCATCTTTGTAGCCCAAGATGTGGATTAAATCCCAGGTGTGGCACGGTGGGTTAAAGGGTCTTATGTTGCTATACCTGTGGCAAGATCTGATTCCTGGCCCAGAAACTCCATACGCCGTGGGCATCCCAAAAAGAAAAAAATCACTTAAGAAAAATATTCTTCAACCCAGCCTTGAAAGTAATATAACAAAGGAAGATTAAATGATTAAACATTGGAGTTCCTGATGTAGCTCAGTGGGTTAAGAACCTGACATAGTCTTTGGGAGGATACGGGTTCAATGGCTGGCCTTGATCAGTGGGTTAAGGATCTGGTGTTGCCACAAGCTGCCGCACAGGTCACAGATGGGGCTCAGATCCGGTGTTCCTGTGGCTGTGGAATAGGCCAGCAACTACAGCTCTGATTTAACCCATAGCCCAGGAACTTCTATACACCACAGGTGTAGCCATAAAAAGAAAAGATAAAAAATTGTAAAACAAATAAATAAGTGATTAAACATGAACCATGGTATTAAGGTAAAACTTAAAGTAACAATAAGCAACATAGGTACACATTTAGGAGTCGGCATGAAGAGGAATGCCGTGAGAGGGGAGGAAGCAGGGAGCACTAGGCTTGGGCATAAAACGCCCAGTACAGATTAAGATGGCGGAATAGAAGGACTGGAGCTCAACTTCTCTCCCAAATAACAGCAAAACTACAACCAAATGCCGAGCAGCCTTCAACCAAATGGACTGTAAACTTCCAAAAAAGATATTCTACTCCAGAAGACAAAGAGGAGACCACATCAAGAGGTAGGAGGGGCGATTACGCGATAGAAGAAACCCCATACCTCCTGGGTGGGAAGCCCCACAGACTGGAAAGTAACTGCATAACAGAGACTTAGCTACAGGACTGAGAGTTCTGAGCCCCACTTCAAAACCCCACGCCTGGGGATCGGGCACAGGGAGAAAGAGCCCCCGGAGCATCTGGCATTGAAGGCCAGCGGGGCTTGTGTGCAGGAGCTCCACAGGACTGGGGGAAACAGAGACCCCATCCTTGAAAGGCACACACAGACTTTCACGTGCACTGGGTCCCAGGGCA
>PVHT021183556.1:1981120-2028551 GCA_004024745.2 Catagonus wagneri
TGCCAGAGGGAGAAGAGAGAGAGAAGGGGACAGAAAAAATATTCGAGGAGATAATAGCCGAAAACTTCCCTAATATGGGAAAGGAACCACTCACTCAAATCCAGGAAGCACAACGAGTACCATATAAAATAAACCCAAGGAGGAACACCCCGAGACACATATTAATCAAAATGACCAAAATTAAAGACAAAGAGAAAATCCTGAAAGCAGCTAGGGAAAAGAAACAAATGACATACAAGGGAACCCCAATAAGGTTATCAGCAGATTTCTCATCTGAAACTCTACAGGCCAGAAGGGAGTGGCATGATATACTTAATGTGATGAAAGGGAAAAACTTCCAACCAAGATTGCTTTACCCTGCAATGCTCACATTCAGATTTGAAGGAGAGATCAGAACCTTTACAGATAAGCAAAAGTTAAGAGATTTCTGCAACACTAAACCAGCTTTACAACAAATCCTAAAGGAACTTCTCTAGGCAGAAAAGAAAAGGCCACGACCAGAAGCAAAAACACCACAAATGACAAGGCTCACCAGGAAAGGCATATATACAATAAAGATACTAAATCATCCACGCACAACTATGCTACCAAAATCAGAAATCGTGAGAAGAGAGCACAAATGCAGGTCACTGGAGATGCACGTGCAACTGAGAAACCAACAACTTAAAACAATCTCATTTGTATATAGACTCCTATATCAAAACTTTACGGTTAAAAAAAAAAGGCAACAAAAACTCCAAACAGTTAATACAATGGCAATAAGAACATATATATCAGTAATTACCTTAAATGTTAATGGACTGAATGCCCCAACCAAAAGACATAGACTAGCCGAATGGATACAAAAACAAGAAAACAACCAATGGATCACTGAAGAAATCAAAGAGGAAATTAAAAAAATACCTAGAAACGAATGACAACAAAGACACAACACTCCAAAACCTCTGGGATTCAGCAAAAGCAGCGCTAAGAGGAAAGTATATAGCAATACAAGCCAACCTCAGGAAACAAGAAAAAGCTCAAATAAACAACCTAACTTTACACCCAAAGCAGCTAGAGAGGGAAGAAGCTAGGTCATGGAAACAACCTAAATGCCCATCGACAGAGGAGTGGATAGGGAAGATATGGTACATACACACAATGGAATATTACTCAGCCATTAAAAGGAACAGAATAACATTTATAGCAACATGGATGAACCTAGAAATTATCATACGAAGTGGAACCAGTCAATTAGACAGCAACACCCAATGCTACCGCTTACATGTGGAAACTAAAGAGACACAATGAACTTCTTTGAAGAACAGACAATGACTCACAGACTTTGGAAAACCTTGGTTTTTCAAATAAGACAATCTGGGGGGTGGGGGGATGCACTGTGGGTTTGGGACACAAAATCTATTGAATTGACTTATGATCTTTGTACACCTATAACTGAAATAAAATTCATTGTTAATATGAAAAAAAAAAAAAACGCCCAGTACAGAAAACTGCTATCAGCCTAAGGTGCCAGTCATACAAGAAACGACAACCAAAAGCAGGAGTGAGTACCAAAACCATTTTTAAGATGGCCAGTAAGCCAATTTATGCAAGAATAAGAATAAGGAAGAACGAATTACAGGGCCTGCTGCAACACCAAGTCAAGAACCCTTCAAGTTCAGAAAGGCACCTCAGGAAAAAGCAAACGGTGGATGGAGCTGTGGATTCTCTGGGAACAAGGAAGGATGACCGCAAAGGCGCAGGACACAACCTCAGACACAGGAACCCAAGCAAGTGGGAAAGTCCCAGGCAACAGACATCAGAAAGGATTAGAGTTAAGCAAGCATATAACACTACAGAAGTCAAGGAGAAAGATCTGTGCTGAGAAAAGGAAATCAGTAGCCTCAAAAGCAAAGGCCAAGGACACTGAAAAGAAGACAAACTGATACGACTAAAGTGGAGAAGCAATGCTAAACCTGGACGTGCAGTTGGGGCAGGGTGGGGGGATGCGGGCAGACGCCGGAAGACCACTGGGAAAGGAGAAGAGCTTCCAAGTGACAACATCCTGAGGAAGATGCCTGGCTAAGAAAAGACACCAAAGGGAGCTCCCTTGTGGGGCAGTAGGTTAAGGATCCAGTGTTATCACCGCCACAGCTCAGGGTCGCTGCTGTGGCCTGTGGTGTGGGTGCAATCCCTGGCCTGAGAACTTGCACATGCTGTGGAAAAGACCAAAAATTAAAAAAATGAAAAGAAGAAAAGATACAAAGAAAATATGAGAACCAAATTAAAGACAATTCAATGTACCCACTGAGGTACAATTTGTATTAACACCTTGGCACAATAAGTTGCATACATTATAAGAAAGTCTGATATTTTAAAAATAAACTCAAGATAAATACAGATAATTGATTCAAGATGTTTGAACAGCAAGGGATGAAAGTTGCTAGAAGTAGGGAAGATAAATAATTAGGTACAAAACCCCATCAAGGCGATTTTCATATATATTTTCAATATGTGCATCTCAAAACCAGATGATCAGAATCAGAATTCTGGTAAATGTTGGTCACACCTCCCATGAGACCAGTCACTCCTTGAGTTCAGTCTGGTGCTAGTATCATCTGAAGTTTGAGTGTTCTGGAGTTCCCATCGTGGCTCAGTGGTTAACGAATCCGACTAAGAACCATGAGGTTGCGGGTTCGATCCTTGGCCTTGCTCAGTGGATTAAGGATCCGGTGTTGCCATGAGCTGTGGTGTAGGTGGCAGACGCGGCTCCGATCCCGCGTTGCTGTGGCTGTGGCGAAGGCCGGCAGCAACAGCTCCTGTTAGACTCCTAGCCTGGGAACCTCCATATGCCGCGGGTGTGGCTCTACATAAAGGCAAAAAGACAAATAAATAAATAAATAAATAAATGAAGTTTGAGTGTTCTAATGTTTACGTTTAGCAAAAAACAATGTATATATGTATCTCTGAAAACACCTGTACTCAGTACAGTGCTAACAACACTGTCCTAGAATACAAAAGCAACAGGACCTTTTAGATCCCTCTACTTACTTACCAAGCATAAGTGCATCTTGATGCTCTGACAAATGGATATGCTCATGGAACCACTGCCACAATCAAAAGCGTATCTATCACTCCACAAAGTTCCTTCACGGTCCTATGCGGCCAACGCCCCTCATTCCAGCAACCACTGATCTGCTCTCTGTCACCAAGATTGGATCTGCCTTTTCTTTAATTTCATATAAATGGAATCATACAATATGTACTCTTGTGGCTTCTTTCCTGTAGTATGTTTTTGACTGATCTATGCTGCTTATGCTGCTGCATGTAATAACAGGCTATTCCTTTTCACTGCTGAGTAATATTCCAGTATATTTTCAAACAGATATGTCTCTTACATATCATGGTTATCTACATAATCAAACCATGTCGAATAGTTCATGATTTCTCTAAAAACAAACACTCATAAGAGATACATAAAAAATGGATAAAGTAAAGTTCTTACGTGGCTCAGCTAGTTAAGGATCCAATGTTGTCACTGCAGCAGCTCAGGCCACTGCTGTGGCACAGGTTCAGTCCTTGGCCTGGGAACTTCTGCATGCAGCAGGTGCAACTATAAAAAAATGGATAAAGCAAAAAAGTTCCAGATTTTACAGATACTAAATAATCAGACAATTGGTTATGTATACTGTGAATGTTTCATTATTTAGAGGTATATAAAAATAGTATTAATTTTGAAATATTTCCCTTAATGTTTAGCTTTTGTTTGATCTTTATTTTAGGGATCTCCTTAATTTGTTTCACATTTTACTGAGCTTCTAGGTCCTTATCGACTGTACAGAAATGAAACAGACTAAGCAGTTAAATATTTCAAATCTCGTAGCAGGTAAGTATAGAAACTAACACAGAATTTGCTTTACGTCATGGAAAATAAACTCTTATTCATCCTCAAAGACATTACACAAGTTCATGAAGTGAAGCAGAAACCTATTAAGCACACAGTATCTAACCTGTTGAAAAACTATCAGTTACCAAACACTGACAAAACCATAACTTACGATTAAATACGACTTCAGACATCATAGGGCAAAAACGGTGCTTTAATGCATAGAAGATATACACAAAAACAGCAGAAAAATAATCAGATTCTCAATAGTAATCATGGACAGGAAATAAAATGCTTGACAAGATCTGAGGACCTGCACTTTGGTAGGTTATTACTTTCCAATCATATAAGATATGGGATTTTTTGTTGTTGTTTTGGGCATGGTTTTCTGGCTGCACCCACAGCATGCAAAAGTCCTGGGCCAGGAATCGAACCTGCGCCACAGCAGCCACAGCAGTGGACAAAACCAGATCCTTAATCCACTGTGCCACAAGGGAACTCCTGGGGTTGGTTATGTTAGAATGGGCCACATTCGGAATCATTCCCTGTCATTTAGCAGGTAGTAAGTTCTACTACATACAAAATGGATAGCACAGTATAAAAGTATTAAAGAGTAATTTCTAAAATAAAACTGTATTTCTAAAAACTGTATAAAGTCTATATTAATACAGAATCAGAAAAAGTGACTCACACTAGATTACTGAAGTGTAATATGAAAAATTTGTTATCTCAAACACTGAAAAACAAACTAAGAAAGCCAGGGCAGAACATACATGCTGACCAAAATTTATTCAAATCCTAACTTCGGGGGGAAAAGAAACAACGTAAGAATGCTAACCTTTCCACTTAGCGAATATCTCCTGGGCACCTAAGCAACAAGTGAACTGAGCATGGTCAGGGAAATTCACAGTTCAAAGACCACAAGTAATAGCTGAATGGATGGCACAAATTGAGTGATGACACAGAGGTATAATGGTACATATTCATTCATTCTTTCTTTCTTTCTTTCTTTCTTTCTTTCTTTCTTTCGGGCCACACCCATGGCATATGGAAGTTACCAGGTTAGGGGTCAAACTGGAGCTACAGCTGCCAGCCTATACCACAGCTCACAGCAATGTCGGATCCTTAACCCACTGAGCAAGGTCAGGGATCGAACCGATATCCCATGGACACTAGTCAGGTTTGTAACCCACTGAGCCACAACAGGAACTCCTATATTCATTTTCTATTGCTGTGTCATAAATTAGCACAAGCTCAGCAGCTTGAGATACAGCCCTCTGTTACTAAGGAATCTGGGCCGGGCCGGCTGGGTCCCCACTCCAGATCTCACAGGCAGAAGTCAAGGTGTCCGCAGGGCTGCAATTCTCATCTGAGGCTTATGACCCTCTTCTATGCTCACTGGCTCTTGGCAGGATTTATCTCCTTGTGGCTGTAGCGCCTAAGGTTGCCACTTTCTCACCAGCCAGCTGGTGGTCAGAGAGCACACTGGGCCCTCAGAGGAAACCTACACTTCCCTGCCATATGGACCTGTGCTCTGTGTCTCTATGACCTCCTCCTCTCCTTCCAGTCTGCTACCCCAAGAGACTTACAAAACAGTCACGTGACCCCATGACTGACTGTCCTGTCAACAAGGCCGGGTGACATCATTCACAGGTCCCCTGCTCTCAAGTGGAGGGGAAAACACCAGGTGTGACACCTAGACTCAGGAATTTGGGGACAATCTTAGGGTTCAGGCTACCACAGACCTGTAAAAAATGCTCCATGAACCTAGAGGAAAGGCAAGATGCAGACTGGCAGAACAAAGAAAGGAGAAGGAAGGGAACAAGGGGGGACACTACAAGCCAAGCTCTTAGCACTACTCTAGAAATTTTTCTTCCCTTTTTTTTTTTTTAAGAAATTATGGCTCTCCAACACAGATGGACCTAGAAATTATCATGCTAAGTGAAGTCAGTCAGACAATTAGACACCGACATCAAATGTTATCACTTACATGCAGAATCTAAAAAAAGGACACAATGAACTTTGCAGAACAGATACTGACTCAGAGACCCTGAAAACTCGTTTCCAAATGAGACAGGTTGGGGTGGTGGGGAGATGTACAGAGGGTTTGGGATGGAAATGCTATAAAATTTGGTTGTGATGACTGTTGTACACCTATAAATGAACTAAAATTCACTGAGTAATAAAAAATAAAAATTAAAAAAATAAAGAAATTATGGCTCTGAAAAGTTAAATAATTTGCCCAAGGTTATATAGTCTGGATCTGCCCAAGGGAAATGTCTGAATTAACATATCTAGGTAAATGGCTAGCTAGGCTTTTGGTTACCTAGGAAAATGGTTACAGGTGGGAGAGAAAATGAGGAGGGAGGTAAAGAGAAAGGCAAGTGAAAACACAAAGGAAACTGCAACAGGGGCCTTGGTTCAGCCCTCCAGCAGACAGCACAGCGTGGTGGCAATGGGATGAAATGAGACTGGCAGGGGCCAGCTTAGTAAGGGTCTTCTGAAAACTGAATCTTCAGGTCTACATGAAACTTCAGAAGGACTTTAAGCAGAGCTGTGACAAACTGTATTTGACTTTAAAAAAGATGCCTCTGGAAGGAAGGGTGTACCACAGCCTTCACAGCAAACTTTTAAAGCAAGTTTAAGAGTGTCACATGTTAGTTATCAGTACATGTTACATACCAAATACATGCAGGAAAATTAAGAGGTCATAACAGATGTTGAAGAATTCTAAGTAAAAAGTAAATATACTACCCCACCCCCAAATAATCCAGTTGTATACACCTGAAAGAGCAGAGTGACACCTAAGAAAAAGTGCGGTCATGTAGGTTCACTGCTGCCAAATGCCTACCTTCACTTCACCACCTGCGCCGCCGGCACTCAGCACGTTTCTCCATCCTTGTTCCCTGGCCCTATTTATTTTCTCCAACTTTTGGGAAAACAAACAAAATACCACTTCAAATATTTGATATAAAGTACATTAAATACATTCAGTAATGAAATACACTCAGTAATAAAAGGGAAGCCAGCGTATTCCTTAAAAAAAAAAAAAAGGCATGTGTGGGGAGGCAATGAGGTGGCCAGGGAACATGGATCAGCCTCTTACCCTTTCCTTTTCTTGCCTTTTCATCTGTTCAGCCTTCAGTAAGCTAATCTGTAACAATTTAAAAGACAAACTTCTTAGAACTCTTGAAACAATTACCATATCCAACTTGGCAGAGGAAGAAAAATAAGAGCAAAAATCACTACCTGATCCTTTTGTTTCTTTTCTTTTTCATTCAAATCCAACCTTCCCTTTCTTGCTGCTTCCTTAAATAAAAAAAGAACATCTTTATCAAAAAATAAATATTACTTTTTCTAATTTCATCAATAAAGTTGTATACCAGCAGCTGACATATTCTCAGGTTAAAAAACAGAAATAAGAGGTATTTGTTTGAAAGAAATAAGGAGGAAAGGTTTGGAGGTTTTATAAGATTTGTTTATTTTGGTATAATTATTTTTGCAAAGCTTTAAAATAAGCTGACAGATATCTTTATACCTCAAACATTTTCCTCCTTTCTTCTCTAGGATTCACTTTCTTCACTGGAATTTGATGGGCCTGGACAAAAAGTAAAACTACAAATTAGATAAGGATTTTGAGGTACCCACTCGAAAAAGTAAATGTATGGAAATTTAAAATAAGAAAGAGAAAGCCAATACTGCCATAACTCTCTTTCAAAATATATTATCCCTAGGAAAAAAAAAAAAAAGAGGAGTGCCCATTGTGGCTCAGTGGTTAACGAATCCGACTAAGAACCATGAGGTTGCGGGTTCAATCCCTGGCCTTGCTCAGTAGGTTAACGATCCGGCGTTGCCGTGAGCTGTGGTGTAGGCTGCAGACGCGGCTCGGATCCCACGTTGCTGTGGCTGTGGCAAAGGCCGGCAGCTACAGCTCCTGTTAGACCCCTAGCCTGGGAACCTCCATATGCCGCGGGTGCAGCCCTAGATAAGGCAGAAAGACCAAAAAAAATCTCCATAGTGATTATACACTGTTTGTTAAAGAAAAATATGAAATTCAAAGAAACCATGGAAAAGGGTTCTTCCCCAAACATTAAGAAAAAAAGTGGAATTCCTGTCGTGGCGCAGTGATTTAAGGATCCGGCATTGCCGTGAGCTGTGGTATAGGTCGCAGACGCGGCTCCGATCCTGCGCTGCTGTGGCTGCAGCGTAGGCCAGTGGCTACGGCTCCGATTAGACCGCCTAGCCTGGGAACCTCCACATGCCGCAGGTGCGGCCCTAAAATGACAAAAGGCAAAAAAAAAAAAAAAAAGGAAAAAAGTGTGTGCTCAAAGATGTTAACTTTTTTTCTAAGACTATGCAAACAAAATGTCATTTAGAAAGCCTAACACTGAGGTAAATTTTTCTTTAAAAAAAATTCAAGGGAGTTCCCCTCATTGCTCAGCAGTAACAAATTCAACTACCATCCATGAGGATGCGGGTTTGATCCCTGGCCTTGCGCAGTGGGTTAAAGTATCTGCCGTTGCTGTGGCTGTGGTATAGGCTGACAGTTGCAGTTCCGATTCGACCTGTAGCCTGGGAACTTCCATATGCCCCCATGTGCGGCCCGAAAAAGCAAAAAAAAAAAAAATCAAAAAAAGAGTTAGCAATTCATTTCTCTCCCCACCTCGAGTTAAACCACTGTTAATATTTTCATGAGTATCCTTCCAGACACACAAACACACACACACACTCCGGAGGATCTTAGCTTGTTATGCTTTTTACTATTAACACTATTTCTTGACACTTCCATATCATGGTCATAAGCAAAAAAACATGGGCAATATTCCAAAACCATGGATATAATTAATTTCTTTAAGCATTCCTCTAGAGATAGACGTTGGATTGGTTCCAATTTTCTCCTACTCTGTACTCTGTTAGGAACTTACTTGTGCATACATCTTGTGCCATATGTAAGTCTTTCAAAAAAGCAATTTTTTGGCAATTATAGAGTAAAACTATAATTTAAATGTAGAGAAAAACTGCCCACTCAAGAGACTGCATCAACTTATCCTCCCACTAAAGAATTTATTTCCCCTCAATCTCACAAATACTGAATATGATCAACCTATCTTGAATTTCTGACTTTTGGAAAGCTAATACTTTCTAGTATGTTAGATATTTACATTTCCTCTTTTATATACCAATTGTTCATTTAATTTTAGTGTTGTTCAATTTTACGAACTCTTTGTATATTATGAAAAATTAGGCTAATATAGATGTTGCAAGGATTTTTTCACATTCTGTCTCTGAATTGTTGTTTATTGTATCTTTCACTGCACAGAGGTTTGTAACTTACATATATTTAAGCCTGTCAATCTTTTCCTTTACAACATCTATATGAACTGTTTTACTAAGGAAGATATTCTAGACTTCATTATATTTGTTTCTGCAGTAAGATAGTTTCACTTTTATATTCTGACTTTAAAATATTTATAGTTAGATTTTTATTTTTAAATCTATACGGAATAATTTTTGTTCATGGGATGAGAGAGGAATTAATTTTTTTCTCTAGAAAATCTAACTATCTCATAAGTGTTTATTGGCTGATATATCTTTTCCCCACTGGTTTGAAGTGCCCCATTAATCATAGAATAAATTCACATATTATCTGGGTCAGTTTCCAGAATTCTCTATTCTATTCCATTCACTCATCTCCTCTCTTCTTTTCTTTTACTATGATATAAAGTCTCGGAGTTCCCTTCGTGGCTCAGTGGTTAACGAATCCGACTAAGAACCATGAGGTTGCGGGTTCGATCCCTGGCCTTGCTCAGTGGGTTCTGGATCCGGTGTTGCTGTGAGCTGTGGTGTAGGCTGCAGACACAGCTCGGATCCTGCGTTGCTGTGGCTGCGGCGAAGGCCGGCAGCTACAGCTCCTGTTAGACCCCTAGCCTGGGAACCTCCATATGCCGCGGGTGCGGCTCCAGATAAAGGCAAAAAGACAAAAAATAAAAATACATAAATATTATATAAAGTCAAGAATAGAAAAATAAAGGACATACACAGAGGTTATCCAAAATAAAGGAAATACGCATGTATTCCTTTATTCCATGACTACCACAGAAATCAAGGAACAGAACACTGACCACACACAGAAGCCCCCACATGCTCTGCCTCCATGACAGAGGCAGCCACCACCCTGACTTTCCTAATTACCACCTCACTTTTCTTTATTGTTCTGTCACTTACCTATGCCACCTTAAACAGTACGGGTTTAGGGTTTTTTTCTGTTCTTTTTTTTGGGGGGGGGGTCTTTTGTCCTTTTAGGGCTGCACCCGAAGCACATAGAGGCTCCCAGGTTAGGGGTCAAATCGGAGCTGTAGCCGCCGACCTACACCACAGACACAGCAACACCAGATCCAAGCCACATCCACAACCTATTCCACAGCTCAAGGTAACGCCAGATCCTCAAACCACCAATCAAGGCCAGGGATCGAACCTGCGTTCTCATGGTTGCCAGTTGCGCTCGTTAACCACTGAGCCACAATGGGAACTCCTGACTTTTATTTTAATAGAATTACACAATATATATTCCTTTGTAACTTGCTCCTGTTGCTGTTTTCAGAATCATCCATGTTACTATTTGTATCTGCATTGATACATAATATCCTATTGATGTTGACTCCTTTCTTACACAATTATCTTGCCATTTTCTCAGTAGCTCTAAAGTATTTGAGGGAGTCTGTCACTCTTTCCATTTCCTTTTATGATTACTCATTCTTGCATGCTCACCTTCTATCAAGCCACTTTACTGAATTCATTTATATTATTCTTTTCTTCTCAACTGCGTCCACAGCAAGTGTGTGTTTCCAGGCTAGGGATGGAACCTGAGCCACAGCAGTGACAATGCTGGATCCCTAACCTGTTAAGTCACCAGGAAACTCCTCTTCATAGTATTCTCCTGCTTTTCTAGATAGGCAATCATATAATCTGTAAAAGTCTGTTTTTTCCCCTCTCTCCATATTCAGGTTTCTTCTTTCTTTAAATTTTTAATTACATTGGCTAGGTTTCTACAGTAATATTAATTAATAGCAATCATTGCAAACATCCTTTCCTTTTCCCTAACTTTAAAGTAAATGCTTCCATTTTTTCATCATTATGTATAATGGCTGGCATGGGTTTCTGGTATATATAACTGTGCCAAGTTAAGAACTTTCCTATTTCCGGAATCAAAGAAATCTGCTTTTTTTTTCCAAACAATTTCACTGAGATATGACAGACACACAAAAAGCTATACATGGTTAATATATATAGGGAAAGAAGTTTTTTTAAAAAAAGTATTAAATTTTACAGAACTTTCAGTATCTACTGAGAACATTTATATATGACTTTCTCTTCTAATCTACCAATGTAGTGAAATTAACTAGTTTCTTACTGTTGAACCATCCTTGCATTCCTGAAATGTATCCTATTTGATAAATTGCTTGATTTGTTTTTTTTGAAAAACTTCTTTTAGTTCTGCACGTGTGCCCATAAGTATAGCTAATCCACGTTTTCTTTTCTTATCCTCTGCTGACTACTCAATTTTGTGATCATTGTTAAGCCTACAGAATGATCAATTTCTCAAACAATTCAAAATACAATTTCATATACCAAAAAAAGATTACAAGTATTTACAGGATACTCTAAGTTATGTGTTGTACAACAGTTTTTAAATTTTTCAGCTTCCTTAAGAAAAAAATGAATATAGAAAGAAACATTGTACAAAATTACCAATTTCTGGTTTCAATACAAAAGAAAGCAGATGCTACATTAAAAAATTATTTCAGTGGTCATTTATACTATTTTTAAAACAATTCGGCATTTGATTAAATGGATTAAAGATATAGATATAAGACCACATACTTAGAGGAAAACATAGGCCAAACACTCTCTGACATAAATGATACCAACAACTTCTCAGATCCATCTATCAGAGTAAGGACAATAAAAAGAGAAATAAACAAATGGGACCTAGTTAAACTTCAAAGTTTCTTCACAGCTAAGGAAACCCTAAACAAAACGAAAAGACAACCCACAGAATGGGAGAAAATATTTGCAAATGATTCAACTGACAAGGGATTCATCTCCAAAATTTACAAACACCTCCTTCAGCTCAATACCAAAAAAACAAACAACACCATCAAAAAATGGGCAGAGGTTCTAGGCAGACAGTTCTCCAAAGAAGACATGCACATGGCAAATAAACACATGAAACGATGTTCAACATCACTTGTTATTAGAGAAATGCAAATCAAAACCACTATGAGGTACCACCTTACACCAGCCAGAATGGCCATCATCAAAAAGTCTACAAACAATAAGTGCTGGAGAGGGTGTGGAGAAAAAGGATCCCTATTACACTGTTGGTGAGAATGCAAATTGGTGCAACCACTGTGGAAAACAGTATGGAGATTCCTTAGAGAACTAAAAATAGAATTATCGTTTGATCCAGCAATCCCACTCCTGGGCATCTATCCAGAGGAAACCATGACTCGAAAAGACACATGTACTCCAGTGTTCATTGCAGCACTCTATGCAATAGCCAGGTCATGGAAACAACCTAAATGCCCATCGACAGAGGAATGGATAGGGAAGATATGGTACATACACACAATGGAATATAGTACTTAGCCATTAAAAGGAACAAAATACCAACATTTATAGCAACATGGATGGACCTAGAAATTATCACGCGAAGTGAAACCAGTCAGGCAATTAGACAGCAACATCCAATGCTGCCACTTAAATGTGGAAACTAAAAACACACAATGAACTTCTTTGCAGAATAGATAATGACTCACAGACCTCGGAAAACCTATGGTTTCCAAATAAGACAATCTGAGGTGCGGTGGGGAATGCACTGAAGGTTTGGGACAGAAATGCTATCAAATTGAGTTGTTTTGATTTTTGTACACCTATAATTGTAATAAAATTCATTATGCAATGGAAAAAAAGTTATGTTTACACTAAAAAAAATTATTTCAATGGTCATTTATATTATTTTTAAAACAATTCAGCATTTGATTAAATCATTAAACTTTATCCACTAACAATTTCATTTCAGAGCAGCTATATTTTGGCAAAAGTCAGTGTTATAACTTCATATATCCCTTACTGCTTCAATTTTCTAAATTTTGTAAAATGACCAGAACAGATAAGCACCAAAATTCTAAAAGCAAATTCAGAATATCATAAAAGAATGACTCTCAATCAATATGAAATTAATAAAATTAATTCCTGGAGTTCCCATTGTGGCTCAGAGGAAACAAATCCAACTAATCCATGAGGATGCAGGTCTGATCCCTGGCCTTGCTCAGTAGGTCAAGGATCTGGCGTTGCTGCAAGCTATGGTGTGGGTCACAGATGTAGCTCAGATCCTGTGTTGCTGAGGCTGTGGTGTAGGCCAGCAGCTGTAGCTACAATTGGACCCCTAGCTTACGCACTTCCATATGCCATGGTTGCAGTCCTAAAAAGAAAAAAAAAATAATTCCAGAAATATATCACTGTTAAGATATTATATACCTCACAACATAAAAAAGAGAACTAGAGGAGTTCCCACCATGGCGCAGCAGAAACTAATCCAACTAGTAACCATGAGGTTGCAGGTTCGATCCCTGGCCATGCTCAGTGGGTTGAGGATCCGGCGTTGCCATGAGCTGCGATGCAGATTACAGACGCAGCTTGGATCTGGCATTGCTGTGGCTCTGGTGTAGGCTGGTAGTTACAGCTCTGATTAGACCCCTAGCTTGGGAACCTCCCTATGCAACAGTTGTGGCCCTAAACTGACAAAAGACAAAAAAAAAAAAAAAAGAAAGAGAGAGAACTAGAAAGGGATGAAATCTACTTTCAGTAAAAAAAAAATACAAGAAGACCACAAACAACAAATGCTGGGGAGGATGTAGAGAAAAGGGAACCCTCCTGCACTGTTGGTGGGAATGTAAGCTGGTACAACCGCTATGGAAAACAGTATGGAGGTACCTTGGAAAACTACAGATAGAACTACCATATGACCCAACAGTCCCACTCTTGGGCATATATCTGGACAAAACTTTCCGTGAAAAAGACATGTGCACACACATGTTCATTGCAGCACTATTCACAACAACCAAGGTATGGAAACAACCTAAATGTCCATCAACAGATGACTGGATTAGGAAGATGTGATATATATACATAATGGAATACTATTCAGTCATAAAAAAGAATAAAATAATGACATTTGCAGCAACAAAGATGGAACTAGAGACTTTTATAGTGAGTGAAGTAAGCCAGAAAGAGAAAGACAAATACCATATGCTATATCTGGAATCTAACGTACGGCACAAATGAACCTTTCCACAGAAAAGAAAATCATGGACTTGGAGAACAGACTTGTGGTTGCCAAGGGGGAGGGGGAGGGAGTGGGATGGTCTGGGGGTCTGGGGTTAACAGATGCAGACCACTGCCTTTGGGATGGATAGGCAATGAGATCCAGCTGTATAGCACTAGGAACCATGTCTATTCACTTGTGATGAATCTATACATGTATGTGTAATCAGGTCACCATGCTGCACAGGAAAAAATTGACAGAACACTGTAAACCAGCTATAATGGAAAAAAGAAAAATCACTATATATTGGCAAAAAAATTCAAAAAGATATATAATATGATATACAATTTAAGCATCATTTCCCACTTATGAAATAAAACATTTATTTTAATGAATATATGATCCAAACACAATAAAATGATGATATTTAGAATACGTAACACCACCAAATGCATTGATAACTGGTAAAATGAGAATAATAATTCTTTTATAATGTGCTTTGGTGTTTTAATTAAATGACCATCATAAACCAAATCCATTTTACTGAAGCAGTGTGTTTTAACTCAAAGCTACATCAACGGAGTTCGCTTCGTGGCTCAGTGGTTAACAAATCCGACTAAGAACCATGAGGTTAGGGCTTCGATCCCTGACCTTGCTCAGTGGGTTAAGGATCTGGTGTTGCCATGAGCTGTGGTGAAGGTTGCAGACGCGGCTCGGATCCCGCGTTGCTGTGGCTGTGGCGAAGGCCAGCAGCTACAGTTCCTGTTAGACCCCTAGCCTGGGAACCTCCATATGCCGCGGGTGTGGCTCTATATAAAGGCAAAAAGACAAGAAAAAAAAAAAAAACCCTACATCAACAATGTGGTAAGTGGTATTAAATCTCACACTGTAACTAACTAAACAGGTAAATTTATTCCTGGACAAAGTGACTCAGGCAGTAGGTTCCCAGAACCACCCCAACCCCTCATTGTTTTCTAAGATCCTAACTTCTAACCCAGTTTTGGCTAGTTGATGCAATCCAACTTTCACTTAAGCTTACTACCTAACCCCAGGAAAGACACTAGGATTAATGAGATGACAATAGTAAAATATTTAAAGAGTAGCTTTCAAGCTTTTTCTAAAAGCAACCCACAGTAAGAAATTATTTCACATCCAAGCCCAGTAAAGATACACACATACACACACACACACACACACACTCCATAAAAAAGCTTTACTATGTGTAACTGAGTCTGTTACCTTCCATTCTATTACTCAAAGTCCCTGCTCATCACCCACTAAAATGATTTTGTCACCACTAAGAAAGAGCAACCCTTATTCTAAAATAGTCAAGAGAGAATTCTGGGGGCACTATTACTGAAGTACAAGAAAAAAATTAGTTGTAGATAATGTTCCTCAATGTATTACAAACACAAAGTTAACATTTCAAACTATGTTTTATGCATATAGAATTTAAATTAGTGGGGAATGTTACCCAGGAGCTTTGTAAAAATTCATACTCCTTCCATACAAAAGAATATTATTTAGAAATAAATAGGAATTAAGTACTGATACATGCTACATCATGGCTACACACTGCAACCCTGAAAACACTGCACTAACCGAAAGAAGCCAGTCACAAAAAGACACATATTAATGATTTCATTTACATGAAGTATCCATAACAAGCAAATCTATATAGAGACAGAAGTAGATTAGGGCTGTCCAGGGCTCTGAGTGTTGGGGAAGAGAAGGGAGTGAGTGTAAATGGGAAAAGGATCTGGGTGGGAGGTAATGAAAATGTTCTAAGATTGACTGTGGGGATGACTGCACAACTTGCAAATTCATTAGAAACCATTTAATTCCAAGTTTGAAGTGGATGAATTGTATGGTATGTGAGTTACATCTCAACAAAGCTATTTTTAACGACTATATATCCCAAAGAGTTTCTGAATCATAATTTCTGGATACAGAGCCCTACATTCTATATTTGTGACAAGATCCACGGGTTCACTCTTATGTGGCAGGCTCAGCACTGGTTTCAACATTAGTGAACCACAACATTCAACAACTTAAAATACTAACATGAGTGATACAGCATCTCACTATAAATTACCAGATTTAAAACCGATTACACAAGAGTGTGCAAAAAGAGGATGTTGAACTGAGACACCTACACACTCCTGAGTAAAGAACATGAGGGCAAAAAATACATCCATCTTTGGCTGCTTCAGACAGCCTGACAAACAGAAGACTCAAATATCCGTGAGATAAAAATGCCCAGCTGTTCCTCTGAGATCACCCAGGTATTTTCAGAACACTACTCCTACACAGAAGAGAAAAATACAGTTAACATAAAACATCCATACCAAAAGAAATGTTTTGTGTTTCTTTGCTAAAATCAGAATCAAAATACTGAAACATATTCACAGAGCTCCCTCTGGTGGCTTAATAACCAATCCTTTGTTTTAACAGTTGTCATTACTACAGGAACAGAGTAAAGAAAGACTTTTGTTTTTTTTTTTAACTTCTTAGGTCCAAATCCACGGCATATGGAAGTTCCCAGGCTAGGGATCGAATCAGAGCTACAGCTGTCCACCTACACCACAGCCACAGCAACACAGGATCTGAGATGCGTCTGTGACCTAAACCGCAGCTTACGGCAAGACCAGATCCTTAACCTACTGAGTAAGGCCAAGATACCTAATCTGCATCCTCATGGATACTAATTGAATTCGTGTCCACTGTGCCACAACAGGGAACTCCAAAAAAGGTTTTATGACATGCAAATATTTTTACAATAAGCTGAGTAATAAAAACAATGTGTATTAGTTTAAATTTCCGTAATTAAAAGATAAAATGAAATTGGGTTGTGATGATTGTTGTACAACTATAAATGTAATAAAATTCATTGAGTAAAAAAAAACAAAGAAAATAAAAGGATACAGATAATATCATTAAGTAGTTACGGTTTTCCTTATAAATTTTTTATTTTCAAGTTTGATACAAAGTTAAGTTTAAAATTCAAAATGTTTTATGTATATAGAATTTTTTTTTAAAAAGCCATTATGAGTTCACTATTTTTTCTTTTTTTTTTCATTACGACTTTGAATCTAAAAGGTGCTTTAGATTTTCCAGAGGAAAAATAAGTCTTTAAAAAACTATAAGTCATGTAAAAACCAAAAAAAAAAAAAACTTATTTAAAAATCATATTTAAGGAGTTCCTGTCGTGGCTCAGTGGTTAACGAACCCGAATAGCATCCATGAGGAAGCAGGTTTGATCCCAGGCCTCGCTCAGTGGGCTAAGGATCCAGCATTGCTGTGAGCCGTGGTGTAGGTTGCAGATGCGGCTTGGATCCCGAGTTGCTGTGGTTGTGGTGTAGGCCAGTGGCTACAGCTCTGATTGGAGCCCTAGCATGGGAACCTCCATATGCCGCGGGTCCGGCCCTAAAGAGACAAAAAGAAAAAAAAAATTGTATTTAAAATAATTTAGACACTGGAGTTCCTGCCATGGCACAGTGGTTAACGAATCCAACTAGGAACCATGAGGTTGTGGGTTCAATCCTTGGCATTGCTGAGTGGGTTAATGATCTGGCATTGCCGTGAGCTCTGGTGTAGGTCACAGACATGGCTTGGATCTGGCGTTGCTATGACTCTGGTGTAGGCTGGCAGCTACAGCTCTGATTAGACCCCTAGCCTGGGAACCTCCATATGCTGCAAGTGCGGCCCTAGAAAAGGCAGAAAGACCAAAAAAAAAAAAAAAAGAAAAGAAAAGAAAATTCTAACTCAAAAAGATATGTGGATCTCAATGTTCATAGCAGCACTATTTACAACAGCCAAGCCATGGAAACAACTCAAATGCCCATCCACAGATGACTGGCTTAAGAAGATGTGGTCTGTATGTGTATGTATGTGCACGCATGTGTGTGGGTACTCATACCATTGAATGTTACTCACGATAAAAAAAAGAATGAAATAATGCCATTTCCAGCAACATGGATGGACCTACAGATTATTGTACTAAGTGAAGTAAATCAGACAAAAACAAATACTGCATGGTATCACTTATATGTGGAATCTAAAAAATAATATAAATGGATATCTATGTAAAACAAAAATAGACTTGCAGACACAGAAAACAAATTTATGGTTACCAAAAGGCAGAGGACACATTAGGAGTCTGGGACTAACAGATACAAACTATATACATAAAACAGATAAGCAATAAGGATTTATTATATAACATAGGGAATTATACCCAACATCTTATAATAATGGAAGTATATAATGTGCCCCAAAAAAACCACCCAAATCACCTGAAACTAACATAGTATCATAGATAACTACACTTCAATTTTTAAAAACTTACCATTTTCTCCATTTCTTAGTGTACAATTCTGTAGCATTAAGTACATTCACACTATTGTGCACAGAGATCTAGTTTTAAGTGAGTGTTTTTAAATAAGCTATATAATGATTTCATGTGCTAAATATTATTTAGTTCTCATTGGTCTGGATCATAAAGTAAGGACTACTTACTTAAAATGTTTAAGGAAAACAACCTTGCCTGAACTCCAAAACACAACCATCCCCTGAATAGTACCTGTCATTGACTATCTGATAGAATGATCCACCAGATTATTAACTAGAATCTGAAAATACCACAACATGCTGCTCCTGCATACTGAATATTAACTGAAATTAAGGGAAACAACAACAACAACAAAAAAAAAAAAAAACCCAGCATACTATCTGATTCTATCAGCCAACTGAAAGAATAAACACTTTACTCCAAACCCACCCAAGGGTGAGGGACCATCTACTGTCCTTTAGTACAGTCTCCTCAAGTGTTCCAATCTCTCCACTTCATCAGACAACTCTCAGCCAAGAGATAAGACATCTGGAGTTCCCGTCGCAGCGCAGCAGAAAGGAATCTGACTAGGAACCATGAGGTTGCAGGTTTGATCCCTGGCCTTGCTCAGTGGGTTAAGGATCTGGTGTTCCTGTGAGCTGTGATGTAGGTCATAGACGCGGCTCAGATCCTGTTTTGCTGTGGCTGTGCTGTAGGCCAGCAGGTGTAGCTACAATTGGACCCCTAGCCTGGGAACCTCTCTATATGACACGAGTGCGGCCCTAAAAAGCCAAAAAAAAGAAAAAAAAGGAGAGAGATAACACACTTGACCATGACCTTCTACAAGTCCACCCAAATATTTATTTGGGTTACAACAGAAAGTTAAAGGAATTATATTAATTTTTAGTGTCTTCAGTACAACCATGGATAATAACTTTCTAACTTAAGTAATGCTGGCCTCAGGGAGTAAAGACAAAAGCTAGTGTGCCCAAAAGAGGAGGCCATTATCATTTTTACTCTCCCAGTGGCTTCTATACAGAGTTTTATTGATACTTTTTGTTATTCATTCTATTAAAGAATTAACTCTTTTTAGAATGAATTAGCAATGAGGTCCTACTGTACAACACAGGGACCTATATCCAATCTCTTGGGACAAACCTTGATATAGTATGAGAAAAATGATGAGTGTGTAAACATATACATATGTATGACTGGGTCACTTTGCTGTATGGCAGAAATTGATACATTATAAATCAACCATAATTTAAGAAATTTTTAAAAAATAATTAACTCTCAAATGACTTGACAAAGTCAAAGTTAGCACTCTCTAATCCCCTCTCTTTCAGCCAGTCAGCGTTCACTGAGGGCCTGCTCTGCTCACAGTTCACACCATCACAGGGGACACAGGCAACAAGCAAATACATGGAAACACGCAGTGTTGTCAGGCAGTGATGACAGAGAAAACCAAAGCAAAAAAAGCAGAGTGATGTGGGTAGAGCAGCAGGCCAGCTGGAGGCTGAGGCCCTATTCATAAAGTGAAGAGGGAGGGAAGAGGGGAGGGAGGGAGGAAGGGAGGGAGGGAGGGAGGACACAATTTTCTGGAGAGCCCTCCAGGAAAAGAGAAGAGCAAACACAAGTGAATTTCTGCAGAGCAGCGCTCGCTCAGTAGCGGGTGCATCTGAGCACAAGGTCTGCTGAGCAGGGTGGACGGAGAGCAGCAAGGAGGGAGGAGAAACAAGGCGCAAAGAGGCCCTTGAAGGTCCAGAGAGGACAGCAGTCTTTCTGGGAGAAGGATGAGGGGGACCATGGAGCAGAACAGGGAGTGCCCGGCCCCCCACCGTCAGCGGAGCTGAGGCTGCCGTGAGTGAGGCCAGAGCAGGCGTACCCTGCTGGCAGGAGGGCGATGAGGGGCCATGTGCTGGGGTCAGCTCAGACACAGCCCTTCCGCCCAGATGCCAGCAAATGCTGCCATGGCAGGACGGGATCCAGGCTGGAGACAGACTCGGTCCACAGAGGGTCAAAGGGCAAGGCCATCCACACGGAAGGCCCCCAAGGATGGAGTCCTCACCCAGAGGTCAGGGTCAAGAGGAGGAACCAGACAGGGCAGGGAGAAACTCAGCCTAGCAGGAGGGGTCAATAGAGCGAAATACTGTGGACTCCCACAAGTCAACAGGGCCAGAGGCAAGGCAGAGCAAGGAGACACTCAGCCCTGTGCAGCCTCTGCGCCCCCGGGGTCCTGGTCAGGAGTCATGTCCTCACAGCGTGACAGAGGGATTCCTGGGCCATCAGGCTCACGGGCAGCGAGGGACTGGAGACAGGCTTCAGGGAGCTCTCCTGAGAGCAGAAGCAAAGAGAAGAGGCTGGAGGGGGACGCGGAGTCAGGAAGGAGTCTTCTTTTTAAGAAGACTGAAGAAACAACATATTGATTGGCTGACAGGAATGATCCAGCAGAGAGGAAAAACACAGCAGGGAAGAGAGCATGAAGCCCTTGAGCAGGCAAAATAGTAGCAGATGGTACAGGAAAGGCATGGTGGGCTCCAGAGCCAAACAGGGGCAGGGCATCCAAGTACAGGGCAGCAAGGCAGAGTGTTTACACACAGGACTGGGTGGCAGCAGTGGTTTGGTGTGAGCCTCTATTTTCTCAGGGAAAGGGGAAGAAGTAAGGTCATTACCCTGAGGGGAAGTACAAATTGAGGGTGCAAACCATCCAGAAAGTGGGGGACTAACTGGACTGCAGAAACATAACAGGGTGGCGACAGTGCCCACCTGACACTGTTGGTATAAATTTAAAGTGAGACCAGTGAGAAGAGCTGCAAGTTTTCACCAACCACTTTTCCACTGGGACAAAACCGTGGATGTTCTGGAAACAACTACAATGACAGAACATGGAATTTAAGCCAGAAAAGGAAAATAAAGACTCAGAGAAGGACTAGTTGAGATCCACAGATCCAAACAGAACCAAAAAGTTCTGGAGGCAGAGTCCTCAAGGAATGGGCTGGAAAGACAGGAAAGAGCAGTCAGAAAGAGGGTGCTTTTACCTGAGACTAGGGAACAGCTGCCATTCTTGATGACAGATGTGATGGCTGGCTACAGGTGACAGTTCTAAAGTAAGGCAGGAGACAAGATCACTGAAAGAAAACAGCCAAGAAAACAAAAGGCCATGCACTAGTAGGAGGACTGTCTTCTCAGATATGGAAAACACAAGAATCAAGGACGCAAACACAAGGCACAGCCGCTGATACAGTCCAGTGGCAACAGCGTCAAAGCTGGGTGGGGTGGTGTGGGGAGCAAGGGACAGTCACAAGGTCAGCAAGGAACATGCCTCCACCATCCTACATCTGGACCAGGCAGGACTGAGGGACCAGAAAGGAAAGAGACCGCAGGAGAGCTGCAGGACCCCTTGCTCAGGCACACCCAGGCTTCAGGGTAAAGACGGTGAAGCCCACTGTGAGAGTTTAGAAGGCAGGGGACCTTGCTGACGATGCGCTGTGAGGGGCTCTGCAGGAGGCCGGGGTCAGAGCTGGGTACGACCAGAGCCTCATGCAGCTGAGAGACCAGGCAGTGAGGGAAAGCTGGAGTCCCAAGCCCCTGTGGTGACTGGAGAAAAGAGGAGTAAGGGACATGATGAACCTGGTCCGGGTAGGCCTGAATACATGTTATATCAAAACAAAAAAGCAAAACCCCAGAGAGACAAGCCAGTGTGCCAGCTGTCACACTGTCCGTCATAGAATCCAGCCTTCTCTGCCCTGCTTGTGGCCCTGAACCTGGACAGTGCAACCCCACGCTCAGGGGCAGCCCTGAGCTTTGTCAGCAGATGATGCTGGAGGGCTGCTGTGGAAGGAAAAGTCTTCTCTGTCTTGTCACTTGCCACTTGCGGGTACATAGTGACACCACTCTTGTGGGCACAGTGCCCCTGCCAGCCTCCCTGTAAGTCTCAACAGCGATCCCAAGGCCAGCCCCAGCCCCACCACAGTCTAGTGCCCCAGGCACATCCCAGCCAGCAACCAGCAGCCCCAGCACAGCCCACATTGCTCCCAGGAAGGCCCCAGAGAGTCTGATTCGCTCCAGACTGGACAGTCCCATATCTCCTGGCCTCGGCCCAGGCAGCCCAGTGCTCCCCGTGCCCCAGCCATCCACACCCAGCTAGGTCTGAGTCGCCACTTTCCAGGTGGGCTGAAGGGACACAGGGAACCTTGTCCCTCCTGTGGGGCCCCCATCCCAGCCCAGGAGCATGGCCACTCCCCACATCCATCTGCTTTTCCGATATCCTTCAGAGCTCTCTTTACCCCAAAAAGTCAATTCCCTAAAAACAGGTAATAATTAATAACACTAAACTTTCCCTTATTAAATTATCCTGTTTTCGGAGTTCCCGCTGTGGCACAACTGGATCAGTGGCATCTTGGGAGCACTGGGACGCAGGTTCAACCCCCAACCTGGCACAGTGGGTTAGGGATCTGGCATTGCCACAGCTGCAGCTTGGGTCACGACTATGGCTCGGATCTGATCCCTGATCCAGAAATTCCATATGCCCTGGGGCAGCTAGAAAAAAAAAAAAATCCTGTTTTCTGTCCCTTGACTTACACAGCTTTTTTGAAGACTGACTCACGGGGATCTTTTTGAACTACTTTATGAGAGATTCTAAGCAAAGAGATGGATCACCCCTACTAGGAGGTTTGTCTTATGGTACTATGCACACCCATGAATCTGAACCGGTGCACACATCGTGCAAAACCAAATGGGTTCCAGGCATAAGAGCACACAGCTGCTGATATGAAGAACAATTTCCAGTTCCTGCAACTAGTACTGCGTGTTCTTGGGCACAACACCTTCATGCTGCAGGCCGTGACTTCCATCTGGAGTGAGACAGACTGCAAGATCATGTTCCTCCAGCTCTTGATTCTGATTTATTTATCTGATCATGAATTTTTTTTCTTTCTTTTTTGGTCGCCCCAAAGCATATCGCATTTCCAGGTCAGGGATCAAATCAGAGCCAAAGCTGTAACCTACACTGCAGTACACCAGATCCTTAACCCACTGTGGGGGGCCAGGGATCAAACCTGTGACCCAGTGCTCCAGAGATGCCAACTATCCTATTGCACCAAGCTGGAACTCCTGATTTTTAATTCCATTTTCTTTTTTTAGGGTCGCACCCGCGGCAAGTGGAGGTTCCCAGGCTAGAGGTCTAACCGGAGCTACAGCTGCCAGCCTACACCACAGCCACAGAAACGCAGGATCCAAGCTGCGTCTGCAACCTACACCACAGCTCACGGCAATGCCGGATCCTTAACCCACTGAGCTAGGCCAGGGATCGAACCCACAACCTCATGGTTCCTAGTGGGATTTGTTAACCACTGCGCTAGGAGGGAACTCCTTTTGAATTCTTAAATACAGAATTTCCCCAGATTTTTATCATGTTCATCACAGATATTTACTTATTTTATGCACAAAACCAAATGGTTCTGCTTACGCTGTTCAAAAGTAATTTCATTTAAAATGTTACTTTCTTCTTACTGCACCAATTAACATATCTACTTAATGTTTCTTTAACTGTGTAAGGTCCCTAAGTTTATTTTTTATTTATCTTTTTTTTTTTTTTTGGTCTTTTTGCCTTTTCTAGAGCTGCACCCGTGGCATGTAGAGGTTCCCAGGCTAGGGGTCGAATCAGAGCTGTAGTCGCCGGTCTTTGCCACAGCCACAGCAACGCCGGATCCAAGCCGCGTCTGCGACCTACATCACAGCTCACGGCAACGCCAGATCTTTAACCCACTGAGCAAGGCCAGGGATTGAACCCACAACCTCATGGTTCCTAGTTGGATTTGTTAACCACTGAGCCACGACGGGAACTCCTCCCCTAAGTCTTAGAAGACTGGTAAAGCAGAGAACAAACAGCAATAACTAAATAAAAACAATCCTATGAATATCAAGATGTCCCCTAAGTTTCAGAAGACTGGTAAAGCAGAGAACGAACAGCAATAACTAATTAAAAACAATCCTATGAATATCAAGATTAACTGAACTGAGCTACAATAAAATAAGGTCAACCTGAACATATTATTAATACACAGTTTGTAACACGATCATCATACCTGTTTATGTTTTTGGAGTGATTTCTTTTCATGTAATTTTTTATCTCCATATTTCTTACAAGCTAAAGGTACTCCATATTTGGCAGCAGGCTTTGTAATTTTTGGAGCAGATACAACAAAACTTTGTCCTGAAGCTGGTCTTTTAGCTACATGAAAAAAATAACAAAGAGTAGTTTTTAGAGTTCTTAAATTAAATCTTTAATTTCAGAATTCTTCAAGATAGATAGCACTTTTTTATGTTCACAATCATTGACATGAATCATTAATCTGAGACTTTTCATTAAACAACTTACTGACTACTTACCACACGTCAATAGTCATTATTACTATTTTACACAAAAGCCACCTTTTTGTTTTTTTTGTCTTTTTGCCTTATCTAAGGCCACACCCGCGGCATATGGAGGTTCCCAGGCTAGGGGTCTAACAGGAGCTGTAGCCGCCGGCCTTCGCCACAGCCACAGCAACGCGGGATCCGAGCCGCGTCTGCGACCTACACCACAGCTCACGGCAACGCCGGATCCTTAACCCACTGAGCGAGGCCAGGGATCGAACCCGCAACCTCACGGTTCTTAGTCGGATTCATTAACCACTGAGCCACGACGGAACTCCAAAAGCCACCTTTTGAAAGAAGCAAAGAGCTACACTCCTCTAAGGTGCTAAAATTTGTCATATTAAAAAAGCACATCCCTAAAACTGGTATGTGGATGATGACACCACATATCTGTGAATAACACTGCAGCCTTTAAATGGGTAAGCTGAAGGGTACGTGGATTGTATTTCAACAAAGCTGTTAAAAATAAATTTTAAGGGAGTTTCCATTGTGGTTCGGTGGGTTATGAACCCGACTAGTATCCATGTAGATGCGGGTTTGACCCCTGGCCTTGCTCAGTGGGTTAAGGATCCCATGCTGTTATGGCTGTGATGTAGGCTGGCAGCTGCAGCTCCAATTCAACCCCTACCCTGGAAACTTCCATATGTCGCAGGTCCAGTCCTGAAAAGCAAAAAAATAACTGAATAAATAAATAAATTTTAAAAGGAACATTCAATGTCTTAAAAATTACTTTCAAAATCAGAACATAAACATCAAGAGCAACTGTTAGACATTAATTCCATCACTATGAGCTCTTTAACACTTGCTTCATAGATGGTCTGAGTAATGCTTATACCTACAGCCCTACTGGAGAACAAGTACTTTAAAGGAGTTGCTATAGCCAAGGGTCCCAGAAATGAGTACACCTATACACTGCTGGGTAGGAGTATAAACTGTCAAACTTCTAGAGAGCAATCTACATCAAGAACAATATTTATGACCTGATTTTAAAGAAATAATCAGAGAAACAAAAAAATGTATCCACAAGGATAAACCTGCAGCATTATGTATTAAACTTTTAGTGAAGGGAGTTCCCTTCATGGCTCAGTGGTTAACGAATCCGACTAAGAACCATGAGGTTGCAGGTTCGATCCCTGGCCTTGCTCAGTGGGTTAAGGATCCGGCGTTGCCATGAGCTGTGGTGTAGGTTGCAGACGCGGCTTGGATCCCGCGTTGCTGTGGCTGTGGCGAAGGCCGGCGGCTACAGCTCCTGTTAGACGCCTAGCCTGGCAACCTCCATATGCCATGGGTGCGGCTCTACACACAAAAAAAAAGGCAACAAGACAAAAAAAACAAAAAAAAACCTTTTAGTGAAACCTAGACAATGTTCAGTCTTAGAACAATGATAAATTCAAGAAAAGCAGACCAAAGTAATGAAAAAGAAAGTCTACACTTCACATCCCTCAAAGGTACTAAAGGAGGCCCGAGTCTCATCTGCATGAAGCCTTCCCGAAGCCCCCTTCCTCCCTGCTCCTCCCTCTGGTTCACCCTGGCCCAGCCTGCTCTCCGTCTCAGGAGGGTGCTGTCACATGCTAGAACCACGGGATCAGTCCCAATCAACAAGCATGCTTCCTCCTTAAGAGAGGAACTGAGAAAAGAATTTACCTGGGCTTGCACAGGGAATAATCCAATTAAACTCAGTTCTTCAAAGAATATTTGGTTTTATCAGAAAATGATCAACATACAATATTGTGAGTTAAAAGAAGGAAGCCTTGTTTATAATACAACCCCAATTTTCCATCATTATGCATCTGTTTTCAGAGGAAAAAAATATACCTTATATAACAGTGTGTGTTAGGGTTAGTGTAATTTTTATTTTCTTCTTTTCTTTTTCTTTCCCTAAGTTGTATATAACAGTGTGTGTTAGGGTTCATGTAATTTTTATTTTCTTCTTTTCTTTTTCTTTCCCTAAGTTGTATATAACAGTGTGTGTTAGGGTTCGTGTAATTTTTATTTTCTTTTCTTTCCCTAAGTTGTATGAACACAGTAAACTCTTATAAAAATTAACAGCAGTTTAGAGATCCACAACTAATGTGTGTGGAGGGTATGAGACAACAGTGTGTCATGTTAAGTTTTTTCTAAACACCTACTCCAACTATATCGGGATAGGAACCAAGAAATGAGAGAAAAAAAAACTGTCCCTTTCAGAACTCAACTGTGAGCTCGGACCAGAAGATAGGTATACAAAGTCTGCATGCTGTAATGGGCCACAGGTATGAACGTAACCACAGAATTACAGTGTGTGCCAGAGAAGGGACAAGAAAGCCCAACGCATGACTGGAAGGGTCCCATGAAGGCAGGTGAGTGGCCCCTGTCCTGGAGGAGAGGAGAGGCCCTAAGCACTTTCCCGTTTCTCAGGCCCAGGGCCAGGCTCCTGGCAACAGGAAGCTCCCGGCAGTCAGAACCCACAGGTGCTGATGGACCTCCTCCACTCCACCCTCCCAAAATAAAACAGCTTCCTGATTCCCAGAGGGCTCCTGGGAGAGCTCAAGCACCCCTGGTCTGTGCAACAAGGAGGCCTGGATGGAGATAGGACTCCTCCTTAGACAAGACCGCCAGGAGAGACAGCTGTTGCGGTCATCTTCAGAACTGGGTTTCGGCGGCTGATGTCCCAGTGTCAGTCTCTGCCACAGAGCTGATGAACCCCACGGCCTTAAGCAGGAGCTAGGAGCCGACTTCCATGCTGCCACACCAGTCCAGTTTATGTGGCCTCAGTTCTAGGACATGGGGTTTATTTACTTATTTATTTTGGCCATGCCCGCAGCATGCAGAAGTTCCTGGGCCAGGGACTAAACCTGTGCCACTGCAGGACAAGGCCGGATCCTTAACCTGCTGGGCCACCATGGAACTCAAGGATGGAACAGAGCATGCAAAGCAAGATGCTTGAAAAATAATACAATCCTCAAATCTTAAATAACTTCCACTGACTTTAGAAATCCATTCTGAAATCATTCCAAGTAGAAAAAACATAACTTCCGGCTCACAGAGAAACATACCTAAACACAGACCATACACACAGCCCTACAAATATTCTACTGCTGTTGGCCATATTTAAAAAGAAACTCCTGGGACTTTGGAGTTAATAGATGCAAACTATTACATTTAAAGTGGATAGGAGGAGTTCCTGTTGTGGCGCAGTAGAAACGAATCCGACTAGGAACCATGAGGTTGCGGGTTCAATCCCTGGCCTCGCTCAATGGGTTAAGGATCCAGCGTTGCCGTGAGCTGTGGTGCAGGTCGCAGACGCGGCTCAGATCCTGTGTTGCTGTGGCTGTGGCACAGGCCAGCAGCTGTAGCTCCGATTGGACCACTAGTCTGGGAACCTCCATATGCCATGGGTGTGGCCATAAAAAGACAAATAAAATAAATAAAATAAAATAAAATGGTAAGAAATGAGGTCCTCCTGTACAGCACATGGACCTATATCCAGACTTTTGGGATAGACCATGGTGGAAGACAATATGACAGAAAGAATGTATATATGTGTATGACTGGGTCACTTTGCTGTACAGCAGAAATTGGCACAACACTGTAAATCAACTACACTTTTAAAAAATTAATAAATAAAAAAAAGCAGAGTAATACACAAGAACAAAAATCTATGCTAGAGTTCTCTTAAGGCTCAGAGGATTAAGAATCCAGCGTTGTCACTTCTGTGGCAGTGGTTTGCTTACTGTCCCAGGAACTCCCAAGCCATGGCCGCCCCCTTCCAAAAAAAAGGGAAATCTATCTTTGCTAAGGTGCTTGGCTTCACTTTGATTTACTTTTAAAATATTTTAGAACATTAATATTTACCAAAGACAATTATTTTACATAAATATTAAGTATTTCTCAAAGAAAATTATTTTACATGAAGTTTTGGATTTTACTAGGGTATTTTATAACATTCTATAATAATGTTCAGAGTATCAGCTGAATATTTGAATAAGACAGAAGATTTCAAAACAGAATTCATTTAAATAATGAATGATTAAATAAGGCAGACAATAAATGAAAATTTTGTTATTAATTCATTCAGAAAATATTGTATATTGCTATATACCATAAAAAAAATTAAAGATCGGGGGGAGTTTCAGTCATGGCTCAGCAATTAACGAATCTGACTAATATCCATGAGGACACAGGTTCAATCCCTTGCCTCAGTCAGTGGGTTAAGGATCTGGCATTGCCGTGAGCTGTGGTGTGGGTCTCAGATACGGCTCGGGCCCCGTGTTGCTATGGTGTAGGTCGGCAGCTACAGCGCCGATTCGACCTCTAGCCTGGGAACCTCCATATGCTGCAGGTACGTGCTTAAGAAGACAAAAAAACTTATTAAAAAATTAAAGACTGGGAGTTCCCACTGTGTCTCAGCGGTAACAAACCTGACTAGTATCCATGAAGAATGGGTTCAGACCCTGGAATTAGTCAATGGATTAAGGATGCAGAGTTGCCATGAGCTGTGCTGTAGGTTGCAGACAGGCTCAGATCCCCTGCTGCTGTGGCTGTGGCATAGGCCAGTAGCTGCAGCCCTGATTCAACCCCTAGCCTTGGAACTTCCATATGCCCCAGATACAGCCCTAAAAAGAAAAGAAAAAAAATAATAGTAAAAATGCACTTCCTCTGAATTAGACTTATTCTACAATTACCACAACTAACTACAAGTATCTCTAGCATAAGTATACTGATTATTGCAAACAGGTGAAATGACTCATTAAATTTAAGCTACCTGGTATAGGCTGTGCTCCAAACTTCGGAAATGTTTTTAGACAAAATTCTTCTGCAATAAGCTTGAATTGAAAAGGAAAAAAAAAAAGTCAAAAGACGTTAAATTTCCAAATTAAAATAAAACACACAACTAGCCATTAATCAGAATACAATTTTTTTCTTTCTACAGTCATAACTATGTTGCCAAATAAACTGGACTAAAATGCAAGTAATCAATTCAACAAATTCCTCTTATGCTAACTACTCCACAATTTTACCAACTTATTTTCATTATTTCTTCTTGAATTAAACAGATGCACCACACAGGCCCCTGCACACTCCTTGACTGTTCTGCATCTGAGGGATTTAAAAACACTGTACTCTCTCTGACATAACCTTTACATTGATGTACACCCATCTCTCTCATTTATTTGAAAATTGGAGAATTACTTCATTATCCTTCCTGCAGATCAGCCTCTCAGTCATTTCAACTTTATCTGAATCTTCTCAGCAGCTCTAGGGAGTTTTCAATCTTATCAATACATAACTATAAACACATTATTGGATAAATATTTGAATATTCTACATAACTTAAAAGCTCTCTTTTTACTATTAATGAAACACTCCACTACTTATTCCCTGGCATTTATAAACACATTTTGAGAAGCAGAAATCACTGGTATTTTCTGCAAGTAATTTTCTCTCCCTACTTTACTACATGTTTTTCCTCTTTAAAAGTAAAACTATGTTAGCAACAGGGATCTAACTCAATTTAAGTCTGCTTTTTTTTTTTTTTTTAACTGGGAGAGGAAAGGAAAGGCAAGTGAATTTTCTCTTTCTTGCAAGAGAATTGCAGCCTGGAGAACAGAATATTCCCCAGAGTGGTAATGGGCAGAAGCTCCAACAGGCAAAAGCCAGGAGATGAGATCACATTCCCACCCAGGATGCCCAGAGTAGCAGTTCTCTGTGTCATAACAGCAGCAGAACCAGCATCACCAGCACCTACTAAACACGCAGGTTCTCAGGCTCCACATCAGAATTTCTGACACAGAAGCAGAGGTGGGATGAGCAACGTCCTACAGGTAGTTTTATGTAAGCTAAAGCTTGAGAACCACTGTGTGAAAAGATAAGTCAAAGTCTGCTTTGCGGGGAACTCAGAGCAGCTGTGTGAAGGTGTTTTCTCTTCTGAACACATGCTTTTTTTTCCTTTTTTTTCTTTTCACAGAAGAAAACAGGTGCTTCATGACGTCCAGCTTGCCCTACGCTGAGTAATCTACTATTCTGAGTATGAGGTTTTCCCTCCTGCTGTGTGACTACAAATGTGAACTGAGAGAAAGACAGGTGGAATCCAAGAGATTCTAGAATCCCTATGCTGTGCTGTTCTTGTCATTAACCACCCGAAGTCACTTATGGATTAAAATTTAAAATAGATACAATTTAAATAAAGTTCAGCTCTATGGCCACACCAGCCACAACTAGATGCTCAGTAACCACAGGGCTGGTGGCTATGACACTGAATACACAGATATGAAACATGTTCAGCCTCACAGAAAGTGCTATGGGACAAACAGCAGCTACATTCCTAATAGGTCAGAGCGTGTCTGTGGTCTATCCAGCCTCATTCAGGAAGACACCTCCAGGATATGCTGAACTGAGAACCAGGCCCATTAATCCCGGCTGATGACATTGAGAGAATTTTGGGTTTAGAAATAAAACAGTACATAACTTAATAGTGAGAGCAAAAATAACAGTTCTTATGTTGCAGTAGAAGTTTATAAATTATTTCAAAGTTAAAACCTTTCAAAAAAGTATCATAGACCCTGTCATTAGAGTACTGAGCAAGTGGTAAAGAGACAAATTGTAGGGATAAGAATGAAAGGCTTCCATGAAAAGTGAAACCTAAGGGGTTCATGAATAGCAATGAGAGACTAAGTATTTAGCAAGCACGTATGCCAGATACTCTGTCTGTTAATAATCATAATCCGCCCTTTTTTCTTCCCCTGTTAATGGTTTTGTGCATATCAGGCTTGAATATTTTCTTTTGTTGCTGGCTAGCTGAATTCCAGCGCTTTGGCCTTGAGACTGCATGTCCTAACTGCTGGTTGGGGGGAGAGAAACTCAGCAAGAATAAATGTGGTCATTCTTTCTTCTCCAGTAGTTGCTAAAAAACAACAGTACACTGCACCATAAATCCATCTTTGAATATGTTACTGTAACAAAGGAGTCTTATGGGACACCCACACTTCAGAAACTGTTACTATGTCCTATAAAAGCGGCCTTTAACCACCAAACTTTAATTGGCTTTCTTGCTTACTAAGGTTCTCCTAGTAGTAGTGTTAAATCCACAGCTCTATTTTCTGAAGATTATTTGTTCATACAGATGTTGTTAAGCCAGTATCAGATATATGACACTGCCCTTTCATCTGATGAACGTATAAAAGTAATAAAACTATGATTTTGCTAGATATCTGATTTATACAAGAGTTTAAGAGTGATCATTTAAATCAACAAAGGTCACACAAACGCTGTAAAATAATACCACTTTCGGAGTTCCTGTCATGGTGCAGCGGTTAAAGAATCCGACTATGAACCATGAAGTTTCAGGCTCAATCCCTGGCCTCGCTCAGTGGGTTAAGGAGCTGGCGTTGCCGTGAGCTGTGGTGTAGGTTGCAGATGTGGCTTGGATCTCACGTTGCTGTGGCTGTGGCACAGGCCAGCAGCTACAGCTCCGATTCGACCCCTAGCCTGGGAACCTCCACATGCCTAAAATGCAAAAAAAATAATAATAATAATAAAAAAAAATAATACCACTTTCAGGTGATATTTATATCAATGACTTCTACTAATTGACTTGATACAGATTTTTGATAACACCTGTCAAAATAAAATCAATTCAACAAATATTTATTTGCACCTTTATGTAAGAGCTAGAGGAAAAATCATGATCAACAACCTACTACATGTACATATAAATACCCACACAGCAATGGCTTCCAATCATTTTCTACCACATAAATTACAATTACAATCACTTAAATTATAAAGATAATATATTCATATAAGCATAATAAAATGACATGTTGATAATATTTGATATATATTGAGTACACTGAGTACTGGTTAAGTACCAGACATTAAGCACTTCAAAAAAACACTGCCACTTCCAATTCTCATCAACAACCTCATTGATGTATCTCTTTACAAATCCCACTGTTTACAGATGAGGAAAGGGAGGCATAGAAATGTTCGATAATCTAGAAAGTAGAAAGATGGATGCCAGGGGAGAGGGAGAGGAGTGACTGGTTAGTGAGTATAGACTCTGCTTTACAAGATGACAAGAGTTATGGAGATGGGTGTAGTGATGGCTGTATAGCATTATGAATTTATTTACTATACTGAACTGTACTCTCAAAACTGGTTACAATGATAAGTTTTATGCTACGTCTGTTTTACCACAACAAAAATATATTGGAAAACAAAACAACAGAAACCCAAGAGACAGGAATAACTCTGTGATACTGTGAATTATATTAAGAAATATATACTCGGCCTAAGGTGTCTTATTGTTCAAAACAAGACCCTTTCAAACACTCCTTAATTTTAGATTAACGAGGTGACCACCAAAGGACGGAGGCCAGTTGCCAGGGAAACCGACACTCAGATGAGAGTTAAAATGTACAATCCCACTCCCCTCCCCTACCCAAGAGAGTAAAGGAGCTGATAGCAATCACTAAGGACCAATGATTTAAGCGATCATGCCCACATAATGCAGCCTCCATAAAACACGAAAAGGATGGGTGCAGAGAGCTTGGGTGAACATGCAAGGTTCCTGCACTTGGGACTCTCACACCTCTTACACCTCTCGCCACATACACCTCTTCACCTGGCGGTCCTTAGAATAAACTGGTGAACATAAATAAATGCTTCTCCGAGATCAGTGAGTCACTCCAGCAAGCACAGTAACCAAACCCGAGGAAGGGGTCTTGGGAGCCTCTGATCTATAAGCTGGTCAGTCAGAAGCACAGGTGACAACGTCTGACTTACAACTGGCTCCTGAAGTGGGGGCATCTTGTGGGGGAGCTGGAGCCCTGAATCAGGCTCTCTCCAGGGAGGCAGGTGAGGGCTGAACTGCATTCTGCTTGCTGTGGGGAAAACTGCCACACATTTGGTGATGAGAAGTATCAGGAGTGAAGCACCGAGTGTTCAGAGGGAACAGAAGGAACATTCTTCCTCCCTTCCTCTTGACTCACAACCAGTCAGCCAGCAGGAGGGGAAGGGCCCCACGAGTAGGGAAGCAGGGTGACTCCAGTGCAGCAGGAGAAGCAGTGTCATTCCCCCCGCGGCTGTGGTGTCCTCGGCCCCCAAGCAGAGGCGGCCACGTCCGAGCCAAGCACATAACCCTACTGTTTAACTTTATTTATAAAGCAAAAAACATACCTGAGGGGAGAGAAACTTTTCAATGCGTTTGGCTATAAAACCTTTCTCCAATATGGAGTTGACTGACGGTCTATCCCTAGGATTTCTTTTAAATAACTGGGAGAGCAAACTGCGGAGATCGTAAGAATAATGCAAAGACACGGGTGGAAAAGATCCAGATATAATCTTCAGTACCAGGTTTTTCATATTGCCAGCTTCAAACTAAAATCCAGAAAGTAAATTAACATTATGAAACATAAATCAAAAATTGGGGCATCAACAATGCGAAACAGTTCTTTTCCTATAAATACAAACAAGAACTACCACTGTCCTCCCAGGATTTTACTCGGCACGTGTGCTCCAGAGTGACGTTCACTTGGATACTTACGAACACACTTAAAATGGTACAACTCACTAGAAGATGAACTTTGACTTGTTCAGAACACTGAAAGATGAGACATAGGTATCAACTAAAGAGTTTATAAAAACAATAATCAAGAAGTTTGTAAAACAAGCAAACCTGGAGGTCTTCATTAAGACCTGCCTTCCTGTGTATGCCCATGCTATAGCAACGAGAACAAGAAATTAACAAGAAAATTTTTCCAAGTATTTGGAAAAAACATAATAAAGATACCAATTAATTTCCTTTAAAACACTGCTTATTATTACTATTTTTAAATGTGCCATGTTCCCAAAAGTCATGGAACTGGCAATGTGGCAAATATTCCAAACAGAAATATAAGCCTTATCAACAGGAATGTATACTTTAGGATTAAACACAATATAAACTCTAACTGAAGCGGGGGGAAAAAGGTAGGGCAGTTTAAAAACCTAAAGATGTTGAAAGTAAAATTAAGCTTTTGACATCTCAGCTAAAAAAACATAGAACAAGTTGTATACTCTCAATATGTTCTTAATATGCACATTAAGAGAACAAAACACACTATAAATTAGGCAGCGGTGATTATACCAAGTATAAACCAGTTCTGTTAAATGTTGAATTCTCCTAGCATTTAAAATGTGATAGTTTGATCTGAGTACAGCTCAGTTGTCTGGAAATATCTGTGTACCTAAGAAGAAATTCTAAATGCAGAAATACGTTATTACTAAAAGAAAAAAAAATACATTATTACTGTTTCTTCACTACCATGAAATTTATATCAACTGATGAGCTCTGCATAAATAAAGGGTAATTAATTACTTGATTTCATGTGTTCACTAAGCATAAACAATTCCCAAATACTGAAGCAATGCTGACAGAACAATGTAAATGAAAGACTTTTTAAAAATATATACATTGAGACCTAAAACCTGTGTGTCACAGAAAAACTGAGCAGTTCCTTAAAATACAGATGATCCACCATGCCTTATCACTTTGGCACTCCATGCTTTCTTCCTTAAGAAAGAAAAACGAAATCTTAAGGCAAGACAATAGAAGAACATACAACCATGAAAAAACACAGCAATAAAGAATACTCCCCCAAATAATATCACACAATAAAAACAGGCTATAAAACTATTTATACAACATAACCAAACTTTTGATGGAAAAAAAATAAAAACAAAACTCATTTTATAAATTATTCTAGGAGTTCCTGTTGTGGTTCAGAGGTAACGAACCTGACCAGGATCCATGAGGACGCCAGTTCAATCCCTGGCCTCACTTGGTGGGTTAAAAATCCTGGTGTTACCATAAGCTGTGGTGTACAGGTTGCAGACGCAGCTTGGATCCCGCATTGCTGTGGCTTTGGCATAGGTCAGCGGCTATGGCTCCAATTCAACCCTAGCCTGAGAACTTCCATATGCCATAGGTGCAGCCCTAAAAAGCAAAAAAAAAAAAAAAAAAAAAAATTATTCTAGAAGAAAGCCAAAAAGGAAACAACAAACTACTTCAAGGAGCTATTACTGTTTGGAAGAACTACTTTTGATATTTATTCACTTCTTCATGGTTTTACGCAGTCCCTTAAGTTTTCTGCAGTGGAAAGCATTACTGTTTAATCACTGGGGAAAGCATTTTTAAAAAGCAAAAATTTTAAATGGAAGGTGATTAAAATTTAACCTCTTTTGGACAAGAACTATCCTTTTTCATGAATTATTTAAAAATATCTCAAAAGTGAACTTTTTGGTTCTGCATTTTTTTTATTTTATAATGATTTTTACTTTTTCCATTATAGCTGGTTTACAGTGTTCTGTCGATTTTCTACTGTACAGCAAGTATACACATACGCATGTATACATTCTGTTTTCTCACATTGTCATGCTCCATCATAAGCGACTAGATACAGTTCCCAGTGCTACACAGCAGGATCTCATTGCCTACCCATTCCAAAGGCAATAGTTTGCATCTATTAATCCCAAATTCCCAATCCATCCCGCTCCCTCCCTCTCCCCCCTTGGCAACCACAAGTCTGTTCTCCATGTCCATGATTTCCTCAAAAGTGAACATTTTAAATACTCTGAATTAAAGGTTATTTAAATTGATAAAAATCCCTCAATGGGTATGTTGAAAAATATTCTTTAGGTAGTTTCAATTCCAAACTGAAATAATCTGGATGTTTTGAGAAAAGGTACTAAAATGAAACTAATGCTTTGTTAAACTAAAATACCAAATTCACATATGAGGTTAACATTAAAAAGATAGCAAATTTAGGGAGTTTCCTTCGTGGCTCAGCAGTTAATGAACCCAACTAGGATTCATGAGGATGCAGGTTCTATCCCTGGCCTGGGAACTTCCATATGCCATGGATGTGGCCCTAAAAAGCAAATAAATAAATAAATAATAAAAAGATGGCAAATTTATTTGATTTAGAAATAATTCTGGGGGAGTTCCTGTCATGGCTCAGTGGTTAACAAATCCGACTAGGAACCATGAGGTTGCGGGTTCCATCCCTGACCTTGCTCAGTGGGTTAAGGATCCAGCGTTGCCATGAGCTATGGTGTAGGTTGCAGACGCGGCGGATCCCACGTTGCTGTGGCTGTGGTGTAGGCCACTGGCTACAGCTCCAATTCAACCCCTAGCCTGGGAACGTCCATATGCCGCGGATGTGGCCCTAGATAAGGCAAAAAGACCAAAAAAAAATTATTAAAAAAAAAGAAAGAAATAATTTTTGGGAATAAAGTATAATACAGGTATCATAAGTATACATATATAATACGCACATATATGTTAAGGGAAAATTGATTTAAATATACACTTCAGAAAAGATGAGAAATACACAAATCAGCAGAGAACTAACTTGTAGTCCAAGATGAGAAATACACAAATCAGCAGAGAACTAACTTGTAGTCCAAAAGGGTCATCTGAAAGATGGCATAAGATTTTTCAAATATAGAAATGTTACAGGTGGAGTTCCTGTCGTGGCTCAGTGTTAACAAACCTGACTAGTATCCATGAGGATGCAAGTTCAATCCCTGGCCTCACTCAGTGGGTTAAGGATCCAGTGTTGCCACGGGCTATGGTATAGGTTGCAGACGCAGCTCAGATCCTGCGTTGCTGTGGCTGTGGTATAGGCCAGTGGCTACAGCTCCAATTTAACCCCTAGCCTGGGAACCTCCATATGCTGTGGGTATAGCCTTAAAAAGAAAACAAAAAAAGAATGTTATAGGTAGTTTTTGATATAATTTTAGAAAAATTTCAGAAACTTCTACTTACTGCATGTTTAAGTGTGCACATCTCATAAAGGACACATCCCAGAGCCCAAATATCACTAGAAAAGAAGTATCAGAATTTTTTCTCTAAGTACCAGTATTTACTTAAGTTTTTATTTAAAGAAACAAAAGCAGCATGAAAATGCTTTGCAAAAATATGTGTTCCACAAAACATGTCCTTTCAAACTTAAAATTTCAACCAAAACCAAATGGCAAAAGCAGCTATCCTAGTTTAAATAAGTTGCCCAAGCAATTACTTTTAAAGTTTCATTAAAGAAATCCGACATTTAAATTAACATAATCAGTAAATTTCAAAATTAAGACCAATGTTTCTTGGTTAGGATTTTAAAATTAGACTGCGGGAGGAGTTCCCACTATGGCACAATGGGATTGGTAGCATCTCTGCAGCACCAGGACGCAGCTTCCATCCCTGGACCACCACAGTGGGTTAAAGAATCCAGTGTTGCCAAAGCTGTGGTGTAAGTCACAGCTACAGCCTGGATCTGATCCCTGGCCCAGGAATTCCATATACTGTGGGGTGGCCAAAAAATAAAAATTAAATTAAATTTCAAAAAAAATTAAAAAATAAAACTAGATCGTGTGGGAGAAAATAAAGAGTAAATGGAATTTAGTGGCAGAATTCCTCTTCCCAACATACACATCATTCACTGGGTCAGCCGTGTACAGCTCAGTGATTAGGGATCTGGGTTTAGGAGGCAGATGCTGGGACTCTGAAGTCACTGTACCTCTCTCTGCACTGGTTTCCTTATGGGGAAAGGAAAACTGATTAATACCTACAACTCGAAAGGTTAGTGTGACGATAAAAAGAGTTAATACATAGGAGTTCCTGTCGTGACTCAGTGGTTAATAAATCCGACTAGGAACCATGAGGCTGCAGGTTTGATCCCCGGCCTTGCTCAGTGAGTTAAGGATCTGGCATTGCCGTAAGCTGTGGTGTAGGTTGCAGACGCAGCTCGGATCCTGCGTGGCTGTGGCTGTGGCATGGGCCGGCAGCTACAACTCCAATTACACCCCTAGCCTGGTAACCTTCATATGCCACGGGTACAGGCCTAGAAAAGAAAAAAAAAAAAGAGTTAATACATAGAAAGCACTTAAAACAGTGCCTGGCATATAGTAAGTATTCAGTAAATACTAACTATTACAATTCTGCAGGAAGTGACTATTACAAAGAGAAATACAAAGAACACACTGTTTCCCATCATAACTTTGCAAAGTGATTCTTTCTATAGTTCTTTCAGTAAGCTCGTGAAATAGCTTCTTTACAGTTCCCCTCGTTACATGTATATATATATGTGTATGTTTCCCTATGTGCATTACTGATTTTAGAATAATATTGTGAAGGTTAATAAATACAGTATAACAAGATTTAAAGGAAATACATTATTTTAAATACCTTTTATTATTATAAGGTTTGTTTTCGCAGATTTCGGGTGACAAGTAGTATGGGGTCCCTATGCAAGTCCGAGCCAGCTCCACAGTACTAGAAGGGAAAGGATTATTGAACAAGCTTAGGATACTGAGAGATATTACAAGTGATCACAAACACATCACCATGGCTTAAAATTTCACTGAAGACACTACATCAAACCAAAGTTTAAAACTGATATGTTACCTATTAAGGACTCTTGCAATTCCAAAATCTCCAAGTTGTACTGTCCCATCTTTGGTTAAAAATATGTTCTGTAAAAGAGACAGAAACAAAAACAAAAAGAGTGCTGTAGTCCAGTTCTGAGTTGATGACTTCTATCATAAAAATGAATCCAGTGAAAGAGAAAAGTTGGGATAACTGGATATCCACATGCAAAAGAACGAATGCAGACTCCAACTCACATAACTGACAAAAATCAATTTAAAGTGGATTCTAGACCTAAATATAAGAACTACAAAACTCCTAGAGGAAAACACATGAGTAAATCTTCATGCCACTGGGTTACACAATGACTTCTTAGATATGACACCAAAAGCACAAGTAAAAAGAGAATACAAATTGGACTTCATTAAGTTAAAACCTTTTGTGCAAAGGACACCATTAACAAAGAGAACAGACAACCTACAGAATTGGGGAAAATATTTGCAAGCATGTACCAACAAGGAATCAGTATCCAGAATAAAGAACTCTTAAAACTCAATAGTAACCAAAGACAACCCAAATTTAAAACAGGCAAAGTCACATATGAGATGGTCCCATTTATATAAAATGTCCAGACTAGGCAAATCCATAGAGGAAGCAGACACCAGTTTCCAGGATCTAGGTAACTCCAATGATCTCTCATCAAACACTGCAGCCGGGAGTTTGTTGGGTAACATGACAAACTCTGTTATTAGTCAGGAGATCTGAATCAAACACAGATGCACAGTCAAGGGTGGCACAAGGTGGGGGTGAGCGGAACAGAGTAAAAGAGTTTTCATAGGATAAGACAGAAGAGGGTGAGGTGACAGTAAAGATGAGGTACAGGGCTCCCACCATAGAACCTCCTCTTCCCAGGGGCCATGAGGCTACATGGAAAGCTGCAGGCCTATGGAGGTAAGGAGACAGACACGCAGCCTTGACATCAGGAAACAAATTCTGGGGACAGAGCAAGTGCAAGGGAGGTAACCATGAAAGACCCTCCATGCAAAGGTGAGGGAGCTGTACGGACAAACACCTCCAATAAAAATCCAACACACCTGCAGAGAGCTGACACAAGCATTCACTCCAGACAGAATTAAGTTTATAAGGAGGTCCAACAAAGACTCTGAAGTAGATATATTTAAAATATTGCAAAGAAATGAAATAAATATGCATTTGAAAAGAATAAGACTATGAAATAAAAAACAATTAAAATAAGAACAGATGTATATGAAAAACCATTTAGAAATCTTGGAAAGAAAAAAAACAGTCATTAAAATAAAGAAGAAAATAGATGAGGAAAGCACTGGTTTATGCAAAATTAAAAAGGGATTTAGTTAATTGGAAGATAGGTTGAAGAACTCATGTAGAATACACCTGAGAGAGACAGAGACACACATGGAAGAACAAATGAGCTACGTGACAGAAAGATTAAGATGCCCCTGTGTATGTCTAGAAAAAAATCCAAGAGAAGACTGTGAAAGCAGCAAGAGAGAAATAATATTTATACAGCTAAACATTTTCCAGAACATTTCTAGAGGAAATACACATTCTCAAAATTGCACGGCATAATAAACAAGAACGGGGCCTCACCAAGGCACAGCAACAAAATTTCAGAACCAAAGGACAGAGCAACTGCCCTAAATCAGCCAGAGAGGAAACGCAAATGCCTCAAGAGGCCAAGAGACAAATGGGCCACATCTTCAAATTCCTAGAGGAAAACAATTTTCAACCTAGAAGTTGATATAAAATTGTTATTAAAGTAAGAGAATAAAGTCACCTTTCAAACGTGCAAAATCTCAGAAAAAAAAAAATCCCTTCCTAAGGACCATTTTTTGTTTGTTTGTTTGTTTTCCATCATGAGAGAGTATCCAAGAAAGAGGAGGGTATGAAAAGTGGGCCAGAGATCTGACACACGCTGCCTCTGAGGAGGACTCAGGGTCACAGGGATGTGGGGACCCTGAAAGGAGAAGCCAGTCTGATGGAGACTGCACCAAGTTCAAACAATGCTGGCTCTATGTTCACATCCACCGAGAACTTATTACAGACACAATAAACATACCTGTGATTTTATGTCCCGATGAAGGATTTTTCTGTCATGTACATGTTTCAGGGCCAAACATATCTGCACAAACCAGTCCAGAATCTAGGGGAAAAAAATCAGACCTGTCACTTCCTTTAAAATTTACATTTCGCAGTAGTGTCTCTTTGATCATTAAAGGGATTCAAGAATATTTGAGGATGAGGGAAACTAAATCTTAAATTAGGCTACAATTTGTATTTTCACTATAAGTAATGTCACTAACATTAGGTAGATACCTGACACATTACATTCAGCACAAGAGCTCTCTTTAAATGTAAGAGACTGCTACTGAAGCATCCTTTACAAATCAGAATTAGTACAGAAAGAAATTTCCAGAGAAGGGTGAAAAATGGAAATATTTTATATTGTAGGATAGTATGATGGTGAGTAACTTTCTTTGTTGTTAAATATATCTTTTTTCTACATAAGTAAAAATCATGAGAGGAAAAAAATTAGGGTGGAAATTCGGAAGACATCTCTGACTTTTTTTTTTTCTCTCCCTATTATCATCACATATAAATATGCACTCTGGAGTCAGCCACTTGAAAGTAAAAGGGCTGAATTTCTACCACATTTCTAAAACCAAAACAATTCCAAGTAAATGGCATTTTTAAACACTAAAAAAATTTCAGCATAAAATGAGGGGAAAATATAAGTTAGTTTTTTATAATCTTTGATTGATGCAGGACATCAATGATATAAAACCCACAATTCAAAAGAAAAGTTGCCTATATAAGTTTTAAAACATCTGGCTGGCAAAATATGTAATTTTTTTTTAAGGACCACAGGTGTACATATGGAGGTTCCCAGCTAGGGGTCAAATCAGAGCTGCCGCTGACAAACTATGCCACAGTCACAGCAACGCGAGACCAAGCCACATCTGTGACCCACATCATAGCTCATGGCAAAGCCAGATCCTTGAACCACTGAGTGAGGCCAGGAATCAAACCCACATCCTCATGGATACTAGTCGGGTTCTTAACTCAATGAGCCACAACGGGAACTCCAAAATATATAATTAAGTTTAATAATTATTTGAGAAAATGCCTGTAACACAACTGTCAGACTGCTAATTCTCTAATACACTACAGTTCTTCAAAATGACTGAGAAAAATACTGGCAGCCAAAATAAGAAGTGGACAAGAGACTGGAAAGGCAAATGATGGAAGCAACGTAAGCCAACAAACACAAAAACCAAATACTACTCTCCCTCTGAATTAAAAAAAAAAAAAACAACTAAAACAAGATACCTCTGTAACCTGCAGAAATGAAATTATGAACAACATCAGTCAGAATGTGAGGCAATAATTCTTTGCATACTTTTTGAGAAAGTTAATTACTTCATAAAAATCTTAAATTCACATACCATTTGAAGGAGCAACTGCAATTTCAAATGTATCCTACAGATAAAGTATCACAAATACAAAAGGATAAGTACAAGGATGTTTACCCCTGGCATAAGTCGGTCTTCTAAACCTAAACATCTAAATATCCTTCAGGGGCCTGGATAAATGTCACCAATGCCATTACAAGAATGCTGCACAGCCAGTGGACAGAATGAAGTACGTCTACGTCCATTTACTCTGCAGGCCCTGCATGGCACACTCCTCCTCTTAGTCTGTGCACATCTACTGTGTACCTGAACTCTACATAATAGTTTACGACTATGTGAGTGTAAGGAGGATGTACAGGACAGCTGCCAATCGGTTATGAGCATCCTCGTCACGGAACATTCAGAGAAAAGAATGGAAGGTAAGTAACAAGCTTTACTTTCTACTCTTACCTCGTCAGTACTTTTTTTAAAGAACAAATACTAAGTAACCTAAAACTAATTTCTAAATTAATTTTCTTATAAAAACAAATCTCTTAGTTTAGTAGATATTTATTGAGGATTACAGAAATTTTAAGTTCCGTTCCATAGTCACATAAGGCACTTAAGTAAAAAATGAAATATAGGAGTTCCCGTCATGGCTCAGTGGTTAACAAACCCAACTAGGAACCAGGAGGTTGCGTGTTTGATCCCTGGCCTCGCTCAGTGGGTTAAGGATCTGGCATTGCGGTGAGCTGTGGTGTAAGTTGCGGATGTGGCTTGGATCCCACTTTGCTGTGACTGTGGCGAAGGCCAGCAGCTACAGCTCCGATTAGACCCCTAGCCTGGGAACCTCCATATGCCATGAGTGCAGCCTTAGAAAAGGCAAAAAGATTAAAAAAAAAAATGAAATACAGTTCTCAGACGGTGAGTTCATACAGTGGCAGAAATATACTTTCAGATAAGTACCTAATAAAATGTGCATCTTATAACAGCAATGTATACTGAGAGAGCAATTAATTCCAGGGGGGAGGGGTCAGGAAAAGCACAAAAAGAAAATAAAAATTCACCTCAGTTGAGTTCTTCTGTCAGGCTGTCTCCCTGCACCTCTGAGATCTGAGGTAGCCATTAACAATCAGAGCACAGATCCCTGGTATCTGGAGAACAGGAACCTTTTTGTCCACCCTGGCTCACATAAACTGCATGCAAGCTCCTTCTGGGATGCATGCACAACTGGATGCCTCAGCACTGGGCAGTGGGGGATGTGGAGCCTGCTGCTACCTAGCTAGGAGCCGAAACTGTCTGAACTTCACCACAAGTTACTATGCAAGCCTTCCCCTGGAAGGTGCAAACCTTCAAGATTCCAGAGATCCAAAACTGTCACATCAGACAAACTTTGCCACTGTAACTATTCTGTAGGTGGGGAGGCAAAAGTCCTAGTGTTTCCTACTCGACTATCTTCCCAGAATCTTCTCCATTGATATTTAATTTAAAATACTTTTTCTGATTAAATAGGTGAACAAATATTACTTTTCTGGCACCCATGGCCCTATGTTAAGTAACCAAACTTCTGACAACTCTTTAGTTTTGTGCCTTCCCAAGGTTAGAGCCTAAATTTAGAAAAATAAGAATTCTAGGCTACTTCTCACAATACGTATTAACTAGCTCAACATTTTTATGAGAGCTACATGGGGAAACCTCCCAAATCAACATAGATGCTCAGCATTTTCTAGTCTATAGTGGTAAACATTATTTTTTTTTTCAGGCAAGAAATAGGATGCTTGTGAGACATCCAAGCAGGCAGGCAAGGAAGCTCTGCTAAAATATTAATTTAAATATTTCAGAAAATACACACTTCATGAGAAGATCCTAGAGATCTGTCAATGACTTTTCTATTCATTTTTACCCTTAAGGAAAATATTCATCAAGCCCTTATCAAATATCTCTATGGAGAACCTCATTCTGTTACTGCTTACTATACTAGGTTAACTACATTTTTTCAGTCTCATTATTAAACAGGCTTCTGCCTCTTAAAGCAGCCAGAAGGCTTTTGTAAAGGATTGTACTAGGACACTGAACTACTGATATTTCAAAAAATAGACACTTGGAGTTCCCGTCGTGGCGCAGTGGAAACAAATCCAACTAGGAACCATGATGTTGCGGGTTCAATCCCTGGCCTCACTCAGTGGGTTAAGAATCTGGCATTGCCGTGAGCTGTGGTGTAGGTTGCAGACGCGGCTCAGATCTGGCGCTGCTGTGGCTCTGGCATGGGCAGGCAGCTGTAGCTCCAACTGGACCCCTAACCTGGGAACCTCCATATGCTGGGGATGCGGCCCTAAAAGGACAAAAGACAAAAAAAAAAAAAAAAAATAGACTCGAGTGCAGGCTTCTACACTAACATTGTTAAGGTTATCAACAATGGACTGGAGACTGCGGCAAGATGGCGGAGGAGTAAGAGGTCACGCTCACCCTCTCCCACAAATACATTAAAAAACGCATCTAAATATAAAATAACTTGGACAAATCATCATCTGAATGCTGATTAATTTAAACCTCCAAAAACTGCAAGAAACTCTTGAAATAACTGGGTAGAACAACAGAAGAAAAAAAAAAAAGGTGAGAGAAAGAAAAGCAATTAGGACGGCAGCCAGCACCCCAGGGAGGGAGCTGTGAAAAAGAAAAGTTTCCTGGGAAGAAACCTAAACAACGATCAACGACCAACAGAACTAGAGGGACATCAAAGCCTGAGAAAAACGCAGCAGCTGGATTGAGATAGGAAAATCAGAGATAGAGACTCAGACAGACGACCTGCACAGACACTACAGCCTGAGGTGCCGGGTGGTGCCTGGGAGCTAAGACACAGGTTCCTAAGGTTAGTCCCTGCGAGAGGGCAGAGGTCAGTGGCCACGGCGGTTGCGGGAATAGGACAAGGAACAGCGATATTCTAGGATTTGTGGAGAGCAAAACCAGGACTGAGGGAACCGAGGAAGTCTGGGCCCATAGGAGAGGCAAGCCTCCACTGTTAGGGAAGAGGAGAGGAGGAGGGGCTGACCGCCATAGGAAGCAACTTGAACTAGCGCACAGGGCGGGGCGATGGTGACCCGCCAAAGAGAGCAGAAGTGGGGAGGAGCCAGTGGAGGCTGCAGCTGCAGCAGAGGGGGTGGAGCCCGTGCCTTGAAGCCCGTGGGTGGAGCACTGTGCCAGGTTGTGGACCCAGGCACCTGCGCCAGCCAGCATCAGTGGGGGTGGCGGGGCCCTGGGCGGGTCCACGGACCTAGGCGACTGCGTCAGCCCACAGAGTTGGTAGCTCTGGCAGGTAGAGCAGTACGCGACCACACGGAGCTAGCTTTCGCAGAGGGGTGGGGCCAGCACCAGCCGATGTCACCAGGAAACCGCCCCAACTGACGAGAAAGCATCAGCGGAAGGGCGGAACAAACGCCAGCCTGCTGAACCAGCCCCTGATGGGTACCGCTTGTGGTTCCAGTCACCTCAAAAGAGGACTTTGCAATCAAACACTAGTTTCCCATGGCTCTCACACCCAGGGGAAATCATACTTCCTGCTGCTGCTATTGCCAAATGCTTAAGACACCTGGTAGATCTGCCTAGAGCTCGCGACCACTTCACAGGGCTGGGCAACTAGGAGTGGACAGCGCCACCTTCCTGCAATTGAGAGCGCAGAGACTAGGCTCCCACTGTCGACCTCAGCCATTCCTACACTCTCACAGAGAACACTCAGAGTACCACAGAGATAACAGCCTGCTCATTCCAAAGAAATAGACATCAAATAGTCAAACTCCTACACCAAAAATAAATAGTAACCCCACCAAAAAATACAAAGGGGAGCTCCTCCCTAGAAGTAGCCTTCCAAGTCTACAGCGTGGCCTCCCCAAACTCACAGAAAAAGAAAACCACAAACAAGACGAAGAAGCTCAAAAACCATTCCCAGTTAAAAGAACAGGACAAGTCTTTTAAAGCAGCCAGCAATGAAACCGACATCTGTAGTCTGTCAGAAATGGAGTTCAGCAGGGAGGTAATAAAAATACTTGAAGAATTAAGGCTGAATATCCAGAAATTAAGAGAAGATGCAAACAGCAATGCAGAGTCCTTTAGAAAGGAGCTAGAAATCATAAGGAGGAGCCAAGAAAAGCTAGAAAACTCATTTGCAGAGATGCAAACTGAGCTAAAGGCAATAAAAAGCAGTTTGAATAATGCAGAGGAACGAATTAGTGATGTAGAAGATAGAATAACGGAAATCACGCAATCAGGACAGCAGACAGAAAATCTAATTAAAAAACATGAAAGCAACTTAAGAGATCTCTGGGATAAAATAAAGAGGCCCAATTTATGCATAATAGGAATTCCAGAAGGAGCAGAAAAAGAAAAGGGCATTGAAAAAATATTTGAAGAAATTATGTCTGAAAACTTTCCAAATCAGAAGGAATCTGACATCAAGATACAGGATGCTCAGAGGGCCCCAAACAAGCGAAACCCAAACAGACCCACACCAAGGCATATTATATTAAAAATGGCAAGAATTAAAGATAAAGAGAGGATCCTAAAGGCAGCAAGAGAAAAGCAAAGCATTAAGTATAACGGATCCCCCATAAGGCTGTCAGCTGATTTCTCTACAGAAACATTACAGGCTAGAAGGGAATGGCAAGATATATTTAAAGTGCTGAAAGGA
>PVHT021183556.1:2033002-2048941 GCA_004024745.2 Catagonus wagneri
TGTGGAGAAGCCAGAAAAAAAAAGAAAATATATGTGTGTGTGTGTGTGTGTGTGTGTGTGTGCAAAAAAAATACATATATATGTAAAATACTTTTTTTTCTTCTCCACAGAGGAAAAATATCTTGATAATAAGATATATATACATGTACACACATAAATCATTATGTACTAAGAGTATTTATCCAACAGCAAAAAAAAATTAATGAACTTTATAGCAGAATGCTATGGAATTTAACAGCAAGCATTTTAAAATTTGAGAGAGATAAAAGATTAAAAAGAAGCACAAGCAATGGAACCTAGATAAATTCTAAAAAAACAGCACTCTGTGCACAAACATTACTATCTGACCTTCACAACAACTGCAAAGTCATTTACCTGACAGGAACATCCCTGTAACAAATGAGGAGACAGCCTCATTACAAGCTGATATGTAGAAAAAGGACTCAAACCCAGGTCTTCTTACTCCATATTTTATGCTCTGTCTAGTAGACTTAATTGTGGAAATAAAAGGTAAGTTGTAAAGCGTGAGAATTACATTACCCTATTCAACAGTACTTACTATGACTCAAGATCTCATCCTACCACATTTCCAAGTCAATGCCAAGAACCTAAGAGTCCCTGTCTATGACATTATCAATCAGCTGATGAGCTGTGCCAAGTCGGTGCTGTCCTAGACAGAGCCTTCTACATACCCTGACATGACATAAGAAAACTGGGGTCTCTGCTCTACAGATGATTACAACCTACTCGGGGTAATAATCCTAATATGAAAATATTCAGGATACATTAACAAGGGTGAATGATGCAGTAAAAATAAGTGTGGACTTGGATGAATACCATGGACTATTACATAGCAGACTCAAACAACAGATGCACAGACAGCAAAATGGATGGATCAGAAACAGTATTTGGATGGGGGGGAGTAAAACTGAATGAGACAGAACACAACAGGAACACATTTATAAATACGTACATACAAAACAATGATGGCCATTTTGCAAACATACACAGAGATACTGAATAAAGGCACTGGAAGAGCAAGCTATGGAGGGGAGTGGAACAAAATGGTAGGAAGCGAAAAGAAACAAAGCAAGGGCTTTGCTAGAGTGGAATATAATGCAGCTCTTAAAACTAATACAATAAATCTATATGGACTGACCCATCAATGTAATCAAGATAATTTTAAGTGACAAAAGCAAGACAGAACATGGTATGTTTAACCTCTCATATCTGAATATGTGTAACCTCTCATTTCTGAATATGTGCGTCTTGGTGTACCTGCGTCTATGTGCAAGATGGAAAAGAAAGCCTGGAAGAGCACACCAAACCAAAACAGTGATAATCTCAGGGACAGAACAGTGGGAGAAGATGACTTCCAACTCCGAACCACAGAATAATTTTACAATTTGTTTCTAAAAAGAAAATTTTATAAACTTTGAGGCTGGTTAGAAGTAGACTCAAATACCAACTGTGATTTTGGGCAAGCTACTTAACTTTGGACTTCTTACCTCCAAAATAAAGAAAACTAGAGCATGCTAACCCACATGGGGTTATAAGTAGTAAAAGAAACAACAAATACAACACTCCTAGCACAGTTCTCCCTCCACTCTCCTATGTAAAATTAAGAGTGGGGAATTCCCATTGTGGCTCAGTGGTTAACGAATCCAACTAGGAACCATGAGGTTGCGGGTCTGATCCCTGGTATCGCTCAGTGAGTTAAGGATCCAGCATTGCTGTGAGCTGTAGTATAGGTTGCAGGCACAGCTCAGATCCCACGTTGCTATGGCTGTGGCATAGGCCGGCAGCTACAGCTCCAATTAGACCCCTAGCCTGGGAACCTCCACATGGCACGGGTGTGGCCCTAGAAAAGGCAAAAAGAAATAATTAAAAAAATATATAAAATAAAACAAAACAAAATAAAATAAGGAGTGGGTTGGAGTTCCCATCATGGCTCAATGCAAACAGATCTGACTAGTGTCAATGAGGACACAAATTCTATCCCTGGCCTCACTCAAGTGGGTTAAGGATGCCATTGCCGTGAGCTGAAGTTTAGGTCACAGACACGGCTCAGACCTGGTGTTGCTGTGGCTGTGGTGTAGGCCACGGCTACAGTTCCGATTCGACCCCCAGCCTGGGAACGCATATGCCCTAAAAAGACACAAAAATTAATAAAATAAAATAAATAAAATTAAGAGTGGAAGATAATGAGACTAACAGGAATTCAGAGATGGAAAAGATGACAGAAGACTTGAGTACCTATGGAAAAATCTAAAGAAAAGCCTAGGACTTGAGCTGAGCTTTTTAAAAAATGATAAAATATTAGTTACGTAGAGTCAAAGGCTAGAGGTGGAAGGTATTACCAAAACAAAATAAATAATCAGAATAAATACATAGGAAAAAGAATGAGAGGTATAAACACCCAGTGCCAACCACAGAAAGTATGCACCATAAACATCCATTACACCAATGGAAAAGGGCGCACATTAGCGAACAGAATACAGTAAGACTGTGTAGGTGGAAGAAGCTCTTATTTCAGAGATCCCTGAAATCAAACAGGTATTAGATTTAATACAGTTGCCAGTGCAAGGCTTCTGGAGCTGGAGTTACCTAGCAAAGACATATCTTGGGGAGATTAGGTCTGAGCAGTTAAGTCAGACTGACAGGATATAGAATAACCAATCAATCAGTTACAATGAATAATTAAGTTTCCTACAAAAATATATAGTTATACACACATACACACAGAGGATACAATTTATACAACATGTTAACAGTATTACCACAGACAGAAAATGGGATGTGAGCTGAACCCAGGAAGGAAGTATGAGAGTAGAATGGGACGAGAAGCTGGCATCTGCTATAAAACTGCCCGAGGAACCAGCCAGCACTTGCAGTTACAAATAAACATACGTACAGACAAACAAACGCTGAATTACTTCTCAACAATATTTGGGGAGTAAGAGTCAACCTCCCACATGCTAACTCACCTGATCCTCTTGAAACAAAATGCCTTTCTGAGCATTTATTCGTTTAAATAGATCCCCTCCTTCACAGTAATCCATCACTATGTAGAGAGAGCCATTTTCTACAAAATATAAACATTACATTCCATTTTTTAAAGTGTACATCAAAAGCATAGCTACAGTAAAGGTACCTAAAGGTTTACTAAAAAGCAGCAATTAATTAAATGTGTTCTGTTAAACACAGAACCACATTCAGAAGAATGAAAGTGCAAAGTCAAGGAATACTGGTCATACAGACTGTGTGACCACTTATGTTAACAGGCAGCTCCACCATTAATGATTTTTCTACCAGGAATATACCATCCCATTGGAGAGCAGTGTCCACACTGATATAAACATGTCTGGAATATAGACAAATTGCACACAGATATACCTGATTTCATTTAATAGATGCATTTCCTTAAACATCACCTACAAAAATCATGTTCTTCCACCCATCTGTCGGAGACGGGTGATCTTGGTTTCCCGCTGACCATTACTTTTCAGCTTTGTTTTATCAACCTGATTATCTGTTGAACACACAGTAACAGACGCTGTGATGAACTCTCAGGGTTCAACAGCAGACAGAGCTCCTCTCATGGAGCTCTCTTGGATTTCACTCTTTCCAAAAGCTTAATCTAATCAGTGAGCAAACATGAAGTCAGGGTGCTTCCCTAATGCCTCTCTGCCTCAGCCCACAGAGAAAAGACTCCGTGACTCTTCTCATGGTAGCCAGGACGAGAGGACACTCCAAGCCTTCTCTCCACCCTATTCTTATGTAGGAATGAGGTCATGCTGCTTCTGCCCAGGTAAGGAAGTGTGGCCAAGAGCACTTGTCACAACTCAGAGAACAGCCTTTGCATCACATTGGTAGTACCTGTGCTGACAGCTTCACTGTCGGCAGGCTTATTCTTGCACCTTGGGAGATGGTCTTGTTTCTTGTAAAGGCTACACTGCTTCTAATGTGCCAGAGTTGGGAACCTAATGACTGAGCTAATTAAGAATCTGTATAATTCTTACAGGAGTTCTCTGTTGTGGCTCAGCAGGTAAGGGATGTGATGTAGTCTCTCTGAGGATGTGGGTTCGACCCCTGGCCTTGTTCAGTGGGCTGAGGATCTGGTGTTGCCACAAACTGTGGTATAGGTCTCAATGAGGCTAAGATCTGATGTTGCTGTGGCTGTGGTGTAGGTCACAGACATGACTTGGATCCCGTGTTGTTGTTGCCGTGGCTGTGGCATAGGCAGGTAGCTGCAGATCCTACTTGACCGCTAACCTGCATAAGCCACAAGTACAGCCATTCAAAAAAACAAAAGAATCTGTACAACTCTTTACAACTGACATGAAAAGATCATCCCAATATACTTACAAGAAATCACTATGCAGGAAAAAAGCAGAAAACTGTATGATCTACTACTGATGAAAAATAACTACAAGATGGCTCCATTTATATAGCATGAGAAACAAAAATGAAAAAGTTATGCACAGTGTGCTGTTATTTAGGTATGCTTACTAGTGCTTAGAATATCTCTGGAAGGAAACTAAAAAGTGGTAACAGTGGGTACTTCCTGGAGAAAATAAGAAGTGGCTCAAAGAGAAAAACAGAAGGCAAATTTTCACTATTATGTAGGCTTTGAAGTTTGCACATACCATGTAACAAAAATTAAATACAACTATCAAGACTTTTTTTTGTCTTTTTTTTTTTTTTTTGCCTTTTCTAGGGCTGTGCTTGTGCTCCTGGCATATGTGTTCACAGGCCAGGAGTCTAACCGGAGCTGAAGCCGCTGGCCTACGCCACAGCCACAGTAATGCGGGATCCCAGCCACACCTGTGACCTACACCACAGCTCACAGCAACGCCGGATCCTTAACCCACTGAGCTAGGCCAGGGATCGAACCCGCAACCTTATGGTTCCTAGTTGGATTCGTTAACCACTGAGCCACGATGGGAACTCCTCAAAAGACTTTTTTAAAAAAGATGAGTGAGTATGTGTCTGTGTGAGAGACAGACAGGGACAGGGACAAGGAGACAGAGAAGGTTAAAGAGGATCTGAGAAAGGGATGGAGAAGCTATCCTGAACTAAAATACTTGAGCTCTGTAGTGTTTTCTGCTGCCTAAACATTTATGATTATTTGGTGATAAGTACTAATTAAAATAGAAGGTTAAGAGAAAAGCCCTTCCTCTGGGAAAGAGGTACCAGTCTGTTTTGCAGTCCTTCAATCACTCAAACATCTGAATGCCAACTATGCTCCAGGCACTTGGCACGAGATGCTAGGGATACAGACTACAAGACACAACCTGGAGCACCAGCAGGCCCACACACTGCTGAGGCAACACTCTCCAAAAAGGCCAGAAACTACCACCACCTAGAATCTGCTTATAATTGAGGCCACAAGACTATAAAGCAGGTGACAAAGCCTTGATGTGTGTTAAAAAACGACAGAGTTAGCGAAGAACATGAACCATGACACCCAGCAAGGCACACGCTGCTGGCTGGCTGGCCCCTTAACTCCACACTTCTCTCCCTTTACCACCTCTCACTGCAGAAGCTTTTGAAAAAAATCCCAGATTTCCTAATTCCCGGTCTCCCCTACGGTTAAAGGTGGTCACTGACCTCATTTTGGCCCCCAAGATCTACAAGGAAATCCGAACAGAGACTCCTGAGAAAGCACTGGGTCATCTGGTCACAGGAAAAGAACCAAGAACAGAGATGCTATGCTACCCTCTGCCCCTGCTTTCAGCACCTTTTGGATGGAGGTGCCGCCTGGGGGTTGCAAAGTGTCATCTTGGGACAAGGTGAGAGCATGAGGCTGAAAACCTTGCATTAAGGACGTCAGAGCAGAAATCACACAGAGCCGAGGCTGCCATCTACGCCCTCTACACAGGACAGCTCATCATTAAGACTTCCTATTAGGTGAGACCATTAAATACCTTCCTCACTTAAGCCAATACTGGTCAGATTCTCTGTTATCTGCAGCAAAGAGCAATTCGAATTGTGCCTCAAAGAAAGGCTTTCTTCCAACAGATTGAGAAGTTAGACTTTGGCAGCACCAAGGGGAACAGGCTGAATGCCAATACCTATCTCCATATCTGAGACTAGAAAACTTCCATTAAATGTATACAAACTACTTTAGCAACAGTAAGAAATAAAACAAACTTAGGAGGATAATAAAGGTAGTCTGTAAGAAAATAAAAACAAAAAAAATGAAAGCAATTAGAAGTTAATAGCTACAGATAACCAAAAACACGGAGTAATATATGAATAACAGAGTAAATAAATATGTAAAACACAGACACCCAAATATATAGTATCACAAGACTTTCTCAATGATAATATCAAAATTTTTTTAATTTAGAAATTTAAGAATATAGGCAAAAGAGTCGTGTCTAATTATAATATGTAATATTATAATTTAATTATACATTTATTTACCTGGAAATACTGTTTTCTCCCAACTTTCCAGTTTTACAAAACATTTTTTTTTCTTTCATGGCTACTGCCTGCGGCATATGGAAGTTCTCAGGCTAGGGGTGTAATCGGACCCGCAGCTACAGGCCTATGGCACAGCCACAGCAATACTGGATTCGAGTTGTGTCTACAACCTACCCTGCAGCTTGTTGCAATGTCAAATCCTTAACCTACTGAGCAAGGCCAGGTATCAAACCCACATCCTCACAAAGACTACATCAGGTTCTTAACCCACTAAGCCACAATGGGAACTCCACTACAAAACAATTTTATCCAAATTTTCCACATCTATCCTCAATATCACTGTCTTTTATTGATTCACTCAGCAGTTTTTCTAATACACATAATCTTTGCTACCTTTTAAGTTAACTGAAAGAGAGTAGTTTGGGGGGGTTGTCTTTTTGCCTTTTCAAGGGCCACATTCACGGCATATGGAGGTCCCCAGGCTAGGGCTCTAATTGGAGCTGTAGCCGCCGGCCTATGCCACAGCCACAGCAACGCAGGATCCAAGCCGTGTCTGCAACCTATACCACAGCTCACAGGAACACCAGATCCTTAAACTACTGAGCAAGGCCAGGGATTGAACCCACAACCTCATGGCTCCTAGTCAGATTCGTTAGCCACTGAGCCACGACAGGAACTCCAAGAGAGCAGTTTTTAAATTTCTTATGTTCTCAGTGGAATTTTTTCCTATGTGCGAATTCCCATAGGTATAATACTGAGACTTTTAAAAATTCATCCTAGAGAGTTTGCATGCTTGACTGTCACAATATAACCATACTGCCTTTGAAGAGACTTTAGAAGACTTACAATGACATCTAAGACCTGCAATTAGAAAATCAACACTGAATTTCTTTGATGCCTCTTTTTTAAACTGATTCTGGAGCTCCTGTTGTGGCGCAGTGGAAACAAATCCGACTAGGAACGATGAGGTTGCCCATTCGATCCCTGGCTTCATGCAGTTGGTTAAGGATCCAGTGCTGCCGTGAGCCGTGGTGTAGGTCACAGATGTGGCTTGGATCTTGCATTGCTGTGGCTGTGGTGTAGGCCAGCAGGTGTAACTCCGATTCAGCCTCTAGCCTGGGAACTTCCATATGCCGCGAGTGTGGCACTAAAAAGAAAGGAAAAAAACCTGATTCTCCTGAGGACCTCTATAAATACTCAAAACTAACTCAGTGAAGTCTTCTTTTCCAAAAGCATTTTGCTATTTAATATACTAAAAAAAAAAAAAAAAATGAGAGTACATCCTGTAACATGAGAGGCTTTATAAGAAAGAATTAGATCATAAGCCAAGACAACTTTCTGACAAATTTTGGAATATTTTTCCTTATTTTAAGGTATATACAGATTTTTTTTAATAGTGAAATGAAAACTTTTCCTGCAACAAAGAAAAATAAGAATTTGCAGGCAAAGAGGGTACAAATGTTCCAAGAGAAATAGAATCAGAATTATTAATACTTAAGTCATATTCTGGATTTTCAATGCTAAAGAAAGAATCCTTTGAGCATCAAGGTAATAAAGACCTTCAAGAAGAGGAGAAGCTCTATGCTGAACTCAAACTTTTCTATGGAAACATTCAATGCCAGAAGACACGATGTATTTAGAAGGGGAAACAGGTCCTCAAAGACACTTATTCACATATAAAAACATCAACTAGACACTCTCAGAAGTGCAAATATTAACCTCACTGAAGGAATACAACATCCACAAGCTCTTCATTAAAAAAAATGATAAAATCCAGTCAAGCAGGAGATAAATTTAAGTATCTCTGGAAAGGGGGATCTCTAGAAAGATAAATTCAAATATCTCTAAAGTATAAAAGAACTAATTATATGAATTAAATCTGTCTAAATATGAAATCCCTTCTGAATCATTCAGATATTTCTAGGTGAAGGACTTAACATAAATACAAAACATCTGGTAGAATATTTGCTGACATACATTCAAATCTTTTACCTTGAAACACAAATCTTAGTGATGAAAGAGAAAAGAAACCAAAGGGCAGAGGCTAGGAGAAAGATAAATTAAAGAAATTCAAGGTCCTGGGAAGGAACAGATGGTTAATATCATACTCTTTCACATGAGGTGTAAAGCCTCACTTAACTCTCTTCATAAAATAAATAAACTGAGTACTTTAAACTACCTTCTACTTTTTTTTTTTTTTTTTTTTTTGCTTTTTAGAGCTGCACCCATGGCATATGGAAGTTTTCAGGCTAGGGGTCAAATTGGAGCTACAGCTTTCAGCCCATGCAAGAGCCACAGCAATGGGATCCAAGCTGACCACAGCTCACAGTAATGCCGGATCATTAACCCACTGAGTGAGGCCAGGGATGGAACCCACACCCTCATGGATACTAGTCAGATCATTTCTGCTGTGCCACAATGGGAACTCCTAAACTATCTTCTACTTTCAACCTAAATTATCGTTTTATTTTGTAACTGACAGGGATTTATGACAATAACAGGAAGGACCACAATAGGACTTCAGTAAAGTACCCTGACCTGCCTTTAGGGAAGCTTTGTCTTTTCTTAGTTCATACACTACCAAATATGATGGTCTAAAAGAGTAATACTTTTTAATATTTTAAGAACTTGAAAACACTTGCAATATACTTCGATATTATAATAATGAAATATACAAGAGAACACTAACAAGTAGGATGCTTTCTAAAATCAGAACATTTTCTCAGTGGCAGTAGTGGAAGCACTTAAATGGAGCTTAGCTTTAAAAGGTATAAATGAATGCTCTTCCTTTGTGCAAATTTCTGCACTGACCACACTGTCTCTTTATAAGCAAACCTAGTGACAGTGAGCCAGTGCAAGGCTACACAGAGAGAGCATGCTGCATTACTCCAGAAGTAAGCCAACTCTCACACACATAGGTATTGAAGCAGATATGATACACTTTCCTTCCTGAGAAAAACTCACAAAAATATCCTTAAAATATAAGTATACAATTGTCATATGGCTTAGGAGTTCTTTTGAGTTCTCTTGCAAATTTATCTGACCTTCAAATGATTCTCTATACTGGACAATATTTGGATGCTTCATGTTTGCCAATACTGCAACTTCTCGCCTCGATTCTTCCCTTTCTTTATTGGACATCTTAAACAGAAGGGAAAAAGAAAACAGTAAATTACAACATAAAAGTCCATCAAAAAGAGAGCAGTTAAAAATAATACTACAAAGAAAGCACAGTCCAAATACTAAAATGCAGCCAGACGTTAAAAGAATGAGTTGGATGAACAAATAAAAACACTTTAAAATGTTCAAACCAAATGAAGTTACCGAGCAGTAGGTGAAGTATCTTTGTTAAACACATAAACACGAGCACACATCAGAGAAAAAACTCTGAAAGGATTTACAGACTCTTCCAAAATGAGTAGTTCTCTCTGCCATCACCAGCACTCTTATACTTTAGGTGTTGCACTGCCATGTATTTTTTATTCTCTAACAGGGAGTCCTTTTGTAATCAAAGTTCTACTTGAGTAATCAAAAAAAAAAACACACTTACCCTTGAGATGTTAATTTCTTTGATAACATATTGTCTGTCATCTTCTGTAGATTTAACAAGAATAGCTTTTCCAAATGAACCTTCTCCAATCTTTTGCACCCTAACATATTTCTCCATGGTTCTTTTCTAAGGCATCTGAACAGACAGGCTAGATATTAAAAAAAAAAAAAAAAAGAGTAACAGTAATAGAGATAAAGCATGTCATATACAACAATTATAATGTTTAATTCAAAATCTAATTCCTCAGTGATTTGCTTAACTAAAAAAATATTAAATATTTAATGGAGGTTAAACTTTGAATTTTACTCATGCAACTTAGAAATAGCTAAAAAGAGAAAATAAGTGACATTTCAACTTTATAAGAATCCTTTTTAAAGTCAAATACTGTATATACTTAATGCACATGGAGAAAGAAGCAAACTTTTTCCTCCATGAAATAATTAGCAGGATTACTCTACTACCTAAAATAAGAATACAAGGAGTTCCCTTCGTGGCTCAGTGGTTAACGAATCCGACTAAGAACCGTGAGGTTGAGGGTTCATCCCTGGCCTTGCTCAGTGGGTTAAGGATCCGGCGTTGCCGTGAGCTGTGGTGTAGATTGTAGACGCGGCTTGGATCCCGCGTTGCTGTGGCGAAGGCCGGCAGCTACAGCTCCTGTTAGACCCCTAGCCTGGGAACCTCCATATGCCACAGGTGCGGCTCTAGATAAAGGCAAAAAAGACCATAAAATAAAATAAAATAAAATAAGAATACAAGCTTAATAAGACTATTTCCCAAAGTTATTTAACTAAACCCCCCCTCTTGTTAGACATTTAAGTTGTTTATGGTATTTGCTATTATAAAAGGATTTCAGATTAAATTTCTGTACATATAAAGATTTCCTTAGTATAAATTCCAACGTCAAGAAGATGCACATTAGGGAGTTCCCATGGTAGCTCAGTAGAAACATAACCAATGAGTATCCATAAAGATGCAGGTTTGATCCCTGGCCTTGCTCAGTGGGTCAGGGATCCTGCATTGCTGTGAGCTGTGGTATGGGTTACAGACTTGGCTCGGATCCCATGTTGCTGTGGCTGTGGTGTAAGCCAGCAGCCACAGTTCACAGCAACGCCGGATCCCCGACTCACTAGACAAGGTCAGGGATGGAACCCAAATCCACATGGATACTAGTCAGATTCGTTTCCCCTGAGCCACGACGGGAACTCCCCTAAGTAATAATTCAACACTGGCTATCACTTATTAAAATCTTTGATTTGTTTTTGTTTGTTTGTTTTTGCTTTTTAGGGCCACACCCACAACATATGGAGATTCACAGGCTAGGGGTCCAATTGCAGCTACAGCTGCCGGCCTACACCACAGCCACAGCAATGCAGGATCAAAGCTGTGTCTGTGACCTACACCCACAGCTCAGGACAACGCCGGATCCTTAACCCACTGAGCGAGGCCAGGGATCGAACCTGCAACCTCATGGCTCCTAGTCCAATTTGTTTCCCCTGTGCCATGACAGGAACTCCTTAAAGTCTTTGAGAGGCAACAAAGGGTAGTAGTTAAAGAGCACTAAAACCCTGGGTCTCAATGATAGCTTTAGCACTTGTTATGTGACCTTGGACAAGTGCCTCAGTTTGTTCATCAGTGTGATGTGGATAATAGCACCTGCTGACAGAACTGCTGGGGGATCAGTCCATTTCAAGAATGTCCTAAGAACAATGCTGGCGGACAGACAGCACTGTGTCATAATCTGTTGTTACTGTTATTCATTATGTCTGATGAGGGGAAGTAGTGTCTCACGTTCATTTGAAGTGCTTTTGCTTACCAATGAACTTGAAAAATTCTTCCATGTTTATACACTGCTGTATTTCTTCTCTTTTGAACTATTCATTCAGGTTCTTTGTCCATTTTTTACTAGGAGAGACTCCCTTATTTTTTTTAAATTGATATACTATGCTAGTTTTAGGCATACAGCAAACTGTTTTATATACGTATAAATATATATACACATATATTCCTTTTCATACTGTTCTCCATTATAGATTATTACAAGATACTGACTATAGTTCCCCATGCCATACAGCATATAACTGTAGTTTACCTAATATTGAATATATTCACCACATCTTCATCCATTCACCTGTTTTTTTGCTTTTGTCATTTTAGGGTCGCACCTGCAGCATGTGGAGGTTCCCAGGCTAGGGGTCAAATCGGAGCTACAGCTGCCGGCCTATGCCAGAGCCACAGCAACGCAGGATCCAAGCCACGTCTGCGACCTACACCATAGCTCACGGCAACGCCAGATCCTTAACCCACTGAGCAAGGCCAAGGATCGAACCTGCAACCTCATGGTTCCTAGTCGGATTCGTTTCCTCTGAGCCACGATGGGAACTCCATTTCAGGTTTTTATTTCTTATCCATTCTGCCACTCTGTTTTTGACTGAGTCTTTAATCCATTGGCATCTATGGTAATTATTGATAAGGATGTATTTCTAGCAATTTTAAACCTTATTTTCCACTTTGTTTTGTATTTTTTTTGTTATTCCTTTCTTTAATTCATTTTTCCCTTTGTGATTTGAGAGTTTTCTTTTGTATTATGCTTGAGTTTTTGGTATTGTTGTGAATCTACTCTGTTTTTGACTTGTGGTTACCCTGGTTTTCAAGTTAACTAATCACTTTACCTACTTACTTTATACGAGTAGTCATATAAGCTCAAACCCCTTCTGAAAGCTCTGTATTTTCCCTCCTGCTCATTTTCTCATATTCTATTCCATATCTTCATGTTTATCGTTCTGCTGTTCATTTTAGTTAAAACCGCTTTCATACGCTTTCAGATTTTTTTTTTTTTTTGTCTTTTGGGGCCTCACCAGTGGCATATGGAGGTTCCCATGCTAGGGGTCCAATTGGAGCTGCAGCCACCAGCCCATGCCACCGCAATGCAGGATCTGAGCTGCATCTATGACCTACACCACAGCTCACGGCAACACCAGATCCTTAACCCACTGAGCGAGGCCAGGAATCGAACCCACATCCTTATGGATGCTAGTCAGGTTTGTTAACCACTGAGCCATGACAGGAACTCCTACTTTTTGATTATTTTTTAATCAATGTATTTATCTTCATTTTATACATCTGTCTTTCCTATTATGATTTTCCCTTTCCTATAGATTCTTGCTTCTTTTCTATTTAAAGGTAACCTGTCAGGAGTACCCATCATGGCACAGTGGTTAACTAATCCGACTGGGAACCATGAGGTTGCAGGTTCGATCCCTGGCCTTGCTCAGTGGGTTAAGTATCTGGCGTTGCCATAAGCTGTGGTGTAGGTTACAGACGCGGCTCGGATCCTGCGTTGCTGTGGCTCTGGCACAGGCCGGCAGCTGTAGCTCCGATTACACCCCTAGCCTGGGAACCTCCATATGCTGCAGGTATGGCCCTAAAAAGACAAAAAATAATAATAATAATTAAACTGAATCACTGATCAAGAAACAACTAACACCTATCCTTCTCAAACTATTCCAAAACTATTCCAAAAATCTGAAGAGGAAAAAACGCTTCTGAACTCATTCCACAAGGCCAACATCACCTTGATACCAAAACAAAAGACACCACAAAAAAAGGAAAACATCACTTTAAGGGCCTATATCACTGATGAAAACAGATGCAAAAACCTTCAATGAGGAGTGCCCAATGTGGCACAAAAAGATTGGCAGTATCTCTGCAGCACCAGGATGCAGGTTTGATCCCCAGCCCGGGACAGTGGGTTCAAATATCCAGCAATGCCACAGCTGCGGCGAAGGTCACAACTGTGGCTCAGAACTGATCCCTGGACTGGGAATGGCCAAAAATGAAAGAAAAAAAATCCTCAACAAAATATACGCAAATCAAATTCAAAAACACATTAAAAGGGAGTTCTCTTCATGGCTCAGTGGTTAACGAATCCGACTAAGAATCATGAGGTTGCGGGTTCGATCCCTAGCCTTGCTCAGTGGGTTAAGGATCTGGCGTTGCCGTGAGCTGTGGTGTAGGTCGCAGATGCGGCTCGGATCCCACGTTGCTGTGGCTGTGGCGAAGGCCGGCAGCTACAGCTCCTGTTAGACCCCTAGCCTGGGAACCTCCATATGCCATGGGTGCAGCTCTACATAAAAGGCAAAAAGACAAAAAAAAACACATTAAAAGGATCATATACAATGATCAAGTAGGATTTATACCAGGGATGCCAGGATGGTGTGATATCTGCAAATCAATATGACATACCTTTAAAAAATCAAATAAAAACAATATGATTATCTCAATAGGTGTAGAAAAAGCTTCTGGCAATATTCAACACCCATCTAGTTAATATTCAACCAAATAGGTATAAAGGGAACATAACTCAACATAATAAAGGTCATATTTGACAAACCGTACAGCCAACATTATACTCAATGGTGAAAAGCTGAAAGCATTTTCTTTACGATTAGGAACAAGAAAAGACTGCCAACTGTTGCCACTCTTATTCAACATAATATTGGAAGTTGAATCAAAGCAATTGCTAGCTTCACTAATCAAAGCAATATACAAGATGAAATAAAAGGAATCCAAACTGGAAAGGAAGCAAAACTATCACTCTTTGCAGATGGAATGATATTATATACTGAAAATGCTACGGATACCACCAAAAAGCTATTAAAACTAATAAATGAATTCAACAAAGGTGAAGAATACAAAATTAATATACAGAAATCTGTTGCATTTCTATACACTAACAATGAACTATCAGAGGAAAACAATCCCATTTACAATTGCATCAAAAAGAATAAAATACTAGGAATAAAAATGCCTAAGGAGGTAAAAGACCTGTATTTGAAAACCTCTAAGACAACAATGAAAGAAACTTAAGAGGACACATAAAGATGTAAAGATATACATACCATGCTCATGGACTGCAAGACTTAATATTGTTAAAATGACCATACTCCCCAAGACGACCCTCAGGTTCAGTGTAACCCCTATCAAAATATCTGTGGCAATTTTCAAAGACCTAGAACAAATAATTCTAAAAATTTTGTGGACATATAAGTAACCCCAAACAGCCAAAACAATCTTGAGAAAGAAGAAAAAAGCTAGAGGGGAGTTCTCTTGTAGTGCAGCAGGTTAAGGATCCAGCATTGTCACTGAGCAGTTTAGGTCACTGCTATGCTGCAGGTTTGATACCTGGCCTAGGAATTTCTGTATGCCACAGGTGCGGCCAAAAAGAAAAAGAAAACAAGCACAGAACAGATGCATCAATCAATAGAAAAGGACAGACAGCCAAAAATAAACTTACATTAATATGAACAATTACTCTAAGAAAAAAAGAGGCAAGAATAACAATTGAGAAAAGTTAGACTCTTCAATAAATGTTGCTGGAAAAACTGGACAGCCAATGCAAAAAAATCAAACTGGGCTACTTTCTCACACATTTGGAACAATATCCACTAAAAAAGTTTTGCACAACAAAGGAAACTATCAACAAAACAATAAGGCAATCTACTGAATGGGAGAAGATATCCACAAACAATATACCTGATAAGAAGAAAAAAGGCAAAATATCCCTAAGGAGTTAATACCTAAAATATGCAAAGAACTCACACAACTCAACGTCAAAAAAAAAAAAAAAACAGCAATTAAAAAATAAGCTGAACAAGAAAAAGCTCAAATAAACAATCTAACTTTACATCTAAAGCAGCTAGAGAGGGAAGAACTGACAAGACCTAAAGTTAGTAGAAGAAAAGAAATCATCAAGATCAGGGCAGAAATCAACGAAATAGAAACAAAGAAAACCATAGAAAAGATCAATGAAACTAAAAGCTGGTTCTTTGAAAAGATCAACAAAATTGATAAACCCTTAGCCAGACTTATCAAGAAAAAAAGAGAGAGGACACAAATCAATAAAATTAGAAATGAAAAAGGAGAAGTCACAACAGACATCACAGAAATACAAAGGATCA
>PVHT021183556.1:2052419-2067144 GCA_004024745.2 Catagonus wagneri
CATTATTTACAATAGTCAAGATATGGAACCATTCTAAGTGTCCATAAATAGATAAATGGATAAAGAAGACGTGGTATATGTATGCAATGGAATACTGGCAGTAAAAAAGAATGAAATCTTGCTATTTGCAGCAACATGGATGGAACTAGAGGGTATTACGCTAAGTGAAGAAAGTCAGACAGAGAAAGACAAGTACCATAAGGTTTCACCTGTACACAGAATCTATAGAAGAAAACGAATGAAGAAATATAACAAAAGAGAAAGGACTCATAGATACAGGGAACAAATCAGTGGTTCCTAGATGGGTGGTGGGGATGAGAGAAATAGATTAGAGAGATCAGGTTAGTTATAAAACAACTAAGTCATAAGGATGTAAAGTACAGCATAGAGAATGCAGTCAACAATATTTCAGTAACTTTGTATGGTGACAGACAGTAATTAGACTTATCAAGGTAATGTATACAATGCTGAATCACTATGTTGCACACCTGAAACTAATATAACAGTGTGTGTCAACTATACTTCAATAAAAAATAGACTATAAATAAATAATCTGAAAATATTCATTGACCTAACTTGCTCTCTTCTATTTCCACTCCCTACCAAGTAGGCTCTCCATGCATGATTCCCTTCTAAGAGAAAATGCGCTGTCATGAAGACACTATTAAAATTTATGTGACAGTTTACTACATCTTTCACTGTAAATTAACAAACCCAAGTTCTCATTTCACCCATTATTACTAAATTTAATTTATTTTGCCTCTAAAATATTGATCTAGTCTCCTTAAATGACAAAATTCATATCCTGAGTCTGTAAGACTTAAAGGCCAGAACTCTGCCTGTGGTTGATTATGCTTTTTAGAAATTTGTGGCAAAGAGCCTCTTCTACCTTAGGAAACTTTTCTATTTCAAAAGTTCTATAAGAAATAAGGCTTTTAGCAAATTTAAGAGAAACAAGAAAGTAACCAGCGCTACAGCATTACTAGTGAGTCAAAGAAGAAAAGTCATCAGAAACACACTTTCAAGCCGAAGTCTGGTCAACTGGCATAATATAATAGCTACCTGGGTACCAGCCAGAATTTAATGCTTTCTCCAGGACATCTTATTACATTACTATGCTATTTAGAAAAAAATATAAGCTCATCTTAGAAAACTAAATTTCATAAATTAAATTACATTAAATAATAACCATAAGTAATGAGATTGTTTCACAATCATCATTATTCTGTGACTTGCAGAAAAAGAAGGACAAAATTAGTCCATTTGGCCCTCCCTCAAAATGTTGCCAATTCCTTTCTAGGGACCACCTAACAAGATGGAGGCCCCCAGGGTCCTAGCACTGCAGCCCACTGTCCACCACTGACTAGCAGTATGTTCTGACATTTCAGTAAAATACAGGAGGATCTATTGCCCCGGAAGCGAAGAAAGATGTCTCTTATTACCACCAAACCAGGGCAGACACCTTTCTGAAGACTACACTAGACTACACTACAACATAAGAAGTGAAAGGGAAAACATGGAAAGATGGATTATTTCAGTGTCTTACAACATATCTAACAGAGCTACTTACTTCCCAGACCAGAGACTTTCCCGCTGAACTATAATCCTAAGAGATCTTTCAAACCAAATCAAATAAAAGGTAACAACCAAATGTACTAGAGGCTTACACACCCAAAATCATCATGACATGTAACTGAAGAAGTAATCCTATCCTAATTTCATTACTGTGAAGAACCCAAACTATACGTAAATATTTATCCTTTCTATGCTTCAGCTTCCAACCTCAGAGGGAAATCACTAGACCAACTTAACAGTATCTTAGGTCTCTAAAAACTACATCAATTTAATCCCTTCAATACATATGTGATATTGAGGATATTCAAAGTGTAAACCAAATTTTTTTTCTTTTTATGGCCCCCAGCTGCAGCATATGAAGTTTCCAGGCTAGAGGTCATGCTACAGCCACAGCAATGCCAGATCCGAGACACATCTACAACCTATATCACAGCTTGCAGCAACGCTAGATCCTTAACCCACTGAACAAGGCCAGGGATCAAACTCACATCCTCACAGAGACAATGTCGGGTCCTCAACCCACTGAGCCACAATGGGAATTCCAAAGATTTTTTTATATTTAAGTTTTCCAAAGAGTTTTGTGAAATAACAAATAAAGCAATGGATTCAGAAGAGAAAAGCTACATGACCAAAAGCAAACTACATGACTTCCCTGGGTCTTACTTTCTTCATCTAAAGAAAAATGAATATTTAAATACAATGCAACCTGGAGTTCCCGTCATAGCAAAGCGGAAATGAATCCAACTGGGAACCACGAGGTTGAGGCTTTGAACACTGGCCTCGCTCAGTGGACTAAGGATCTGGCGTTGCCATGAGCTGCAATCTATACAATCGCTGACGTGGCTCAGATCTGGCATTGCTGTGGCTGTGGCACAGGCCGGCAGCTATAGCTCTGATTGTACCCCTAGCCTGGGAACCTCCATATGACATGGATGCAGCCCTAAAATGACAATACATACATACATACATACATACATACATACATACATACATACAATGCAACCTTAAAGGCTCTACCAATTCTAAGTCTGTGACTCAAGGAGAAGAAAATAAAGAAGGTCACAAAGCGGGAAACTACAACCTTTTAAAACTGCACTACTGGAGTTCCCGTCGTGGCTCAACGGAAATGAATCCGACTAGGAACTATGAGGTTGTGGGTTCCATCCCTGACCTTGCTCAGTGGGTTAAGGATCCGGCCTTGCTGTGAGCTGTGGTGTAGGTCGCAAATGCGGCTCAGATCCCACGTTGCTGTGGCTGTGGCGTAGGCCAGCAGCTGTAGCTCCAATTAGACCCCTAGCCTGGGAACTTCCACATGCCGTGGGTGCGGCCCTAAAACAACAAAAGACATACATACATACATACATAAATATAAAACTCCACTACTGACCACAAAGAGTAGGAATGACGGAGATGCCCAAAGCCTTTCCTTCAGAAAAATCAAAAGACACCACAAGAGTAATTGCTTTACCTATATCTTTAAAAAATAAAAAAAAAAAACCTGCAACTTACAATTGAACACACCAGATGGAACACGCACATGTAGCACTACTTGCTCCCCAAACCAAACTAACACAATTTTAAAGGATCAAAAAGGCAGAAGAGGTGAGAATACAACAGCAGTAAAATTCTGGAGCTGATGAAGACAAGCACAAGCAGCAACTGACTTCGGAAACCAGAGAAATAAAGCTGTGCCATCAGGCAGCATGGGGGAATCAGACTACTCCAGGACTGGACTGACCCAAGACTGGCACAGACTGCACAGTTCGCCTCCTCCACCCGCCAGGCACATGACCACCACTCCCAACTTGGCAGAGGACTAGAGATGGCTCCAGACTAGGGATACATAACAGATGAAAATGGAAATGCCATGTACAATCTGGGAGACTGAGTGAAAGGGGACATTATAAATGGTGACATTCTGTTCCCACAATGATGATGCACCTGTATCAGACCTTCCTGCCCCCACAAACCATCATAAAACCTGAGTAAAGTACACGAAACAACGGAATGAAATGCACTAGGCAGTGGAATAAGCTAGTGAGTCCCAGAAGCACCCCAGTCTTTCCCTTGAAGACATTTTCCAAACTGTGGCACAGCAGAATGGAGCTTAAGGAGAAAGCAGCGGCCTCATGGGCTGAGGAGAAAGAGAGCAAATTTGAGGGCCCCAAACCCAGGGGAGGACAGAAAAGAACAGAAGGAACCTAAAAATGTGCACGTAAATTCCTCTGTTTGTTGGTGAGCCACTCTTGCATCGTGCAGACACAGGACAAGACTAAAAGAGACTAGTTAGTCCTAACCATAGAGACAGACTTACAAGGGACTCAAATATAGAGGTGTCAGTGAGGAACTTGAAATAACTTTAACATGTTCAAGAAAATAAGAGAAAAAGATGGACAAAAGTAACTCTTTTTAGAAGATGGAGAATCATAACAAAGAACTGAAATTTACTTTTAAAAATTAAATGAACTTCTAGAACTAAAACAGAAAATATCTGAAATTAAGAATTCAGGAGTTGCCGTTGTGGCACAACAGAAACAAATCTAACTTGTATCCATGTGGGGGCAGATTTAATCCCTGGCCTGGCTCAGTGGGTTAAGAATCTGGCATTGCTGTGAGCTGTGGTGTAGGTCGCAGACGTGGCTCAGATCTGGCATTGCTGTGGCTGTGGCGTAGGCCGGCAGCTACAGCTCCGATTAGACCCCTAGCCTGGGAACCTGCATATGCAGCCCTGGAAAGACAAAAGACAAAAGGGAAAAAAAAAACCACATATTCAACAGGAAAAACAAACAAAAGAAAAAAAAAGGAAAGAAAAGGAAGATTCACTATCGGAAAGATTTTTTTTTGTCTTTTTTGCCTTATTGAGGGCCGCACCCACAGCACATGGAGGTTCCCAGGCTAGGGGTCAAATAGGTGCTACAGCTGCGGGCCTACGCCACAGCCACACAGAATCCAAGCCATATCTGCAACCTACACCACAGCTCACGGCAATGCCGGATAGTTAACCCACTGAGCAATGCCAGAGATCAAACCTGCAACCTCATGGTTCCTAGTCGGATTCATTTACTACTGAGCCACGACGGGAATTCCAGAAAGATTTTAATTCTTAATCTTCAGATTTAATCCCTCCCTAGTAAAAACAAAAGCTCTAGGGATGAGGGTTATCAGACAAGCTGATTTTTTAAATTTAACATGAAAAAAAGCAAGAATAGCCAAAGAAATACAGGAGAAAAGATAAATGAGGGAATACCTATTCTACTTGATAACAAGACACATTATAAAGCTATAGTAATTATGAAATAGGCAAATCATAGAAAGTCCAGAAATACATCAAAAAAAAATTTTGTCTTTTGTTATTTTTAGGGCCGCACCTGCGGCATGTGGAGATTCCCAGGTTAAGGGTCTAATTGGAGCTGCAGCTGCCAGCCTACACCACAGCCACAGCAATGCCAGATCTGAGCCGTGTCTGCGACCTACACCACAGCTCACAGCAACACTGGATCCTTAACCCACTGAGCGAGGTCAGGGATCAAACCGGCAACCTTATGGTTCCTAGTCTGATTCGTTGCCACTGAGCCACGATAGGAACTCCAAGAAAGTTTTTAATTTAGTGGATGACCATAACATTTCTTATATATATATTACAGTTGACTTGCATGATGACATTTTAAATTGGTAAGGAAAAGATAGATTTTTTTTTTTGGTCTCTTTTTTATCTTCTTAGTGCCGTACCCGGGGCATATGGAGGTTCCCAGGCTAGGGATCCAATGGGAGCCACAGTCTCCAGCCTACACCACAGCCACAGCAATGCCAGATCCGAGCCACATCTGCAACCTACACCACAGCTCACAACAACGCCGGATTCCCCAACCCATTAGGGATCGAACCTGCAACCCTATGGTTTTTAGATTCATTTCTGCTGCGCCACAATGAGAACTCACAGAAAAGATAGATTTTTAAAATAAACAGTGTTTAGACAACTAGGTAGCTATATGACAGGAAAAAATAGAGTTAAATCCACATTCTTCACTTAACACCAACACAAATTCCAGGTAATAAAAAAAACACATAACTGAAAAATAAAAACATTATGGTAATAAAACTATTATTAAAGTGATGTTTATATTCTTAGAGTGGGGCAGCTTAGTATGACACAAATCTAAAAAGCCTTAAGGATTAATATTCTGCATAGCAAAAACTATAATAAGTCAAAATTCAAATGACAAAGGAGTTCCTATTGTGGCACAGCAGAAATGCATCCGACTAGGAACCACGAGGTTGCGGATTCTAACCTGGCCTTGCTCAGTGGGTTAAGGATCCAGCGTTCCCATGAGCTGTGGTGTAGGTTGCAGATGAGGCTCGGATCTGGCATTGCTGTGGATGTAGCATAGGCCGGCAGCTGTACCTCCAATTAGATCCCTAGCCTGGGAAGCTCCATATGCTGCGGGTGTGGCCCTAAAAAGCAAAAAAGCAATTCTTGAACAGTTTCTCCATTTCAAAACTTCAAACCTTCAAACCCTGACATTCAAAATCTTTATGTATGGCATCACTCTTTTCAAGCATGTCAGCTACGCTCCAAAAATACCATAGTCTGTAGTCAAGTTAGACATCTTTCCTCATATTTTACTAAGAATGTCTTTAAGCCACAACTGCACTTGACATGACAAAATTTTGTGCACCAAATGTGAAAAATGTCAGAGTACATGAATGAAAAACTGTATCCCCACCAACGTGGAACATTAAGGCGCCACAGCTCTTTCAGCTATCTGATAGACAAGCAAGTTGTTCTGAAGGGAAACGATAGTAAAGGAATGTCAACAGATTTCAAGAAACCCATATGGTACTGCCTGCAACTACAATCCACGCATATAGCTCTCCTAAAATAATAAATGCCACTTTGGATTGTGGGAGAGGGTCAATATATCTCAATAAGCAAAGTCCCTGCCTTATTTCTCATCATCCGCAAAAGCAGAAAGCAGAAACGGGATTCCTATTACACTTTTTTCAAAATATGTTTTCTCTTCTCTGTAAGTCTATTCCTCTAAGACAATTCAGATAACAATTAACAGCTTCCCTAATGGAAAACACGGACATGTAAAGTTTGTATTCATGAAATGGTATCATGTCCATGACTTAGATGAAAGGTAGGACACCAGACAGAGTAAAACTAACTTGGAATACAATGCTGATGCATTATTAAAATGACCTCAAAACAACTCCTGTGACCAACTTCTGTAACCTTTACTAAACACCTAAAGGTGACTTAATGTGCAAAAACCTGTTATCCCACAAAATAGGCTCCTTACCTTCCAATCTTAAAACAGATCGGTGTATCCTCTAACATCAGACAATCTACAGCAGAAACAAAGAACTAATTCTCTCCTTATCTGGCATCCCTCCGTGGTGTCTACAATACTGCTGCATCATAAGAAAAGGTCATTACTAGCATATACTGGATATTACCTTCAACCCTTGGTATGATTATTTCTGATGCAATTTACCATGGCAATGCTCTGCTTCTTGGGGACAGACCTTATATTAGAGAATAAAAATTAGGCCTGCATTAAAAAAAAAGTTATGATGAACTCTAATAGAACTTTTAATTCTCTACATACAGAAATTTTAAGCATGTATAAATTGCACATGAAGAAATTGTAAGGAATACAAATGACTTATCTATAACCACACTTCCATTATTTTAATTCTATTATCATTGCAAGTTTTTAAATAATGTCCAAGAGTTGCTTAGTAACGCACGCTGTTCCGTGGAGAATTAGCACTGAAGAGATGCTGTTACTACTTTCCGTGCAATTCAGGTGAGGATCCCTGCAATCTCTACATCAGGAAGTCTAGGCAAGGGCTCCCCGTTTCCAAAATGACTGCACTGTTCTGCATGCCGCCGCTCCCCCGAGAGCCACTAACCTAAGACCCAGGTCGTAAGCAGCAACAGCCGTGAGGGTCGATAGGCGCTGACCGGGTCGCCGTCTTCCTGCGGGGTCAGCGAGGCAGAGGCACCGTCCCACGGCCCGAAAAGGACATCCTGAAAGAGAACCGAGTCCGTGACCGCAGCGCCGGGACCTGTCAGGAAGTGGAGATGGGACCCTGCCGATCCCCCGCTGCAGCCCGCGCCGCTGGGGCCAACGCCCCGGGCCACACCGTCCGCACCGCCGGGCGAAACAAACCGGCTTCCGAGCCCCTGGCAACGGCGGCTGGCTGAGTGCCCCGGGTGCCGCCCCCCAACTTTTCAGAGGCGGCTGCCAGCGGCCTCGCGAAGTAGACTCATTGAGGCTGGGGGCTACCTGCCGGCTTGTCTCCCCAGCTGCGGCACGCGGGCGCTGGATCCCGGGCGACGCGGAGAAGTGCTGAGTAGTTCGGGCTCAGGACTCCATACCCCGTGCCCCAAAACCAGCAGTCAGTGTAGAGGGCGGGGCGCCTCCGGCGCGGCCGTGTGACGTCAGCGCGCGGGAGCCGACGCGGAGCGGGGGCGGTTGGGAAGGACCGGGAGGGGGTCGGGGGATTGGGCGGGGCGGGGCCTGGGCAAAGGGCACAGGTCTGGGCGGGGCGGGGCGGGGCACTGCAGGTGCGTGAGGAGCGGAGGTGAGAAGCTTCGCTGCTCGCTCGTGAGAGGGCAGCCCAGAGGAGGGGAAAAATCTGCTACAAGCTGATGTGGAGTAAAGCATATGATAAACTCGTCCATACACGTACTGCACAGAGAAAGGGATTTTTTTGACCTGATGGCTGTTTTCCAGGATACCACATTTTGAAAACCAGTTTTGCTTTAAAAAGCAAGCTTTGGAGTTCCCATTGTGGCTCAGCAGAAACAAAGCCAACTAGTATCCATGAGGATGCGGGCTCAATCCACCCAGTGGGTTAAGGATCAGTTGTGGACAGCTGCGGTGCAGGTCGTATTAGTGGTGCGACTCTGGTTGCTGTGGCATACACAGGCTAGTAGCGGTGGCTCCAATTCACCCCTTAGCCTGGGAATTGCCAAATGCTGCACATGTGGCCCTTTAAAAAAAAAAAAGGCAAGCCTTAAATGAAATGAGGCAAGTACTGTATGCAATCACTTACATGTGGAATCTAAAAAAATAATACAAACTAATGAATACAACAAAAAGGAAACAGGCTCACAGATGTAGAGACAAATTAGTGGTCACCAATGGGAGGGCTATGAGGAAGGTATGGGTATAGATACAATTGCTATATGAAATAAACAAGATACTATTGTACAGCACAGGGGAATACAGCTATTATTTTGTCATAACTATAAATTAGGTATAACGTGTAAAAATTTCGAGTCACTATTTTGTACATCTGAAACATAAAATATTGTACATCAATTAGACCTCAGTAAAAATAAATAGAATGTTTTTTAAAGCAAGCCTAGCGGTTCTCTTGTGGTTCGGTGGGTTAATGCTCCAGTTATGCTGCTGTTGTCATTGCAGCAACTTGGGTCACTGATGTTACTTCGGCTAAATCCCTGACCAGGGAATTTCCCCATGGCATGGGTGCAGCCATAAAAAATAAAGTAAAAGCAAGCCTATTCCTAGTCTGTCTTGATTGGTTAAAGCAAGAAACTATTTTTAAGGCTCAAAAAAGGAAATTAAATATAATGTGATTTAAAGAGAAAAAAACTGAAAAACAAACAAATATAACGTAATTTTCTACACCATCATATCTAGTGAGTGCTGTGAGTGTATTGAAAGGTTTAGTGGTCTAACTACCTTTCTTCACTGCAGGACTTTCAAAGATACAAACAGTCTATTCTGTAATAAGGGATCAATTGCAGTGTCACCCCGGGTAGCCCTTTGGCTAAACTGCCTTCCCTAGAATAACCCCAAGATACTGAAGAATCTAAACCTGAAGCTGAAGGAGGATGACGATGTATCCACCTTAGTTACCCTCCGGGTTGTACCTGATGTATGTAGCATGGAGGGGTGTTGCCAGAGGCCTCAGATGTAAACGATTCAGATCTTTGCTGCCAAGAAATCCATTTCCTTCTCTCTCACCAAAACACCAAGGCCTGAGACCTTTCTGGGTTCTCCTGCCAATCTGGTTTAGTCGTGCTTAAAAGAAATGCTTTATTGCTAGCATGGAAATTGAACTTTTTTTGCTTCTTTGCCAGAAGATGGCACTGCAAGTCATCTAACCTGGCAATCTGGGGACGACCGCTCTGGTATGCCCTGCAAAGACCTGTTTTCCTCATTTCCTGACTTCTAGCCTAACCTCCTGTGTCCCCGCCTACCCCCAGTTGGTAGGAATTTTGTCTGAATGCACAATAATTCCAGTTCTACCCACATCCCTTTGTACAGCAAAGCAACATGAAAACATTGCTGATTGCTAATCTAAGTAAATCCCTTTTTGCAGCTTTCATAAAGAATGATTAGTCAAAAACTTCTTTAGGCTCCTGTCATAAACTGTTGGTGAGAACATAAACTGCTCTTGTCTTTGCAGAAGGAATGCTAGCTACAGGCATACCCTTGACAGCATGTTCACTTCTAAAACAAGTGGGCAAAGATGCATATACAAGGTAACAATCAGTGCTTATAACCAGAAAAATTCGCAACAATCTAAGTGTCTAACCATAAGAAATTGACTGAGGAGTTCCTGTCTTGGAGCAGCAGAAATGAATCCAACTAGGAATCATGAGGTTGCAGGTTCAATCCCTGGCTTTGCTCAGTGGGTTAAGGATCTGGCGTTGCCGTGAGCTGTGGTGTAGGTTGCAGACGAGGCTCGGATCTGGCATTGCTGTGTCTGCGGCGTAGGCCAGCAGCTATAGCTCCGACTGGATCCCTAGCCCGGGAACCTCTATCTTCTGCGGGTGTAGCCCTAAAAAGACAAAAGACAAAAAAGAAAGAAAGAAATTGACTGAATACATTACAATATATCCAAACAATGGTGTAGTCTGAAAACATGAAAAAGGATGATTGGTATCTAGTTTTATAGACATAGAAAGGTGCCCTTGATTTGTTGTTGAATAAATCAGGTTACTTTTTAACAAAGCAAAGGCGTACCCACAGGGCAGAAAGCCAAACTCTTGACTTTGGGAGTTTGCGGCAAAGGGTTTATGACCCTCCCCAAGCAAGGGAGTGGAAGATAAGCCTCCGGCCACTCCCCCTTGGTGTCCAAGTTGGGTTTTGTTTTGCTTTGTTTTGTTTTGTTTTTTTAAGGGGAAGAACAAAGAGGCTGAGGCTAATCATTGTCTTGTGACATGTCTTAATCTGGTTTTCAGGAGTCAGGATGTCTCCGGTTTATGACTCTCTGGCCAGGTGGTCTATGGCTGAGGAGGGGGCAGGGTGTGAGTTCATCTTGCCCTGGAGAAAGGACCTGAGTTTGTAGTTAATTATGATATCAAGAATAGTAATTTTAGCACATTAATGACATTATCACAACAGCAATTTTAGTCATCTGATTCTGGCTGATTAGCGTTCAGTTAGCACAGAATGGAGGTCAGAGGGGACAAGAAAGGGAATAAAGTTTTGAGTGGAGAGAAGAATCATAATCTCAGTAAGGAAATTTGGTTTTAGGGGGTTTAGGGGACTTGGTTTCATAACCTGTGTTGAAAGCATAACCTGATTATTTCCCTTTCTGGTTCATATACATCTATAATTTTTTTTTCTTGTTACAGTGAGAATGTGTTCGGGGTTCTCTCTTTTTTTTTTTTTTTTTTTTTTTTTTTGTCTTTTCTAGGGCCGCACCTGCGGCATATGGAGGTTCCAAGGCTAGGGCTCTAATCGGAGCTGTAGCCGCCAACCAATGCCACAGCCACAGCAACAGCAACGTGGGATCCGAGCCACGTCTGTGAGCTCATGGCAACGTCGGATCCTTAACCCACTGAGCAAAGCCAGGGATCGAAACTGTAACCTCATGTTTCCTAATCAGATTCGTTAGCCACTGAGTTACGACGGGAACTCCTGTTTGGGATTCTTTGATTCTTCTTTTTTTTTTTGCCTTTTTGTCATTTTAGGGCTGAACCCGCAGCACGTGGTCGTTCCCAGGCTAGGGGTCCAATCGGAGCTGTAGCCACTGGCCTTCGCCCCAGCCACAGCAACACCGGATCCGAGCCGCATCTGCAACCTACACCACAGCTCACGGCAATGCCAGATCGTCAACCCACTGAGCAAGGCCAGGGATCGAACCCACAACCTCATGGTTCCTAGTCGGATTCGTTAACCACTGCACTACGATGGGAACTCCCTGATTCTTCTTATTTAAATATTTTGTTGGATTTTTATTTTAAACAAAAAAAAAGACTTGGTTCCTTGCAACAGCCCAATAACATAAGCATACAAAGGTAAGGCCTGCAGTCAGTCTCCAGAATTCACCATGTGCTCACTCCTCCAGGAAGCCACTGAGTTTCACACAAATAACCCACATTCTGCTCTAGGCTCATAAAAACACAGATGAGATTGTATTCCTATATATTAGTTTTAATTTTTTGAAATGAGTTACAGGGGTTACCTTGTGGTGCAGTTGGGTTAAGGATCCAACATTGTAACGGCTGTGGCACAGGTTCAGTCACTGGCCTGGGAATTTCTGCTTGCCATGGGCATGGCCAAAAACAAATGAGATTACAGATATGCATTATTTCAAAAACTTCATTTTTAAAAATTTAACAGTAAATCATGAACATTTCCGCAGAGATAAATTATTTCCATTTTTTTTTTTAAGTCTGCCCCTGCAGCATATGGAAGTCCTCAGGCCAGGGGTCAAATCAGAGCTGTAGCTACTGACCTACGCTACAGCCACAGCAATGTCAGATCCAAGCCACATCCGTGACCTAGACCACAGCTGTGGCAATGTCAGATTCTTAACCCACTGAGGGAGGCCAGAGATTGAACCTGACTTTAACACTATGCTGGGTTCTTAATCTACTAAGTGATCAAGTAATTCTTGATAATGATATGGTGCTCAGTGATATGGATGCAGGGAACTCTATTTAATTATATCCCACTCAATAGACATAGAGATGGGGAGTTCCCGTCATGGCTCAGTGGTTAACGAATCCAACTAGGAACTATGAGTTTGCGGGTTTGATCCCTGGCCTTGCTCAGTGCGTTACGGATCCCGCATTGCCGTGAGCTGTGGTGTAGGTTGCAGATGCGGCTCGGATCCCGCATTGCTGTGGCTGTGGTGTGGGCCAGCAGGTACAGCTCCAATTAGACCCCTAGCCTGGGAACCTCCACATGCCACAAGTGCGGCCCTAAAATGACAAAAGACCAAAGATGGTCTCCAGTGGTATTGTTATTTCTGAAGGACAGTTTCATAAAAGTGAGTTTGCTGGGTTAAAAAGTGATGTGTTTCCCACCCCCCTCAATTTAAATAGGTACTCCTGTGCTTTGGTCATATATTTCTTTATAACAAACTACCTAAAACTTAGTGGCTTAAAACAACGATTTGTCATTTCTCACAATTTGGGGGCCCGGCAATCAAGCAGGGCTCTACTGCATGGTACTTTTGCCAAGTGGGGCCCCGGCTAGGATCAATCCCTTAGGTTCCCCCAGCTGGTGACTGTGCTGCCTGGATGTTTCCAGAAACTTCGAGCATGCATCTAGTCCCTTGGTGCTCCTCCATGACACCCTCTCCAAGCAAGCGGTGCAGAGGGCACAACAGTACAACACTATTGTCTCAGGACAGTCACACCCCTTTCAGAACAGCCGGCTTCCCAGAAGGAAGAAATAGATCTGCCAGTCCCTTTAAAGGCCAGGCCCCAAACGGGTGTGGTTTCACTTCTGCCACACTCCCAGGGAAAACAAGGTTCAAGGTCAGTCAAGCTTTGCCAGGAGGGGAGTTGCCTGGGGGTCTAGTGGTTAGGACTCGGTGCTTTCATCACTGCAGCCCAGGTTCAGTCCCTGGTCTGGGAACTTGGGATTCCACATCAAGCAGCTGCATGCCATGGCCATAAAATAAAATTAAAAAGAGAGATTTACCAGGAGGAGAGGAATCAAGGTGACTGCACTTGCCTACGCCACAGCCACAGCAACGCCAGATCCAAACCACGTATGCAACCTCCACCAGAGCTCACAGCAACAGCAGATCCTTAACCCGCTGAGTGAAGCCAGGGTTGGAACCTGCATCCTCAAGGGTGCTAATCAGGTTTATTTTCACTGAGCGATGATGGGAACTCTAAGAAGTTTGTTTTAATAATCAAGAAATTGTGTAATAATGTTACTGAGGAAAACTTGGGTCCACCCACCCTCAAGCAGTAAAGCCAATCTACTGATACCCAGTTGTAGTGAAGGAAAGTTTAGTGTTCATTGTAGGGCATCAAGCAAGGAGAAAGGCCCACACTTGCTCAGAAGACCCGACACCCCCCCACACACCCCCATGGCTTTCAGGGAAGAGTTTTTAAAGACAGTTATGAAGGAGAGGTTTCAGGGTGCGTATCAGCTTGTGCACAATTCTCTGATTGATTGATGGTGAGCTAACAGGGTGATATTCCTTTTTTTTTGTTTGTTTGTTTTTGTCCTTTAAGGGCCACACCCAAGGCATATAGAGGTTCCCAGGCTAGGAGTCTAATCGGAACTATAACCGCCAGCCTTCCCACAGCCACAACTCAAAATCCGAGCTGTGTCGGCAATTTACACCACAGCTCATGGCAATGCCAGATCCTTAACCCACGGAGCGAAGCCAGGTATTGAACCCTCATCTTCATGGATGGTAGTCGGGGTCACCAGCTGCTGAGTCATGATGGGAACTCCCAGGGTGGTATTCTAGAGAGTCAAGTATCAGTTTTCTGGCTTCAACTAGCGGGATCTATGCACTGTGGTCAGCAAGGAGCTAACTTCTTCCACCTGGTGGGTGTTTTAGTGTTTGCAAAATTACCGAAGGCACCCTCACACCACGCACAAAAATATACTAAATATACTTCTAGGAGTATATACTCAAATATACTAACTCCTAAAACTCCTAAAAGAGAACCTAGGCAAAACATTCTCTTACATCAGCCATGCAAATATTTTCTTAGGTCAGTCTCCCAAGGCAACAGAAATAAAAATAAAAATAAACTAACAGGACCTAAAAAAGTACAAGTTTTGCATAACAAAACCATAAAAAAAAAGACAACCTACAGAATGGGAGAAAATAGTTTCAAACCATGCAGCTGACAAGGGCTTAATCTCTAAAATACACAATCAGCACAAAGACAGAAATA
>PVHT021183556.1:2076707-2124538 GCA_004024745.2 Catagonus wagneri
TATTACAGATTATTGAATAGAACTCCCTGTGCCATACACAGGTCCTTGATAGTCATCTGTCTTTTTTTTTTTTTTTTTTTGCCTTTTCTAGGGCCGCACTCACGGCATATGGAGGTTCCCAGGCTAAGGGTTTAATCAGAGCTGTAGCCGCTGGCCTGCACCACAGTCACAGCAACGTGGGATCTGAGCAGCGTCTGCAACCTACACCACAGCTCACGGCAACGCCAGATCATTAACCCACTGAGCAAGACCAGGGATCGAACCTGCAACCTCATGGTTCCTGGTCGGATTCGTTAACCTCTGAGCCACGACGGGAACTCCCAAGTCATCTATTTTTATATATAGAAGTATGTTTGTGTTAATCCCATCCTCCCGGTTTATTCCCCCCCCCCATGGTTTCTCCTTTGGCAACCCCAAGTTTGATTTTTTTTTAATTTATTAGAGTATTGTTGATTTACCATGTTCCTTCTATTTCTGCTGCACAGCAAAATGATCCAGCCACCCACACACACACCAATTTTTTTTTTTCATTTTCCATCATGTTTTAACCCAAGAGACCGGACACAGTTCCCTGTGCTGTACAGCAGCTAAGTTCGATTTTGAAGTGGGATCTCCTTTTTTCAAAAGGAACAAAACCAAACCTCAAATCCACTCAGGGACGAGGGGGACACTCTCTGGCCACCTGTGGAAGATGGCTGTACTTTGAGTCAACGACCCTACATTCTTCCTCTTCCTGGTGAACTGGAATGCCTATCACCGTTCCTGTGCCAGTCCCAGCCTGGTTTGGGGGGGGGAACACTAGAAGCAGGTAACTTGGCTGTTTGGTTTCACTGCACCACAGATGCAGAGGAATTAATGGATTAAACCCAGTGGCCGAATCTTCATCTGACTTAGAAGATCTTTCTGACTTTGAGGGGAGGAGATATAGATTTAGAAGAGGTTCTAGGAGTTCCCATCATGGCTCAGTGGAAATGAATCTGACTAGTATCCATGAGGTTGCAGGTTCGTTCCCTGGCCTCTCTTGGTGGGTTAAGGATCTAGCATTGCTGTGAGCTGTGGCAGGTCGCAGATGAGGCTCGGATCTGGTATTGCTGTGGCTGTGACTATGGCCAGCGGCTACAGCTCTGATTCGACACCTAGCCTGGGAATCTCCATATGCCACAGGGTGCGGACCTAAAAAGACGAAAAAAAAAAAAGAGGTTCTAGACTTGAGCTGATGCTGTGCTGCAACGAGCCCCTTGGGAACATGAGGAAGGGTGCATGTATTTTACCTGTGAATCATTAGAGGCTAGTGGGTAGGCTGTGGCAGGAAGAACTCTGATGTAGCCCCAAATCCCCATACCCTGGTGTACATTAGCATTACCTCTCCTTGAGTGTGGGCTGGGCTGTGAGCACAGTGGATTTCATTTCCATGATAACGTTATTAGCCAATTGACTTTTGAGTTTATAAAAAAATGAGATCATGATGGGTGGGCTTGACCTAATTATGTAACCCCTTAAAATAAGTCAAATTCAAGGGAAGGCAAGAGACCTTCTCCTTGCTTTGAGGAGGTGAGTTGCTGCCTTGTGAGAGGACCATGTGGTTAGGGTTTGAGGACCTTCTCTAGGAGCTGAGCGTGATCCTTGGTTAACAGCTGGCAAGAAAGCAACAAAACGGGGCCTCAGTCCCATAACAGATGGAACCGTGTTACAGAACCCTGCTTAAAGTGCTTTTATGTGATATGTTATGTGCAGCTATCAAAAAGGAGTTAAAACTAGAGTGTTGATATCAGTGCTTATGGAGTGCTATGTGCCACCAAGATACAGAAAAGAATATGTAGATTGGATATTCATTACTCTCTTGTGCTTTTACGGGAGGGGCCCAAAGTGTACAATGTCAAAAGCATTAGTGTTTGACACAGAGTGTGACATTTTGATAGGGAAGCCAAGAAGCTTCTCTTGCACACCCCCCTGCACAACACTCAGCAGCAAAGTCTCCTCCAGCACCTACTCCCCCTCCCTTCTCTCCGCCAGCCCAGCTCCTTTCCCTCTCTTTCCTCTCAAAAGGATAACAAACTCCTCTTCCTTCATGGGCTTCCCTAGGCTCTAGGAACCAGGTGATACACATTTGGCATCTCCCACCTGAAACACGTACCAAAAGTTTTGGCCAAGCCAAGGCAGTTATCTCTCTACACAGCCACTGGTTTCCTCCATCTTTTAACGTATGTAATATTTTTGTACGTGCTAAGAAAGTCCCTGGAAAGATACTCAAGACACAATTAGTGGTACCTATCTTTGTGCCTGGCACTAAGGTTGTCCAAGCTGTGCAGGATGGCATCGCATTTCATGCTTTTTTCTTCCCCAAAATTTAAGCCATTGTGTTAGTTTTTCAAGGCTGGTGCCACAAAGTACCACAAATGGGGCGGGGGAGGGGGTTGTCTTAAAACAACAGAAATTTATTCTTGCACAGTCCTGGAGGCCAGAAGTCTGAAATCAAGGTGTCCACAGTGTTATGCTCTCCTCGAGGGCTCTCTGGAAGAATCTTTCTTTGTGTCTTCCAGCTTCTGGTGCTGAGTTCCAATCTCTGCCTCCAACTTCATATGCCCATTTTCTTGCCTGTCTGCCTCTGTGTCTCTTCTCTTATGAGAACATCAGTCCTACTGAATTAGAGCTCACCTTAATGACCTTATCTTGATCACATCTGTAAAGACCCTATTTCTAAATCAAGCCTCTGAGGGATGGGATGGTGGCCAGGATCTTCTCTGGGGACACGGTCAGCATATGCTAACCAAGATTGCTCTTACAATCAAAAAACAACCTGGAGTTCCTATTTTGGCTCAGGAGGTTAAGGACCTGACAGAGTCTCTGTGAGGATGCAGGTTCAATCCTGGCCTCTATAGTGGGTTAAGGGTCTGGTGTTGCCCACCAGGTGTGGCGTAGGTCACAGAAGCAGCTCAGGTCTGGTGTTTCAGTGGCTGTGGTGTAGGCCTCTAGCTGCAGCTCGGACTGGATCCCTAGCTTGGGAACTTCCGTATGAGGCAGGTGTAAGTAGTAGAAAGAAAAAAATAAACAAAGACATACTGTTCAGTGTGCAGCATTCTACATGGCAACTAGTCTGGTCTCTTTAAAACATCAATATTATGGGAGTTCAAGTCCTGGCTCAGTGGTTAAGGAATCTGACTAGGAACCATGAGGTTGTGGGTTCTATCCCTGGCATCGCTCAGTGGGTTAAGGCTCTGGCGTTGCCGTGAGCTGTGGTGTAGATTACAGACGGGGCTCGGAGCCCGCGTTGCTGTGGCTGTGGTGAAGGCCAGCGGCTACAACTCAGATTAGACCCCTAGCCTGGGAACCTCCGTATGCCGCGGGTGCGGCCCTGAAAAGGCAAAAAACAAAAAACAAAAAAACACATCAATATTATTAAAAGCGGGGGGGGGTGCTAATGAAAAATAAAAGTGATTTAAGAAACATAACCAAAATTCGATGTTTGAAACTTGACTGGATCTTGGTTTGAAAAACAGTCCGAAAAAGATTATTATGTTGAAAATTAGCAAAACTTAAATATAGACTTGTCATCAGATGATATTAGGGATTTATTACTCATTTCCTAGTTGCGATATCTTTGTTGTGTCACCACGGGGCGGACAGCGCGGCGCAAGGGACGTGACCAACTGTTAGGGAAGGGGCGCCCTCTAGCCGGCTCCGCCCCCTCAGGTGCCCAGGCACCGCCCACCGCCTCCCCACGGCCCGCCCCCTGCTCCTACAAGACCCGCCGCTGCTCTCACGCGGCCCAATGGGCGCCGACGCGGCTCCGACGGGGGGGGGGGGTCGGACGCCGAACGGCCGTACACGGCTGCGCGGTGACGTCAGGCGTCGACGCACCTGTCGGCCCTGCTCTTGAGGCTCCTGTCGGCTTCTTGGGGTCGGGTGGGTCGGGCCGGGGTCCGGAACCGCAGCACTGCCTGGCGGTGCGGTGAGCCCGCGGCCGGAGTCGGGCCGGGTGATGAGGGGTGCTGGGTGGCCGGCCGCTCGCGTTCCTCCTGGAGTTGGAGCATGGCTGCAGCTGTAGTGCCACCGGAGGGAGGTGAGCTGGGACGGTCGCGTTGGACTCGGGGCAGCGGGTGGAGCCCAGGGCCCCCAGCGTCTGGTCCGGGGTCGCAGCGGGGTGGGCCGCCCCTGGGCCGGGCGGACAGGCGTGACGCCGGCCCCGTTTTCTCTCAGGTGCGCGCCCGCACCCCCTCTGAGGTCCCTGTCTCGATTGGGAGCCGCCGTGGACCTTGAGCAGAGCGGACCGAGGCTGCAAGGAGGGGTGGTGGTTGGTTCCGACAGTAAGATTTACTTCGCGACGTGGGCCCAAGTTTAAAGTTAATGTTCATCTTCTTAGGTTTTAGTTTAGATTTAAGTGTATGTCCAGACAAAGTTTGTGTATGTAGATAACATTCGTGTCTCGACTTGGACCGGAAACTACCTTAGACTCAGAAATTAACTTTGTATAAAATACGCTTTTTTGGTAGAGTATTTTAAAACGAGAACATATAAAATAATTACATATACATCAGTGCATTATTGCAGGCTGAAATGTGTTTCCATTGAGAGAAAATTCTTTATAAAAATGATAATGACCCTGACTTTTTTGTTGTTGTTATTCTGAAGTTCAGTTCTTCTAGCTATAAACTTTGAGCTGTGTAGTTAAGTTACTGCAGCATCGTTGTTGTTTATGTCCTTGATTGTCGAACCTTTCCAGAGATGCTTTTCTTTTCACCTCTCAAGAGTCAATTTAGAAGATTCTTTTCTTGATGAGGTGGGCATGGAAATAATTTAACTGTTGTCAATTTTGCTTGCCTTCTGAGTTCCTAGAAAATCTTATCTGTAGCTCTAGAGTGCAGATGGGAGTTAAAATGCTCCTACATGTGTTGTTGATCTTCACCTCAAAAGGTGTTGCTGATTGTTTTGCTGTTACCTAGTATAGCTTGAAAACCAGGTGAGCCCTATAGGTTTGTTCTCAGATCCAGCGATTTTGACCTCTGGTTACTAGGAAGAGCCCCTGTTGGCAGAATCCCTGACAGATTGCATTTCCTCCCACACCTTACCCCCCGACACTCTTCAAAGACTGATTCTTTGCTTGAAAAACAGGTCAAGATATATTAAAGGGTCGATATGAATGTATAGTGCCTACATCTTTACTTGGAACTTGTGTTAACGAGTTTGTAAGCATACATAGCTCATTAGGAATGGAGATATTTAACATGGTTTTGGATAGATTCAGTTCAGGGGAAAGATTTGCTGAAATTATGATTTTATGTTAGTGACTTGGCTGTTTTCCAGGTTATGTTGGTGCTAGGCTTTCCATTTCCTGTTGTGACATGTTGGTAATAATTTTCAGTCTGCTCAGGAAGCCAGATTTGATCTCTGCGGTGGGTCATATATCAAAGCAGTATCCTGTGAGGTTTGGCCACTGTCACTGCTTTGTAGAACTTTCAGCTTAGTTTTTAGTCAAACTTTTCAGCAATGGGTACGTGTTACTCTTTTAATGAGTAAATTCTGTGATTCAGAATCTTTCCTAAGTGGTTTTGTGGATTATCTCAGTTCACCTTGAAGTAGGTGCTTTCATTTTTCCCACTGTAGGGATGTGGAAAATGAGGCATAGAGGATTTGATTAACTTGCCTAAGATCCCAGTCATTGTCAGAACTGAGACTAAAGCCAGGCAGTGTGAGTTCCATTTTCACATGTATACCTAAATATTATAGCTCTTGTATATTTTGATTTTTAAAGAGAAATGTTCTTCAGTTAAGTATAAAATGAAAGATGAAAAAAAAAAAAAAGTTGAGCCCGGGGGGAACTGCCCTTTTGTATTGCTGAAATACAGAGATTTGATCTGCAACTTTCATTGGAACCAAGTCAGGCATATATCTTTCTTGGCCCCATGGGAAGTAGTTGAACAGTTTCTATCTTGTAAAATCATAAAAATTATTTAGTTTTCAGAGTGTAAGTCTTCCGTAGCATCTTTCATCTTTTTGTTGGATTTTTAACCTTTTTACTTGTTACAGTCTGAGCTTTATATTTGTGCATGTTTTTCCTTTTCCTTTTTTTTTGTATTTTTAGGACCGCACCCATGGCAAGTGAAGGTTCCCAGGCTAGGGGTCGAATCTGAGTTGTAGCTACCAGCCTACACCACAGCCACGCTAGATCTAAGCTGCATCTGAGTGAGGCCAGGGATCAAACCTGCATCCTCATGGATACTAGATAGATTCGTTTCCACTGAGCCATGACAGGAACTCTGTGTTTTTCCTTTTAAAATCATCTAGCATTTAACTAGATGACTGGATTAAAAACTTTTGATGGATTAAAAAAAATTATGAATCTAGGAAGTTTTCTTCAGAATAGCTGCTTCCTTTAGCAGGTTATCCATTTTAATACTTTTGAAGAAAAGTATATAAGGTGCAGCAATTTGGACGTGCAGCCAAGTTAATGAACAGTAGGGATTAAATACCGAAAAATATTACTTTGGGGAGAAATCGGTTTCCTTATTGTCATCTCTTGTAAGTACTGACAGTTTGTATCAGAATATACTCATAGGCGTTCCATCGTGGCACAGCGGAAATGAATCCGACTAGGAACCATGAGGTTGTGGGTTTGATCCCTGGCCTCGCTCAGTGGGTTAATGATCTGGTGTTGTCGTGCGTTGTGGTGTAGGTTGCAGACACAGCTCAGATATGGCATTTTGCTGTGGCTGTGGTGTAGGCCAGCAGCTGTAGCTCCTATTTGACTCCTATTCTGGGAACCTCCATATGCCATGGTGTGGCCCTGAAAAGACAAAAGACAAAAACAAACAAACAAAAAAGAATATATTCTTAATATAATGACATTCTGGCATAGGTTTCATGATGTTATAAGGGGTGCAGGGGTCGTTTCCTTAGTAGAACAAATTTGAGAAGCTTGAAATAAATTTTGGCTATGAAATTAATGTTTACTGCAGGCTTTCTCAAGAGCCTTTTGTATGTTGTTGGCCATTACAGAGCTAGTTACAGTGCTAGACTGGGCTGAAGTTCGTTACTCAAACTTATTTGACCATGAAACCTTCTACTGAATTTGTGTTCTGTGCACTTACTCTTCTGCACATGTTTTTGTTGCCTTCTTGGCTCCACAGCTTGATTCATGCCGATACTTTTAATTTGGTTAACTAACCTCTTCTTCCATCTCTGCCCCATAAAATCCCACTTACTTGTTAAAGTCCAAGTGTGTTTCATCCAAAGAAGTCTTCTCATCATCAATTATAGATAGGAATGTGGTCTTTCCTCTGAGCTCTCATAACAATTCTAGTGTCTCCTGTGACACCTGTTGTGTGCTGCTTTTTATTATATGGACATATAGTAATTTACAAGGGAAAAATTACCATATCCCCTTTGAGGACAGTATATAATGTAATTTATTGAAAGCTGTAAGACCTATATAAATATGATGCCATTCCTCAGAATTTTTATTTGTATTTTTTCAATTTCTTGTACGTGAGTAGCTATTTTATAAACTTCAGTGAGTGATTATGTTGAAATTCATTGTCACGTTTTAATCTTTGACTCGTACTTCACATCCTTAGTTCTTTTTTTTTTTTTTGTCTTTTTAGGGCTGCACCCATGGCATATGGAGGTTCGCAGGCTACGGGTCGAATCGGAGCTATAGTTGCCGGCCTAAGCCACAGCCACGCCAGATCCAAGACGCGCATGAGCCGTGTCTGCGACCTACACCACAGCTCACGGCAACGCCAGATCCTTAACACACTGAGCAAGGCCAGGGATCGATCCTGCAACCTCATGGTTCCTAGTCGGATTCATTAACCACTGCGCTGTGACGGGAACTCCTCCGCATCCTTGTTTCTTAACACATTTACATGAGTGCGCTCCTTCCGTGCAGGGTCTCCATCAGTCAGAGCTCCACTTCCCTGTCCCCATTGCTCTTGAGACTTATCTCTCTGACTGGTGGCTGACATTTGGAGGTTTCACTTTTTTCTCTCAGATTGTCCCCGCCTTTCTGTCAGACGGCTGACACACCTTTGAAACTTCGCCATGGTCCCCAGCCCTGTGCCCTGTGAGAGAGGCCCAACCCTGGGGGCCCTGAGCCCCGCTTGCAGGGTCTTCCTCTGTGTGCTCCCTGATCCCGGCCCTGGGGGTGAAGGGCGAGTATTCGCGCTCACGGTAACCATCTCTTGACTGTTGAGTGGCCTCAGAGGGGCCTGCAGCCTGGCCTGTAGCCCCAGCTTAGGGCTCGAGGCCCGGAAGCTGTGGGAGGCACGTTTGTGAATAGGTCAAGTCAGAAACTTAGCAGGTGGCTCAGGTGTGGTCTGCACCATCCCTCACTTGGCCTTAGTTACCACAGCCTTTTAACCATTCCCCACAGCCCTTTCCACACCTCGATGTTGCTGTGACTCAGGTCAGTGGTGCCCTTGCCATGTCGTGTTCAGGGCTGTTCAGGGTCTCCTGGGGTGAGGGTCCCCTGGCTCCTCTCTATGATGGGCCGTCAGTCTCTCGCCCTCTGTCAGGGGGTCTAACCATCACCCTCTGCTGCGGGCTCATCAAGATGCCTGTCTGATCAGGTGATTGCTTTTTTAAAGCTGCCTCACATGTTGACAGGACCAGGTTCCTTAGCAGGACGTTCGGGCCTCTCCCTCTCTCTGGCCTCTGTCCCTCGAGCTGCCCTCCAGTCCCCACCTCTTACAGATGCTGCCTAAGCAGCCTGTGTTTTGGCACAGACTTTTTTCCTTTATTGACTTTTTACCTCCTGGTTGGTCCAGTGAAGTCATCCCAGTCCTTCAGCACTATTTACTTTCTCAGGGTTGACAGACTTTCACTCCTGCCCAGTGTCATCAGGTACTGTGTGGACCTCTCCTGTGGTGCTTATCAGGCCCCTGGAGTTATTTGTGTCTTTCCCTTCCCTGCTCAGGAAGGAAGGGCCGAATCGTACTTTTTACCGTAGTGTATACTGGGTGCCCAGCCCACGGTTGTTGACTACATCTATCACTGACTCTGAAATCTGATGTTGGCTGCTAGGTGGATGGTGGGGCCTCCAGGTAGAGATGTAGCAGTCATTTATTATGCATTGTTACTCATTCCTGCTATAGATAGCAGCTGACCCAGCAAGAGCCTGTAGGTGAAGGCAAGACTTCTAAAATTTTTGTGGAAAGACAAAGGAACTAGAATAGCTAAAACAATTTTGAAAAAATGAGGCCAAAGTGTGAAAAGTCAGTCCAGTTCCATTAGCTGCAGCAGTCATTTCTGTGCGTTGTTGCTGTAGATGTAGACACACAGATCAAGATTCAGAGCAGAGAAGTCTGAAACAGTTGCACACAGATATGCCCAGCTCATGCTTGACCAAGACCCCAAACAATTTAGTGGAGCGAAGATAACTTTTTCAACAAATAGTCCTGGAGCAATTGGACATAGTTAATCAAAAAATGAAAATAAACTCTGATCGAACTCTTACAACTTATACAGAAAGTCACTCAATGTGGATTTCAGTCTAAATGTAAAATGTAAGACTAAAATTTTTAGGAAAAAATTTAGGAGAGAATCTTTGGTTAGGTGGGTTTCTTAGAGGTAATGCCAAGTGCATGATCCATAAGGGAGAAGCTGATAAATTGAACAGACCCTGTCAAAAGGAAGAAAACTGAGTTATAGGGTGGGAGAAAATATTTGCAAACAACATATCTGACAAAAGGACTAATATCTAGAGTATATATTCTAAAATTTGAGACTCAGAAGTAAAACAATCGGAAAAGCAGCAAAAGATATGAACAGTCATTTCATTGAGGAGTGTATGCAGGCAGCAAATAAGCAGACAAAAATCTGTTCAGCATCATTAGCCTTTAGAGAAATAGTGATTAAGAGAACAATGAGCTATCATTACACACCTGTCAGAATGGCTAAAAGAATAACACCACCAAGTGCTGATAAGGATGTAGGGAAGCAGACTAACCCATACACTGTTGGTTGGAAGGTGAAACTGGGATGTGAAATTGGCAGTTTCTTTAAAAGCCAAACATGCAGTCATCATATGACCCAGCCATTGCACCCCTTGGCTTTCATCCCAGAGGAATGAAGACTTATGTTCACAAAAAACCTGTATGTGGATTTTTATAGGAGCTTTGTTGTAATAGTCAAGACCTGGAAAAGAGCCAGATATTCTTCTGGGTGGGTGAATGGTTGAACAAATCATGGTGTGTCCATGTCATGGACCGCTGCTTAGCAACTAAGAGGAGAGAGCTGTTGACACGTACGACCACTGGATGACTCTCCAGAGAGTTATGCTGAGTACAGAGCGCTAATCCCCAGAGTCATTTATGCAGCATGAGTGAATTGGCAAAGATATAGAAATAGAAAATGGATTATAGGTTGCCAGGAGTTAAGGAAGGGACTGAAAGAAAGTGGCATGGTCTTAAAGGGCAGCTTGAGGAATCCTTGTGATGGAATGTTCTGTGTCAGTGTTTATGCCATGATTGTGATGCTGTCCTGTAGTCCTGTGCGATGTTTCCTTTGGAGGAGATGGAGGTAGGGGGATAGCATCTGCCTGTATTATTATAACATATGTGAAGTCACAATTATCTTGAAATAAAAAGTTTAAGGAAAGAAAGGGAGCACTTAGGCGTGTGTACTCTGCTAAACATGAATATGCAGAGTTGAGCAGAAACGGACACCACAGGCCTCATGACACCTGGAGGGGAGGACAGACATTATTAAGTAATCACGTTAGTCAGTACTGGAGTGCTGTAAAGAGAGTGCGGGAACCAACGGCGAGAACTTGACCTAGCCAGGGAAAGCTTTCCTGAATGGCTAGACTTCAGGCTACTTGCTGCTGCTCTCTGTGCCTCCGTTTCCTGCTCTGTTAGATGAGGGTAACAGTAGCACTCAGGCTGCAGGGTTGTGTATGTATGTAAATACATACTACAAATACTAAAGGAGTTAATTTGTAACATGCTTAGGATGGTGCCTAATGTATAGTAAATTGTGCTTAAGAGTTTGTTAACTCAATAAAGGGTGCTTGAGGTGCAACCTGAAGAATGCATAGGAGAGGTAACTAGATGAAGAGGGGAGAGCTGTGCCAGGCCTAGGGAGAACCGAGGGGCAGGCAGGACAACCTGGTGGGGTCCAGGGGAAGATGTGAGTCCAGAACACTGGGGAAGCATGCCCCCCACCTCCAAGGGGCAGTACAGGGTCTGCAGAGGGCTTCATTTGCTGTGGTCAAGAGTTGGTCTGCTGAGCGTCGTGAGAAGTGATGAAGATCTTAACCCACAGAGTGGGGAGAGATCACCATCAGACTTGCTTTTAGAGAGACCATGCTGGCCGTAGTGTGTGGACCAGATGAGGGGGTCAGGTTCAATCCCTGGCCCAGCACAGTGGATTAAGGATTTGGTGTTGTCGCAGCTGTGCCTTAGGTCCTGACTGTGGCTCAGATCAGATTCCTGGCCTGGGAATTCCATGTGCGTCAGAGTGGCTAAAAATGGAAAAAAAAAAAATAAAAGCCTTTTGGTTATTTACTTAAGAGCCACTATGTTGAATTTGATCAACTCTAATAAGGACACTGCAAAGTTCTTAGCATGAACAATTATTTTCACATTATTCTATTTTAACATTTAGCTTGAATTAAAACTCTTGTTTTAGGAGTTCCCGTTGTGGCGCAGTGGTTAACGAATCCGACTAGGAACCATGAGGTTGCGGGTTCGATCCCTGCCCTTGCGCAGTGGGTTAACAATCTGGCGTTGCCGTGAGCTGTGGTGTAGGTTGCAGACGCGGCTCGGATCCTGCGTTGCTGTGGCTGCAGTGCAGGCCAGTGGCCACAGCTCCGATTAGACCCCTAGCCTGGGAACCTCCACATGCCGCGGGTGCGGCCATAAAAAAACCCGCGGCCATAAAATGACAAAAAGGCAAAAAAAAAAAAAAAAACTCTTGTTTTAGTGTATTCTAATGAATCTCAGTGTGTTATAATAGTCTGTCTTTGATAGAGGTAGCCATAAAACATAAAGTTTCAAAGCAGTAAATGTTTAAGATTTTCTTTGTAACTTAGGTGCTAGTTTTTGGTTATTCTTCCAAGATCAGGTTAACCCTGTTGTAGAGAGGATTTATTTATTGGAGACTAAATACATTTCTCTTTCTCTCTCTCTTTTTTTTTTTTTACCTTGTTGATTGACTAAGCAGTCTGACATTTTGATGTCAGATTGTCCATATATTATCCATGTATTGTGTTCAGTCACTGTGCCAGGTGCTGAGAATAGAGTTCTCAAAGTTTACCTTCCCTGAGGTGGTCTTTAAGTTAGGAAGTTTATATAATAAATCTCTTAAAAATACTTATCAGTATTTAATTTTTCTAAAAGGTGTAGAAGCTTTACAAATACTTTTTTAATTATTATAGCTCTTTGGGATTATTTTTCCACATGCAGAAGGAAATTTTACTGAGGACGAGAGACTTTAAAACATTTCAAGCCTTCAGTGCGAGAATTCACTGTAGAATTGGAGTATGCTTAATTCCCTTCATCTTTAATTTTCTGTGTGTGCTCATTATGACATATCTAGTAAGTCTTGTTTTACCAGGCTTACTGGTTGAACTGCTCTTATGGCTCTGTCTTTCAAGTGCCCACACAGAACCTTTCAAGTGTGCTGCTAATGTGTAGCACGCTTAGGTTGAACTGTCATTTTGATGTTGAGCAAGTAGGTAGATATATTAAAAAAAAATTATTTAGGAGTTACACTGGCTTTGAAATGTAGAGTAAGAACAATGCAAACTTGTGTGCTTGCTTGTTATCTACTTGGAAAAAATGGAAATGTTGCCTATTATCATTTTTCATGGTTGATGTTTGATAATGGGCTCTGAAGGTTTAAACTTTATTTTTTATTTTTTTTAAGGTTTAAACTTTAAAATGGTGAAATGAGAATGAAATTTTAAAAGTATGTATTTATTTATTTTGTCTTTTTGCCTTTTCTAGGGCTGTACTTGTGTCACATCGAGGTTCCCAGGCTAGGGGTCTAATCGGAGCTGTAGCCGCTGGTCTACCCCAAAGCCACAGTAACGCCAGATCCGAGCCGTGTCTGCAACCTACACCACAGTTCATGGCAACGCCGGATCCTTAACTCACTGAGCAAGGCCAGGGATTGAACCCGCAACCTCATGGTTCCTAGTTGGATTCGTTAACCACTGCACCATGACAGGAACTCCTAAAAGCATTTACAGTACTTTAAAATCAGTATTTGCCTCTGGTAAGATATTGAAAAGGGACAGACCTGGTACTTGAGCATCTACTCCGTTCCCCTGTGGGCACCTGTCATGGAGATCCCTCCAGAGATGGTCAGTACCCATACCACCAGTTATGTCCTGTGTTTCATCCTCTACCAAACCCCACTTTTTTGGGAGAGGGAACCCAAAACACTTCTCTGTACTTTGTTTTTTATCTTAACAATTGATCTTGGAGATTTATACCACTACCTGAAGAAATTCTTCATTCTTTTTTTTATAACTGCTTGGTGAGGATAGAATTATTGAATCATCCCTAGACTTAACACTATAGAGTTAGCATTGTAACGGTGAATGAAGTTAGTACTTTTTTTTTTCTTTGTCTTTTGTCATTTTAGGGCTGCACCCACGGTGTGTGGAGGTTCCCAGGCTAGGGGTCTAATCGGAGCGACAGCTGCCAGCCTACACCAGAGTCACAGCATGCGTCTGCGATCTACACTACAGCTCATGGCAACGCCAGATCCTTAACACACTGAGTGAGGCCAGGGATCGAACCCGCACCTCATGGTTCCTAGGCAGATTCTTTTCTGCTGCACCACGACGGGAACTCCTGAAGTTAGTACTTTTTTAAAAAAAATACGGAGACCAGAAGTTTCCATTTGGGAGTTCCCATCGTGGCACAGCAGAAACGAATCCGACCAGGAACCATGAGATTGTGGATTCCATCCCTGGCCTTGCTCTGTGGGTTAAGGATCTGGCATTGCCGTGAGCTGTGGTGTAGGTCACAGGCGTGGCTTGGATCCTGCGTTGCTGTGGCTGTGGTATAGGCTGACGGCTACAGCTCGGATTCAGCCCCTAGCCTAGGAACCTCCATGTGCCACGGGTGTGGCCCTAAAAAAAAAAACCAAAACAAAAAAGAAGTTTCCTTTTAAATTGTTAAACTGGGTAATTTTTCTTACGTGTTGGGAAAATGCTAAGGCCATTTTTTCCCCCTTTTTTCAGATAATCAGACAGCTAAATGGAGTCTGAGCAGCTGTTCCATAGAGGCTACTATAGAAACAGCTACAACAGTATAACCAGTGCGAGTAGTGATGAGGAACTTTTAGATGGAGCAGGTGTGATTATGGACTTTCAGACTTCTGAAGATGACAATTTGTTAGATGGGGACACAGCAGTTGGTAAGTTTGGCTTTACAACTCTTTAATATTTGTAGTGGTGGATATCTGCTAATAGATATATACGTTGTACTGAAGTTACATTTTGGCTTTACTTTTTTAAATTTGAGGTGCGTCATGTAATATAAACTTAACCATTTTAAAGTGTACAAATCCGTGGCATTTAGTACATTGACAGTGTTGTGCAACTACCACTTGTGTCTAGTTTTCATTATCCCCAAAGAAAACCTTGTATATGGATAAACTTTAAAATTTAAGTGTAACATGGTACAGAGGGGTGTCCACCTGTCCTTGGAGTTCTCAGAAAAATGGAACAATTAGATAGAGGGAGACAGAGATTTATTATGAAGAATGGGCTCAATGGTTGTGGAGGCTGACAGGTCTTACCATCTGCCATCTGCAAACTGGCAGCCTCGGAAAGCTGGCGGTGGAGTTGCAGTCCAGACCCGAAGGCCTGGGACCTTGGGAGCCAGTGATGTCAGTCAGAGTCTGAGGCACTCCGTCCTGGAGTGCTGTTGTCCGAGGGCAAGAGGAGATGGCTGTCCTTTCCTCTGCCTTGGTGTTCTCTTCAGATCTTCACTTTGCTCACTTGCGTTGGTCTGTGGCAATGGATTCAAATGCCAATCCCTTCCAGAAAGACCTTCAGACACACCAAGAAATAATCTTTCATTAGCTATCTGGGCATCCCTTAGCCCAGTCAAAATGACACATAAATTAGCCATCACAACAGTCATCACATCACAAGCATGATGATGGATTTCTGCAAAGTGAACACCCTGATATAACTAACTACCCCTCAATCAAGAAATAAAACATTACAGTTCCTCCAGAATCCTCCCTTGTTCTCCCTTCTAATTTGAAAGGTAACTGTTGATTTCTATCAACACAGATTAATTTTGCAGATATTTAAACTTTATATAAGTGGAATTTATATACTGTGTATACTCTGTGTATACTCATTTACATATGTTTTGATTCATCTGTGTTGTCGAATATAGCAGTAGTTAATTTAGATTCATTGCTGTGTAGTATGACATTGTGTAAATATGCTGAAATTATCTATCCTATCCATCATATATTGTAAAAAAATAGTTTTTTTTTTAAGACTTTTGGCTATTAATAATGCTGAGAATTTTCATGTATGTCTATTTCAGTGCACATAATGTACACAGTTTTGTGGGATTTATACCTTGGTACGGCATTCTTAGATGACAGGGTATGTGGGTCTCAGATACAGTTTTTTAAAAAATGTTGGCCACACGTGCAGCTTGGGCCTGGGATGGAATCTGAGCTGCAGCTGTGACCCACACCACAGCTGTAGCAACAGCAGACCCTTAATTCACTGCACCACTGGGGGAATTCCTCGGCTACTGTTGAAGATAGTTCCAAAGTGGTTATGGCCTCTACATCCTGTCAGCAGTGTGCGAGAGTGCTGGTTACTGCACATCTTCACCAATACTTGATATCATCTGTTTTAAAAATTTTGGCTATTCTAGTGTGGGTGCAGTAGTCTTGAATTTTGGGCTTTATTTACATTTCCTTAATTACTTTTAAATTTAAGTGCCTTTTGCATGCTGATTATTTATTTATTATTACTATTGTTTTTTTTAGGGCCATACCCATGGCATATGGAAGTTCCCAGGCTAGGGGTCGAATTGGAGCTGCAGCTGCCAGCCTATGCCACAGCCACAGCAATGCCGGATCCCAGCCCCTCTGTGACCTACACCACAGCTCATGGCAACAGCAGATCCTCAGCCCAGTGAGTAAGGCTAGGGATTGAACCTGCATCCTCATGGATACTAGTCAGTTTCATTACCGCTGAGCCATGATGGAACTTCATGATTGACTTTTTTTTTTTTTTTTTGCTTTTTAGAGCCACACCCATGGCATATGGAGGTTCCCAGGCTAGGGGTCGAATTGGAGCTACAGCTGCTGACCTATGCCACAGCCACAGCCACGCCAGATCCGATCCACGTCTGCAACCTACACCACAGCTCATAGCAATGCCAGATTGTTAACCCACTGAGCAAGGCCAGGGATTGAACCTCATGGTTCCAAGTCGGATTCGTTAACCATTGCACCACAACGGGAACTCCCGATTGACTTCTTAGATAGCCTCTTTTGAGGTGGCAGTTTAGTCTCTCTTTTTTGCCTATTTTATGAATTCTTATGCATTCTGATTATGAATCCTTTGTGGGATGGATGTATTTCAAGTGCTTTCTTGTTATGCCATTCCACTCTTAATGGAATCTTTTGATGAAGGTGCCATCGATTTTAATGAAATGCAGTTCATCCTTTCTTTTATTTATACTTTTGTGTTCTGTTTAAGATCACTTCCTATACTTCAAGGTCAAGAAGATAGTCTCTTGTTTTCTTCTAGAAGTTTTATTGTGTCTTTCACATTTAGATGTATAATCTACCTACAGTTAATTTTTTTTTTTTTTTTTTTTGCCTTTTCTAGGGCCGCACTCGTGGCATATAGAGGTTCCCAGGCTAGGGGTCTAACAGGAGCTGTAGCTGCTGGCCTACGCCAGAGCCACAGCAACGTGGGATCCAAGCCATGTCTGCAACCTACACCACAGCTCACGGCAACGCCAGATCCTTAACTCACTTAGTGATGCCAGGGATCGAACCCACAACTTCATGGTTCCTAGTCAGATTCGTTAACCACTGAGGCACAACAGGAACTCCTACAGTTCATTTTTATATGTGATGTGAATTGTATTGAGATTCACTTTTTCTCATGTGGATAACTAGTTGACCCATTTATAGAAGAAAACTGTTCTCCAGTGACATCCTTGTCATCTATCAAGTGGATGTGTTTCTCTAGTTCTATTTTTGGACTTTTTACTTTGTTACTTTGAAATATTTGTCTGTCCTGATGCTGAAACGTAGGATATATATGCATTTTGTTTTTCATATTAGTTTTATGTTAATATAGTCCATTTACATTTAATGTAACCATTGATATATTTAGATTCAAATCTGTCTTTCTCTTTGTGTTCTATTTGTCACAGCTGTTTTTTCTCCCCTCACTTGCTCTTCCTCCCATTACTTGTGAGTTACACATTTATATTTTGTTTGGTTGTTTACTCTAGAGATTATAAGATGCCCTCTTGATTTTTTCTACTATTGTACTTTTACCACTTTATGGGAAACACAGGAGTCTTAAGATACTTTCCCTCTTCTAATCCCCCTCCTGCTTCTTGTGCCGATCTTCTCTATTTTAATTCTTTATATTTTTTAAATTGCGCAAGACATTATTATTGTGTCTTACATCTGCGCTTGTTTAGATTCCACCACTTTACTCTCTCCACTGCTCTTCATGCTATCTTGTATTTTTCATGTTTTTGTCTGGGATGGTTATCTTTCTGCCTGAAAAACTCTCATTAGTACTGCTTTTATTTATTTATTTATTTTTTGTCTTTTTGCCTTATCTAGGGCCACACCCGCAGCATATGGAAGTTCCCAGGCTAGGGGTCTAACAGGAGCTGTAGCTGCCACCTACACCACAGCCACAGCAATGCAGGATCCGAGCTGCGTCTGCAACCTACACCACAGCTCACGGCAACGCTGGATCCTTAACCCACTGAGCAAGGCCAGGGATCAAATGCGCAACCTCATGGTTCCTAGTCAGATTTGTTAACCACTGAGCCACGACGGGAACTCCAGTACTGCTTTTAGTTACAGTCTGCTATCAATAAGTTCACTCGGTTTTTGTGTAAGGCTTTTTTTCACCTTCATTTATTTATTTATTTTGTCTTTTTAGGGCTGCACCCACTGCATATGGAGGTTCCCAGACTAGGGGCTGAAATGGAGCTGTAACCACTGGCCTATGCCACAGCTACAGCAATGCAGGATCCAAGTCATATCTGCGACCTACACCACAGTTCATGGCAACACCAGATCCTTAACCTCCTGAGCAAGGCCAGGGATTGAATTGCGTACTCATGGATACTAGTCAGATTCGTTTCCACTGAGCCACGACAGGAACTCCTCACCTTTATTTTCGCAAGATATTTTTGCAGCTGTATTTCAGATTTATAGTTATGTTCTTGGAACAATTTAAGGATGTAATTCTTTAAAGTTATTTGCCTTCTTTTGAAAAGACAACTATCAGTCTCACTATCCCCCCCCCCCACTGCCACTGTGGCATCTTTTGAGACTTTTTTGTCTTTGGTTTTTCAGAAGGTTAACCATAGTGTTCCTAAGTGTGGTATTCTTTGTATGTATCCTGGCTGGGGTTATTAGAGCTTCTTGAATTGTGACTTGATTAATTTTGACCAGTGTGTTCTCGAATGTTGTATCTTCTATTCTTCCTTTCCTCCTCTCCATATAGGATTCCACTCACATGTTTTTGGTCTTTTCACTGAGATACTTGTGTTTTTATGCTCTTTTGTATATTTTTTCTTTTTTTTTTCACGTGGCTATTTCAGCTCACTGGGGTAAATACCAAGGAAGTGATACTTGGATCAAATAATATGTTTAGTTTTATAAGAAGCTGCCAAGCTGTCTTCCAGAGTGTCTGTACTATTTTGCATTTCCATCAGCAAGGAATGAGAATTCCTGTAATTCCACAATCTTGACAGCATGTGGTGTTGTCAGTGTTCTAGAGTTTGGCTGCTGCAACAGGTGTGTAGCAGTAGCTCAGTGTTTTCTGTGAAGGTTTGAATTTCAGTTGTTTTTCAGTCATAGAATTTCCATTTGATTATTTTTAAGTAGACATCTGTACTCTGGGAGAAATTCTCTTTTCCCCCCCATATTAGTCACTTGTTTAAAAGTCTGTTTTTGAGTATTCTAATATCTGGATCACCTGTAGGTTTGTGTCTATTGTCTCTTTTTCCTCTTGGTTTTCAGTCTTTTTGGTCCTGATTCCAGATGGGCTTTGTAATTTTTTTTTATTGAATGTTGGACATTGTGTATAAATAATTGTAGATGCTTTGGATATTGATATCGTCACCATAGTGTATTTAGGTATTTTTTTGTGGGGAGCAGAGAGGTAGTCTAGGAACCAGTTACAATGATCCCATCAAAGATGGAGAGAATTTGCAGCCTGGTTTCAGGCTTTCTGAGGGTTGGTCTATTTTTGGCGTGCTTTATTTTTAGGGCATAGCCCTTGAAGATTTTAGTAGATAGCCTAGTGTGTTTACTGAGACTCTCTCGCTTTGTTGGTCACTGAGATTCAGTTTCTGTCTCCCTGGCATTTTGACACTGATGACAACTCTGCTTATCATTTAGTCTTCTAACCACTACTCTGTGCTTAGTTTCTCAGCCTCTTGCTCATGCAGTTTAGGAATCATAACGGTTTTTAGGGGAAAGCATCATGGCATGAACTATTCTTTTTTCTCTGTCAAGTCAACGTGCCTTGACCTCATGAGCATGGTGAAAGCTCTCAGCCCCACTTTTCCTTGGGCCTCCCATTATGCTGCTGCTCTGACCAGAAATGGCTCAGGGCACAAAGTGACTGGGGCTGTTGGGTTACCCATTTCACTTCTTTTCGAACTGTTGACACTTCAGTTCTTGCTGCCTTGTGTGCGCTGTGGCTATTTTGAATGTTCTTTGATTTACAAAACATTAACAGTATTTTGCTATTATTAGTCATTTGCTCTCTTAGTCATCACTGGATTTTTCCCTAATTTTAATTACAGTTATAAACCAAATAAACACATGTATTCATAATTTGAAAAATCAGGTGAAATTTAACAGCATCCTGTTTTATTTGTGTGTGTTTTAAGAGCTCTTTGGCCCTTTCTGTGAATCAGAGAATTAACACAGGGCAGTTGAAAGACAGGGGGCCCTGGCCCCTCCGTCTTCCGCACTGCCGTCCTGTGTGGGCGATGGCTTCATTCACGGTTTTCAATAGGACAGTGTACAGTAGGAAGGAGGGGCAAGTGTACAAGAAGGGGTATCCTTTTGTTGTTCTTTTTCTTATCCGGGAGGGTAATTTTCTAGAACCCAGTCAGTAGACTTCCTCTTACATAATTAGCCAGAATTGGGTTACATGTCTGCATCTAGGCCAATGACTGACAGGGAGGAATGAGATTAGCAACTGATTAGTACAATCATGATTTGTTCCTGGGAATTAGGCACATTACTAACCAAACAAAATTAAGGTTTGTTAGCAAGGGAGAAGTGGGCATGACCATAGGGTCGGTCAGTACGTCATGTTTTCCACACAGTCTGTCCTCAGAGTTAGCCTAGGAGAAGGTACAAGTTGTAGAACAACAGTTGACAACAACTTTTTTTTTTGTCTTTTTGCCTTATCTAGGGCCACACCCGCGGCATGCGGAGGTTCCCAGGCTAGGGGTCTAACAGGAGCTGTAGCCGCCGGCCTTCACCACAGCAATGCGGGATCCAAGCCGCGTCTGCGACCTACACCACAGCTCGTGGCAACACCGGATCCTTAACCCACTGAGCAAGGCCAGGGATCGAACCCGCAACCTCATGGATCCTAGTCGGATTCGTTAAAACTGAGCCACGATGGGAAATCCGACAACAACTTTTTAAAAAAATTTTATTGGACTGCATTTGATGTGTGTTAAATTGGGTGGTGTAGTTCTGAATGTGACATCTTGAGAAAAGGATATGGTTTTGATACCTGTTTAGAATTGTCAAGAGTGAAGGTAGCACATGAAGGCCTAGCAGTGGGAAAGGTCTGATTTGTGAGTCAGAGAACGTTCTTTGGTACAATGGTGATAGCCCTTCTTTCAGCCTTGCCATATGGTTATCTTCACAGTAGCTGGGGGAGGAACGTCCTGGGAGAAGCAGGCCTTAGCTGAGAGCTTCCCGCCTGGGCCAGCGCAGTGTCAGGGGAGCACTCATCTCTGTGTCTGCTCGGTGTCTTGAGCAGGGGGCACTGGAAGTAGGACAAACGTTGCATTTTAAATGTTCTTTTATGACTTAGTGTCTCTTTAGAATACCCAACAAATCACTAATAACTGGGAAGCGGTGTTTCGGCATATGGGTTGAATAAAAATATTATGTTCAGGAGTTCCCATTGTGGCTCAGTGGTCAGCAAACCCAACTAGTATCCATGTGGATGTGGGTTCGATCCCTGGCCTTTCTCAGTTGGTTAAGGATCCATCATTGCCTTGAATTGTGGTGTAGGTTGCAGATGTGGCTCAGATCCCGCATTGCTGTGGCTCTGGTGTAAGCCAGTGGCTATAGCTCCTGTTGGGAACCTCCATATGCCATAGGTGTGACCTTAAAAAGAAACAAAAAATCTTACGTCTTGGCTCTGCCAGGTACTAGATCTATAACTCCTGTATGTCTCTCAGCTTTATTTGTCCTCTTTAACTGGTAGTGGTACTCCTTTCTTTTGTGTTTCTTTCCCTTTGGATATGTCAGACTTCCCCCCAACTTGAACATTTTTCTTTTAATTTAGCATTCACTTGAGGTGTCACAACCATTTCCAGTAGCATTAAAAAGGATGTAGTGGAGTTTTCATTGTGACTCAGTGGTTACGAACCCAACTAGTATCTGTGAGGATGCGGGTTCAATCCCTGGCCTGGCTCAGAGGGTTAAGGATCTGGCTTTGCCCTGAGCTGTGGTGTAGGTTGTAGATGCACCTTGGATCTGGTATGGTTGTGGTTGTGGTGTAGGCCTGCAGCTGTAGCTCCAGTTTGACCCCCTAGCCTAGAAACTTCCATGTGCTGCAGGTGTGGCCCTAAAATTCCAAAAAACAAAAGACAAAAAAAAAAAAAAATGAATACAGCGCTAAAACTAAAATATGACTCTAGATTAGGATTGAGGGTTAGGGATAAACCACTTTGGACTCCATTAACTCCTGTAGATAGTTCAGTTATTTATTTTTTGTACAGCATTTGTTTTGAAAATAACTAGGGAGATAGACAGGGATCTTAAAAATGAAATCGGCCTCATCTGCTCAGAGTGAATACTAAATAATCAAGAACTTGATTAAAAAGTAGAAGTTATTCTTGGAGTTCCTGTTGTGGCTCAGCGAAAAACGAATCCGACTAGGAACCATGAGGTTGAGGGTTTGATCCTTGGCCTCGCTTAGTGGGTTAAGGATCCAGTGTTGCCGTGAGCTGTGGTGTAGGTTGCAGACGCTGCTCAGATCCCGCATTGCTGTGGCTGTGGTGTAGGCCGGCGGCTACAGCTCCTGTTAGACCCCTAGCCTGGGAACCCCCACATGCCGCGGGTGTGGCCCTAAAATGACCAAAAAAAAAAAGAATGGTAGAAGTTATCCTTGATAATGGTGACTAGTTAGAATCAAAAATTTAAATGAATGAAAAGCTGAAAAGTTAAACTCGATATGTACTTAAGTATATTGAGTGAGTCACTTTAGTCTGTCATTCAGATTCTTTGGAAAATGAAAAATTTAAGTAGCAGGAAATAGAGCCAAGATTTTGTCGTCAGAGTTGTCTTCATTGAAGAGAACCATATGGTTCTTGCTTCATTGAAAATGAAACACAGGAGCGTTCATCCGTACAACCTCACTGTTATTCTTAGGTGGTACTGTCCTCACTGGGTACAAAAAAACATGACCAGTGGGGCAAAACCCAGGGTCAGCCACGTGTATAGCAAGTTAACTTTCAACGATTAGTTTGTGTCAGTGACGGTAATGAGTTTAAAATGTAGGTTCTTCTGTCCCTTCTTGTGTGAAGTGGGAGTAGAATGGCTTACTTGCCATATCAAGAGTCACTTCCAGGTTTCTAGATGGTGTGTAATTTGTTGTGTCGCCAACCAGGGACGAAGGTTTGGGGAATGGTGGCCTTGAGAGGGCTCGCTCCTGCAAGCTTCCATTCCCCATTTGTATGGAACCTTTACAAAACCTTTGGATATACTGAATTCAAGTCTAAAGTGTTAGTTTTTACCTCAAAACTCGGGGCACTGGGGATGGAGGGCAGAGACATCCCATGGATTGCTGCTCCGAAGCCAACGGGGCCGAGAGGTAGTGGTTCTGTTCAGGACCTTGTGATGCTTCTCTCTCTGGAAACTTAACTTACCTCCTGACCTGTTATAAGAGATCCCAGCATTTGCACTTGAATATTTCTTGTTGGCTTTAGCTTTATTCAAGATGTTTGTGATTTGCCGTTTACCCCTTCTGTGTGGTCTTTTGGTAAATGCTATCAGTACTGGAAACTTCAGAAGTAAAGGCCTGGTCACGTGGATGCAGAAGAACCATAGCAGAAGCTGGCTGGCCATCTACCAGGATGCCTCGTAGGATCAGGTCAGACGTCACAGTCCAGGGTCTGACCCTTAGTCTTATAGATGCAGAAGCATGACATCAGTACTGAGAAACAGAACTGTCTCTTAGAATTGTATTCATATTAACCAGGATCTTAGATCTTAGGTAAAAAATGCTGCCAGAGTTACCATGAGAAGTATATTAATGTTTTATTTCATTTGAAAGAAAAGGTGTTAAAGCAGCATACAAAGACACACAAAATTCAATAATTAATGTAAATATTTGAGAAAGAGCAGGCAAAGGGAAAACATCTTGAAATGGCATAAAATGTAGTGAGGAATGGGGCCAGTAAAAATGTATTAGCAATATCGCATTTCTGAGGGGAGACCACAAACTGGACTCTAAGCTTTGTAGCATCAGAAGAAATGAGGGACCCTGCTTCATTAAATGATTCACAGTGTTATGAGAGGAAAACCCAATCAGTTTCTCAGTAGACACCCTCTTCCTGACATTAGGGTGATCCGTGATGTAGTGAAGTGAACCCATAGTATCAGACTGATTTTCGAAACTGTGCTTGGAGTGAACAGCAGTGATTTTCCTAGGGCTTTTGTGATAAGGTTCATCTGTGTGTCTGACTAGACCCGGCAGGACTTGTTCCACAAAGGGCACTGTCATTATATGGTACAGTTATTGGCTGCGGTGTTCTGCCAGGGTCCATAAATGCCTTTTAGAGTATATTGGAGTAGAGGGACTATCTGGGAAGTTTCAGTTGTCATGGTATATTATAATTTTTTGCTGAAGGTTTGATATGTAGTTGATAGTGATTTTAGAATTATGTTTTAGAATTATATAACAGAGTGATTTACTTACAATCAGCTCATTTTTAAAAATTTGAAGAGCATGACAAAACCTCAGACTGAATAGAAGCCTTGAGAAGACCTCTTAGTGAAAAGTGGAGGCTGTACTCATGGATAGGTTATTTGAAAACAATTTTGTACCTGCTAGAAAACATAGATAAATGATTAATAGAAGGTCTACAACTTATATTCCATGTGACAAGGTCACGATAATTGCACCTGTGATCAGTTTTAAAGGGAGTAACTCCCGTGGACACTTAAAAAAAAAAAGGTAAAACAAAACAAAGCACTTTCTCATGTAGCTACAAAATGCCTGGCTTTGATTTAAGTGTATCTTATTTTTTTTTTTTTTTTGCTTTTTAGGGCTGTACCCACAGCATATGGAGATTCCCAGGCTAGGGGTTGAATTGGAGCTGTAGCTGCCAATCTCTGCCACAGCCACAGCAACTCGGGATCTGAGCCGTGTCTGTGACCTACACCACAGCTTCTGGCAACACCGGATCCTTAACCAACTGGGCAAGGCCAGGGATCGAACCTGTGTCCTCATGGGTGCTAGTCAGATTCGTTAACTGCTGAGCCACGATGGGAACTCCAGTATTTAAGTATATCTTTTAAGGTAATAGTTCTCAGACCTTGTGTTCTCAAGGTCTTTATTTTTAAAAGATTATTGAGGACACTAACAAGCTTTTTTTTTTTTTTTAAATGTAAGTTATAGCTATCAATATTTACCATATTAAAAATAAAAACAAAAATTTCAGTCTTTTATTCATTTAAAAATAACTCCTGAAGTTCGTGTTGTGGCCCAGCAGGTTAAGGACCCGACTGTGTCTCTGTGAGGATGGGGGTTTGATCCCTGTCCTCGCTCAGTGAGTTAAGGATCCAGTGTTGCTGTGGTTGTAGGCTGGCAGCTGCAGCTCCACTTTGACCCCTGGCCTGGTAACTTCCATATGTAGAGGGTAAGGCTATAAAAAGAAAAATAAAGTAAACCAAACAACTCTTTATATTGTAACATTAATAATATTTTTATGAAAAAATAACTATGTTTTCCAAAAATAAACTTAGAAGAGTGACATCATTGCATGTTTTTGTAACTATCTCTAGTGCATGGGTTAATAGAAAACATCTACGTTCTTAGATCTGCTTCTTTGTTGAACCTCATGTGATGTGTTGTTTAATTGAAACATATGAAAATGATAAGAAAATTTGACCTTAAATAGTTAGAAGAAGAAGAAATATAACAGCCTTTTCAGACCATTGTGGATATTCTTCTTTGATACTGCAGCCAAACTGGACAAGTGGTATTTTCTTAAAGGTTAATTACAGTTGGTAACTGAATCCATACGAATGAAAGTTTTGTCCTGTGTTACATCAAAATCCATTGGCCTATCTTGTGCTTTGAGGGGGTTTATTACCCACGCGTGAATTTATGATATACATTAGTCATTTGGAAATTGATTACTGATTTATTAGTTTGCCATGGCTGTCATAGCAAAGTGCCACAGACTGTGTGGCTTCAATAAAAGATGTATACATATTTTTGATTTATAGGAGAGGTTTATTTGAAGAACTATCACAACATATAAAAACTATGTAAAGTCTTGATTTCCACTCAGGCAGTGATAAATTTGACATAATACATCATAAAAAAACTGTAAAGGAGTTCCCGTCGTGGCTCAGTGGTCTGACTAGGAACCATGAGGTTGCGGGTTTGATCCCTGGCCTTGCTCAGTGGGTTAAGGATCCGGCGTTGCCGTGAGCTGTGATGTAGGTTGCAGACGCGGCTTAGATCCCGCATTGCTGTGGCTGTGGCCTAGGCCTGCGGCTACAGCTCCTGTTAGACCCCTAGCCTGGGAACCTCCATATGCCGCGAGTGCGGCCCTAGATAAGGCAAAAAGACAAAAAAAAAAAACCTGTAAAAATCCAGAATGCACAAAGTACTGCACAGTTTGATCACTAAGTCAAATCAGTTGATACACATACCTCATGGAAAAGTTTCTGGTCAGCCAAGGGCACAACCATCGTGGAGGCTTGAAGCCCAAGACGAAGGGTTTGGCAGCGTTGTCATACTCTCAGCTCTTCAGTGGCTGTCTTCTCCTCCTGTCCTTGCTGGTCTGTGTCTCAATCTCTTCCTTAAGAATACTCACCCTGCCGGATTATGGTAAGTAAAGCCTTATTTAAATTTACTTACCTTTCTAAGGCCTTGTCTTCAAGCACAGTCACATTCTGAGGTACTGGCGGTTAGGGCTTTTGTCATATGAATTTGGTAGGGCACAGTTCAGTCCATAACAGATTTATGCAGATCTTTCTAATAACCTTCACAGGTTTTATTACACAAAAACCATCACATCGCTTTTTGTAGTGTTGCCACCAATCCCGCAATCCCATCAGAAGTATTTTAACACTTGGGAAGCCGTCAGGCTCACGTTGGTGAATATAAGTTTAACAACATTTAATTTTTGCTGGAAAGCTTAAATTTTGTTGTTGGCAACAAATACTATTCACTGTTTTACTTGAAGAGACAGGTTCACTGGATTCATTTTGAGAAAATGTCTGCCAGATCCCAAAATCTAAATAGCTCTAGCTTGTGTATCAATTGTTCTTTTGAATAAAAATGGTGTCCATGAAAATAAGTTCAGCTCACAAGTCAGACATTCACACTTTTCCTCAGGATGGAACCATGTTCAAGGGTATATGCAGAAGGTCTTGTGTGTTCTTCCCATTTAATAAGATGAGTAACTTTGACTCTTTTATGAGGGACATTTGGAAGGGAAACAGGCATTTGTTCTCCGGGAGTGCGTGTGCTAGAGATTACAGTGACTCCCTGTTCCCTTTTAGTGCCACTGCATGGATTTGTGCCGGATGCCAGCTTTCTACCTGTCGTTGCTCTTGACCGTGAACAGAGTGAGAAAAGCAGATGGTATTGTGGAGGCTGAATAATGCCCCCCTACTCCGTAATTCCTGGAGCCTGTAAATGGGTTACTTTCAATGATAAAAGAGACTTGGCAATTTTGAATAAATGAATAAAAAGAAAAAATAAATGAATCTTGGGATGGAGGGGTTATGCTTCATTATCTGGGTAGCTCCATTCTAATCATAGGGTCCTTAACAGAAGGAGGCAGGAGGACAGGAGCCTGAAACCAGGGGTTGGGGTACTGACGGGAAGGGGCCATGGACTGAGGAAGGAAGCGGAAAAGAGCAAGGAGATGAAGTCTCTTGGAACCTCCAGAAGGATGGCATCCCTGTAGATACCTTGACTTTATTTTTTTGCTTTTTAGGGCTGCACTGCGGCATATGGAGGTTCCCAGGCTAGGGGGTCTAATTGGAGCTACAGCTGCCAGCCTATGCTACAACCATAACAACATGAGATCCGAGCCACATCTGCGACCTATACCACAGCTTACCGCAATGCCAGATCCTTAACCCACTGAACGAGGCCAGGGGTCGAACCTGTAACCTTGTGGTTCCTAGTTGGATTCATTTCCACTGTGCTATGATGGGAACTTCCGACACCTTGACTTTAGAGTCCTGGCTTTCAGAAGTCCAAGAGAGTGCATTTGTACTGCTCAAAGTTTGTGGTGGTCTGTTACAGTAGTGACAGGAAACTGGTACAGAGGTGCGCCTTCATAACAGGTAAAGTTTCTGTGAACATGTTCTAACCTCACGGCCCCTGTGACAGATCTTGGGTGTCTCCAGGGGTCTGTAGCGTACATGTGACCACACAGAGAATCCTGCCTTGAGGTAAGCCAGCTGCCAGATGCATATTGGGTCACTGCCTCAGGTGAATTGCTATATTTCAAGCTGTCAGAGTGGAAGGGCTTATATAAAAGGGTAAAATCTGTATATATAAATATGACCCCACTTCTCTTAAAATACTACTTATGTGCAGATGTGGAGGGAGATCCACCAAAGTAATGGTTGTTCTCTTGATGGAACATATTTTTTTAATGCTTTGCAGTGTTTTCCAAATTGTCACTAATTTGGCTGCAGATTGACAAAACAGAGCCAAAATTTTCCATCACTATAAGGTCTGATTGTCAATATAGGAGGATAGAACATATTGGATAAATAGCTTGTAAACTTGTTTTATAATTTTCAAATGTTTAACCGTATGGCAAACAGGCCTTCTTTTGTACTCTTGCCCTGGCCTCTGTTCATGTTAGGTTTGGGCTTGTGCCTGCTGCTGTACCTCCGGGTCTTTGTGCCTGTTTCTTCTGCTTGTAGTACCAGTTGTTACACATACTTTGCTTCTTAGTTTAGACCTTACGTCCCTCGAGGCCTTACCTGACTTCTCAGGTTTGCATTGGGGCCCCTCCTGTGTCAGATTTTTGCTTTCTTGACTTCTCTTATTTGTTTTGGTTATAATCTGCTTTCCTCCTAGACTAAACACACTGTCTTTCAGTGTAATTATCCTAGTAATTCGTATTGGCTTGTTAGTTGATTTTTCTGTCTGCATTATTCTGTTTAGAACTGATCTGTTATGTACTGATTACATATTTTACCTCTTGATGAGCAATCTTATTTTCCTTATTTCCACATTTTGTAGGGATGGGGTGTTAGTGAATTGTGGACAGCCATGGATGCTCTTTATTTCATCCTGTCTTCTTACAATGTTTGGTATGTTGTCGTACATGTAATAGAAGCTCCTTAAAAGTTTGCTACCTTATTAATTGATTGCTTGATTTTAGGGCTGTACCTGTGGCATATGGAAGTTCCCAGGCTAGGGGCTGAAGCCAGCCTACACCATAGACACAGCAACACCAGATCTGAGCCACATCTGCAACCTACGCTGCAGCTCAGGGCAATGCTGGATTGTTAATCCACTGAGTGAGGCCAGGGGTCAAACCCACATCCTCATGGATACTAGTTGGGTTTTTAACCTGCTGAGCTACAATGGGAACTCCAGTTTGCTGCTTTATATTCATCTCTTTAACATAATAGCCAGTCTCATTTTAAAATTTTAGGAGTCTTTTCCTTTTTATATATTGAGCTAATATGAGTATATAGAGAAAAGTTTTTGTTCAACTGGACACCTGAATCCAGTAGGATATTCAGTGGAGTGGCAGGAACTGTCATTCCCCATGTCGTTAAATTGTATTGCATAGGGGCGCCAAGTTCTAGTGATATGCAGGAGGGAAAAGGCACAGGTGTTAATGTCCAGTCCCTGACGTCACTCACTGTCATCACTTCTGCTTCTCATTTTTCTTATCTGAAAAATGAAAGCAAAATATCTGTCTACCCTCCCAGCTCAAAATAAAAGAGTACAGTATGAAAAATGGTGGAAATGTTGCTGTTCTACATGAGAGTCCTCTGTGGCGATTTTAGCTTGGGTCTCAAAGGTAAACTTATTTATGCTTAGTGCAGCCATTAAACAGATTACCTCATGACATATAGATGATCCTGGGTTCATGGTAATTAAGGTTACTGTGAACTTCAGGTTACTGTGAACTTTTTTTTTTTAATCTTTTTAGGTCTATATCTGCGGCATATGGAGGTTCCTAGGCTAGGGGTCCAATTGGAGCTGTAGCCACCAGCCTACACCACAGCCACAGCAATGCCAGATCCCAGCCACATCTGTGACTTACACCAATGCTGCATCCTTAACCCACTGAGTGAGGCTAGGGATCGAACTTGCGTCCTCATGGATACTAGTCGAGTTCGTTAACCACTGAGCCATGAGGGGAACTCCAGTGTTACTGTGAACTTCAGGGTTAACGTCAGGGTTTAGTGACGACTCGGGTTGTGTGGAAAAGATTCTGGTTCTAGAGCTGGGGCAAGGAAAACACACAGTGAGCCCAGAGTATCGGTAGTACCAGAAGGAAGGAAGTGCTCAAAAACCAAAAAGATGAAGGTGTGTCAAAGCAACACTGGAACTGACCTGAGAGGATGCCTAGTGGCCAAGCCTGGAACAAGTTGGCCAAAAAACAAGGTAGAATTGGATTATAACCAAAGTGTACAATGAGTACATAAATGTAACATAAATGATAGATTCTGATATAAATGATTGAACAGATAAATAACCAGGGGAAAAAAGCAAGTCTCCCCTGTAAAAGAATTCCAGATAATTTCCTACCTCTTGGAGGAGGGGCCTACCTACCACCCCCCCCCTCCTTTGAGGTGGGCTTGGCTGGGGACTTTCTTCTCAAGTACAGAGTAGAGGAAAATAGTAACTGCACTGCAGAAAGCTGGTGAACATTGCCATAACCAAGCACCCAGGTGACCTGCGCCAGTGAGGCTATGTGGGCGTCACATACCCCAGTATGGGACAGCTTTGTGGCACTCTTTCCCAAGCCCTATAACCCCAGTCTGAGCACAGGAGAAACAGTAGACAGAGCTAGACTGGGGGACATTTTACAGGATACCTAACTGGTCAAGGTCATGAAAAACAGGTTTAAACTTGAGAAATGCCAAGACCAGAGGAGTTTAGGGAATGTGTTACCTGTATGTAAGGCAGTGTCCTGGGTGGGACCCTGGGATAGAGAGAGGACAGTAACAGGAAGGCTGGTGAAACCAGAGCAGGTCATGTCCCAGTGTTGCTTTCTTGGCTGAGAAGAACGTGCCCTGGACATGTAGGATGTTAACAGTCTGGGAACTGAGGGAGAGATTCTCGGGACCTCTTTGTACAGTCTTGGTGATACCGGAAAGATGATACCAGAATCCGGGTTCTTGTTCACGGAGGTTGAGGAATGAACTCTGCAAACATGCAGGCAGCAAGCAAGCAAAGTTTTTATTAAAGGAAATCAGAAAGCTCCCAGGCTTCTGGAATGGGGGAGAAGAGCCCCCGCTCTCTATTGTCCTGTAGGGGTTTTTATTCCTTAAAGATGGGGAGGGGGTACCAACATGGGGTCCAGAAAGATGTGGTTTTCTCCCATTGGCCTTGTTCAATTACCTATATCAATCCTTGTCCAATAGGGCCTTAGGGGTGGAAATATCCCCATAAATTTGATGACTTCTTTGTCCTTCTCTTTCTTTGGACTAGGTCACCATTTCTCTCATTCCTTTTCTGTCAGTTGAGGAGTGGGTTAGAGATTATAGTCTGTTTGGGGGAAGGCACATTTTCTGTAGTAAACAAGGCCTGTGGGGAATTACTGTCTGGAACCCTTAAACCATAAATGTTAATGAAAGGTTATATCAAAGAATGCATCAAAGCCCATTCTCCTACACTGGATACCTGAGTTAATATTCTGCCCATTGGCAGCTTTTTTATAAATCTAAAATTCATACAAAGTAAAGTTTATTTTAAAAAATGTGTTGGAAAGAGTTAACTTGGAAATAGTAGAAGCAAAAAATGTGCTTATTTTAGAAAATGTGAATGATAAAACTGAGGTAAATTAAGATGACTCATAATCTTACTACCTAGAGATAACTGGTTACTTGGGTACATTTTTTTCTAGTTTTAATTCTATGTCTGTCCCATTTAGCAAATAATTCTTAGGCTCCTTTATGGGCCAGGTGCTTGGGACAGAGCAGCAAATAAGAGTGATGTGTTCTCCCATGGGGTCTGTACTCGTGTGAGAGAGTACCATTAAAATAAATAATAATCCCACCAAAAACACTTATAAAGTGATACGGTAAATGCTGTAAAGAAGCAGTGTGGGTAAGAGAGCTGACAGTGGGGAGAGGGGACATGGAGGGGGGTGCTGGGAGCTGAGGTGCAGGTACACCAGGGAGAACCTGGGGGTGGGGGTGGGGGTGGGGAGTTAGGAGCTGGAAAAGGAGGGCCCGAGGCGGAAGTGCTGGTGAAGCAGGGTTGAAATCCTGCATTTTAAGGTTTTGGCCCTTTGTCCTGAGATTGAGAAGCTTAGTGGCCATGTGAGCACAGGGACTAGAAGGGAGTGAGAGCTCGGAGCTCATTCAGTTTGAGAAGGAGGCCATGGTTCCTCTGATGGGCAGGTGAAGCTGCAGAGTAGCTGTGTTCACGCTGGGTTCAGCACTGAAGCCAGCCAGACATTGCTGATTGTTCACATGTAGGCTCGGAGTTCAGTGCTCTGTATTTCCAGCTTATGTTTATGAGGTGGAAAGTTTTTCAGTTAATATTAAAAGCACTGCCTTATGTTACAAAGCTTGTCTTAATAATTTCTAGTGAGTGCATAATATTTGAAGACATGAATGTATTCTGAATCCGTAGAAGAAATTACTGGGAGGAAAATATTTATTAGTATCTGTTAATATGTAGTGAATACAGCAGGGTAGAATTGTTTCTAAAAACTCTAAATGTTGCTAAGACAGCTGGAATTGGTTGCTTTCTGTGAATACGAATAACAGTTATTTGTTTAATATGAACTGCAGGTGGAAGAACATTGATGAAATAATCCAAGAGTAATTTTTAGTAAACCCAGTGTCCTTGCAGGGGGATTTATAGGCAAAAAGAAATTTCTAGTAGTGTACACTTGAGGTATAGCTCAGATATCCAAGCAGTGTATTCTGAATTAGCATAATTTGACTTTGCCACAGATTTTCAAAGGTTATACATGATGTCTTCAGTGGATGATGACAAGTTGATTTTAGTCTTACTGTTTAATGTGGCATCTACGGATAACATTGGTGGCATTGTTCTAGTGAGTGAGGTATTTGGCTCTAAAGTTGAACTTGGCAGCATAAATTCTTAACCCTTTAAAAAACACAAAATTGTTACATCGTGAATCCTCAGTAAAGAGTTTTTTTTTTTTTAGAACTTCTAAAGTTAATAAAACACTACCACTACCATTTAATGGCTATCTGTTGGAAGAAGGTCAAAACTCTTTCAAATAGTTTACTCAGAATTATTTTTAGAAATGAGCAAATTGTTCTAAGGTTTATCTGATTCTTTAAGCAACCTTATGTTCTTAATATGCTTGACATCCTTCACATTCTGTTGCCATTTACTTAGTAAACATTTTCTGACCTGTATCTCACACTTAATATGTATGGAGTAGGGGCCTTCCCAGATTTGTTCAGAGCTGTATGTAATTCAGGATGTTAGCAGTGAACCAGGAGAAAAACTTGGAATTATAAAGTAGTGCCTTGATAAAATTAGCTTAAAATACTACTAGCAGGCCACATACTGCTTGGATATCATCAGAAAAGTGACGGAAAAGAAGTGAGCTTAGTTTTAATTATTGTGTATAAAATGTCAAATACCACCTGTAGTTATTGTCATTGCTCTACAGAAGGAAGTCCACAGACAGCTAACTGAAATTATTATATCGGTGAATAACTGTTTGGAACCTGTACTCTACCTCCCATACTCTGGTGTCATGATATGATGAATTTACTTTGCCCCGTGCACACAGAATATTACTTATTCACTACTTTTGGGATAATTGAGAAAATAGTTGGTTAAAACTGTTTTGTCTTGTGGTTTCAATTAAGAATTTCAGTTGAAAAGGCCTTAGTAGTTATGAGCTAAGCCTATACACTAAAAAGCTGAAGTAAATGCATAAAATTACATGGAATCTGTGGACCTGTTTAAATAGTTCTAAAACTCTTAACATTTAGAGGAAATTCCTGGGAAGAATCTGTGCTTAAAACAAATGAAAGTCGTTGTAAATACTTAGGAACCTGTTACCTATAACCGATTAAGACTGTAAATCAGATTAAACTAGAGGGGTTTAGGATGGGGAAGAAAAAAAGATTAATAAATCAACATTAAATGTTAACAGAATTAGAGATGTTGGAATTCCCCTTGTGGCTCAGTGGGTTAAGAACCCGACTAGTATCCATGAGGATGCTGGTTTGATCCCTGACCTTGCTCAGTGGGTAGAAGATCTGGCATTGCTCTGAGCTCCAGTGTAGGTAGCATATGCAGCTTGGATCCCGAGTTGCTGTGGCTGTGGTGTAGGCCAGCAGCTGCAGCTGCGATTCGACCCCTAGCCTGAGAACTTCCATATGCTGCAGGTTTGGCCTTAAAACAAAACAAACAAAAAGAATTAGAGATGTTTAGGATAAATTTCTAACTCAAAGACTTTACAGTTGTGAAGTATAACACACAGCAGAGGGAGTTCCTGTCGTGGCTCAGTGGCAGCGAATCTGACTAGCATACATGAGGACTTGGGTTCAATCCCGGGCCTTACTCAGTGGGTTCAGGATCCAGCATTGCCATGAGCTGTGGTGTAGGTCACAGACTTAGCTCGGATCCCACTTTGCTGTGGCTGTGGTGTAGACTGGTGGCTACAGCTTGGATATGACCCCTAGCCTGGGAACCTCCATATGCTGCAGGTGTGGCCCTAAAAAAACAAAACACATAGCAGAAAAAAATGTGTAAAGCGTACTTGTACAGCTTAATGAGTTATTACAAAGCAGGCCCCTTTGCATCCCACTCAGGTTAAGAAAATAAAGCATTACTATACTCCAGAAGCTTCCTGGTCACACCCCCTTCCCTTTCCCTAGAGATAAATACTGTTTTCTTTTTGTCTAGTCACTTTTTAAAAAAATATTTTTTATTGCCAAGCGTTATGTTAGACACTGATCATATTTTTCTAAGTTAAAAAATGTTTTTATTTCACCTTTTTTTGGAAAGATACTTTTTGCTAAGTGTAGAATTCTAGGTTGACAGTTTACTTTTTTTTTCATTACTTTAAAGCCGTTGCTTCTTTGTTGGCTTGATTGTACTGATTCTTATGAGAAGTCTGCACCATCTTTACCTTTGTTCCTCTGAATATAAAATGTGTCTTTGTGTTTTTTGTTTGTTTTTGTTTGTTTGCTTTTTTTTTGTGGCCTTTTTTTTTTTTTTCTGGCTGCCAAGTGCAGTGGCTTGATGTGGGATCTCAGTTCCCAGACCATGAATTGAAGCCCGGCTGCAGCAGAGAAAAGTACTGAGTCCTAACCACTAGACCACCAGGGAACCCCCTATCTAGTCACTTTTTTTGCTTTCCTTTATGATTTGATCATCTAAGTATGCATCATTGGGATTATAATTTAGCATTGCTGTGTTTTTGAGGGTTAAATACATGGAATCATACAATATGTATTCCTTTGTTTCTTGCTTTTATGTAGCATGGTTTTCAAGAATCTTCTTTGTTTCAGGTAGTAGCTGTTGTGATGCTGCTCTACCTATATCATTCTTTTTATAAATATACCACAATATACTTACTCATTTTACTGTTGATGGATCTTTGAGTTTTTGACAATCTTTGTGGCTACGAAAGTGCTGTTTTGAATATTATCCATGTATTCTGGTGGGTGTATGCACGGATTTCATTGGTATGGGTGTGAACTCGCTGGGATGTAGGTCATGTTTTCCATTGTGGTGTCTGTTCTGCACTCAGGTGAGTATGTATGAGAGCTTCCCTTGCTCCACGTTCACCAGCACTTGATGTTGTCCAACTTTGAGTTTTGTCCATCTGCTGGCTGTGTAATGGACTCTGCTTGTGGTTTTAATTTGCATTTCTTTGGTGGCCAAACAGATTGAGTGTCTTTTAATGCTAATTAACTATTTGGAAAAAAAATGTTTGAAGTACCCATTCAAGGCATTTATTGATTTTTCTCTTGTCATGTCTATCTTAGAGATAAATAAAAGTTACTTCTTTTTCTATGTTTTCTGTTATATGTGTTGTAAATATCTTTTGTTCAGTGGGTGGTGTTTCACTCTATGTCTGTAGAGCCCAAACTCTAGTCTGTTTGGGCTGCTATAACAAAAATATCACAGACAAGATGGTTTCAACAAAAACATTGGTTTCTCTCAGTTCTAGAGCCTGGGTGTCCTAGATCAAGGCACTGGCAGACTCCATGTCTGGCGAGGAGGGTCTGCTTCTGGTTTGTTGTTGCCCAGGCCATCATTTTCTTGCATCCTCAGGAGCTCTCAGGAGTTTCTGTTTCAAGAGCGCTAATCTCACTCACGAGGGCTCCACCTTCATGACCTAATGGCTTCCCTAAGGCCCGGCCTCCAAATGCCATCACACTGGGGATTAGTGTTCAAGGTACAAATTTTGGTGGGATACAAACACTCGGGTCTGTAGCATTCTGCTAATGAGCAAATTATAAGCAGATTGTCATGTAATCTTTTGTTTTATGGCTAATGCTGTTCAAGTCTTAAGAAAAATTGCCATACTCTGAGGTCATAAAGATATTTTCCCCTATTATTTTGTAAGAGCTTTCTTTCACATTCAGGTCTGTAATCATCTGAGTGCTTTGTGTGTATGGATTAGGTTGTACTTAATTTTTTTCCCGTGTAGGTAGTCGTTTGTCCCAATGCCAGTTAATAAGAAAACCCACTCTTTTATAGAACTACCTCTGATGTATATCAAGGGTCATATATAAAGGAGGGCCTATTTCTAGACTTCTTGTTCTGTACTTTTGGCTGTTTTTCTAGCTTTATGTCAAAAGCACTCAGTTTTAATCATTTTAACTTCATAAACAGTCTCAGTATCTGGTAAAGCAAGTCCTCTCCCCTTTAAGAGTGTTTAATTATTCCTGGGCCTTTTTATTTCTATGTGAATTTTAGCAGTTTGTCACAAAAGTCTGTTGGGCTTTTTTTTTTCCTTTTTCAAAATTTATGTATTTATTTAGGCCACACGTGGAAATCCCTGGCCCAGGGATCCAACCTACACCACAGCTGTGAGCTTAGCTGCTTGCAGTGACAATGCTGGATCCTTAACTCACTGAGCCACAAGGCAACTCCTTCTTAAAAAAAATTTTTTTTGGCAGCTCCCGTGGCATGCAGAAGTTCCCAGGCCTGGGATCAAATTTCAGCCACAGCAGAGACAATGGCGAATCCTTAACCAGTAGGCCACCAGGGAACTCCTCTTTTTTTCTTTTTACAATTGAAGTGTAGTTGATTTACAATATTGGGTTTTCCCTGTCGGTTTTTTTTTCTTTATTTAAAATTTTTATTTTTTAATAATGATTTTTATTTTTTCCATTATAGCTGCTTTATAGCTGATTGTCAATTTCTACTGTACAGTAAAGTGACCCAGTCACACACATATATACATCCTTTTTCTTACATTATCTTCCATCATGTGCCATCACAAGTGACTAGATAGTTCCCTGTGCTATACAGCAGGATCTCATTGCTTATCCACTCCAAAGGCAATAGTTTGCAACTATTAACCCCAGATTCCCATCCATCCCACTCCTTTCCCCTACCCCTTGGGGGAAGTCTGTGAGTTTCTTTTCTGTGGAAAGGTTCGTTTGTGCCATATAATAGATACCAGATATAAGTGATATCATATGGGGTTTGTCTTTCTCTTTCTAACTTAACTTCACTTAGTATGAGAGTCTCTAGTTACATCCATGTTGCTGCAGATGGCATTATTTTGTTCTTTTTTAATGGAGTACTAGTCCATTGTGTATATATACCACATCTTCTTAGTCCATTCATCTGTCAGTGGACATTTAGGTTGTTTCCATGTCTTGGCTATTGTGAATGGTGCTGCACTGAACATATGGGGGCATGTATCTTTTTCAAGGAAAATTTTGTCCAGACATATGCCCAAGAGTGGGATTGCTGGATCATGTGGTAGTTCTATATTTGGTTTTCTGAAGTTTTGCCATACTGTTTTCCATAGTGGTTGTACCAATTTACATTCCTACCAACAGGGAAGGAGAGTACCCTTTTCTCCACACCTTCTCCAACATTTGTTATTTGTGGACTTATTAATATGGCCATTCTGACTGGTATGAGGTAGTACCTCATAGTAGTTTTGATTTGCATTTCTCTAATAATCAGTGATATTGGGCATTTTTTCATGTGCTTGTTGGCCATCTGTGTATCTTCTTTGGAGAAATGTCTCTTCAGGTCCTTTGCCCATTTTTCAATTGGGTTTTTTTTTTTTTTGCTATTGAGTTGTAGAAGTTGTTTGTGTATTTTAGAGATTAAGCCCTTATCAGTTGCATCATTTGAAACTATTTTCTCCTATTTCACAGGTTCTCTTTTTTTTTTTTATGGTTTCCTTTGCTGTGCAAAAGCTTGTCAGTTTGATTAGATCCCGTTGGTTTATTTTTGCTTTTATTTCTCGTCTTGGGAGACTGACCTAAGAAAACATTTGTAAGGTAGTTGTCAGAGAATGTTTTGCCTATGTTCTCTTCTAGGAGTTTTGATGGTGTCTTGTCTTATGTTTAAGGATTTAAGCCATTTTGAGTTTATTTTTGTGCATGGTATGCGGGTATGTTCCAGTTTCATTGATTTACATGCAGCTGTCCAGTCTTACCAGCACCACTTGCTGAAAAGACCGTCTTTTTCCCATTTATATTCTTGCCTCTTTTGTCGAAGATTAATTGACTGTAGGTGTCTGGGTTTATTTCTGGGTTCTCTCTCCTCTTCCTTTGGTCTGTATGTCTGTTTTGGTACCAGTACCACAGCGTCTTGATTACCGTAGCTTTGTAATATTGCTTGAAGTCTGGGAGAGTTATACCTCCTGCTTGGCTTTTGTTCTTCAGGATTGCTTTGGCAATTCTAGGTCTTTTATGGTTCCATATAAATTTTTGGATTGTTTGTTCCAGTTCTGTGAAAAATGTCATATGGTTAATTTAATAGGGATTGCATTGAATCTGTGGATTGCTTTGAGTAGTATGGCCATTTTTATGATATTAATTCTTCCAGCGCAGCTGCATGGAATACCTTTCCATTTCTTTGAATCCTCTTTAATTTCCTTGATTAATGTTTCGTAGTTCTCTGCATATAAGTCTTCCACCTCTTTGGTCAGGTTTATTCATAGTTATTGCTGTTGGGTTTTTGATTGGCATTTTGTGAAGTCTATAGATCAGCTTGAATCTTTGGGAGTTCCCCTTGTGACTCAGCAGAAGCAAATCTTACTAGTCCCATAAAAATGCAGGTTTGATCCCTGGCCTCATTCAGTGAGTTAAGGATCTGGTGTTGCTGTGAGCTGTGGTATAGGCCAGTGGCTACAGTTCAGATTTGACCCCTAGCCTGGGAACCTCCACATGCCAAGGGTGCGGCCCTAAAGAGCCCGGAAAAAAAAAAAAAAAAAGAATCTTTCAATTCACGAACATGATATATCTACTTCTCCATGTATTTGGGCCTTTTTTTTTTTTTTTGGCCACACCTGTGCTGTATGGACGTTCCTGGGCTAGGGGTTGAAGCAGAGCTGCAGCTGGGGGCTGTGCCATAGCCACAGCAACACCAGATCTAAGCTGCATATGTGACCCATGTCCTAGCTTATGGCAATGCTGGATCCTAAATCCACTGAGCCAGGCCAGAGATCAAACCTACATGCTAACAGAGACATTGTTGGATCCTTAACCTGCTGAGCTAAAATGGGAACTCCTATTTGGGTCTTTTAAAATGGTTTTTAGTCTTTCCTATTGATTTTTGTCTTCATTCTTTGTTAAAGTCATTTCTAGGTCATTTTTTTGATGCTATAGCTATTTAATGCTATTTTTATTTTAAAATTTAATATCCTATCTGGTGTATTTTGAAATTTGGTTTTTGAATATCGATTTTTAAAAATTCGTCAACTTTAACTCTTACTAATTCTAATCATCTATTTGTGAGGTCTTTAAGATATATCATTGGTAAATAGCCACAATTTTGTTTCTTTATAATCCTTATGGCTTTCCCTTCCCCATCCACCTTTGCTTGACTGCACTGGCTAGGACCTCTAGTAAAACTGTTAAATGGTAATGACGATTGCAACTGCCTTTTTAAAAAAATTTTTTCAAAATAGAGCATGCAAACCCTAATTCCAAGAAAACTGAGTCAAGTTCTGCATTGAGGTCTATTTTAACAACTGTTGTTATTTTTTCCCCATATATATTTTATTACATGTCTAAAAGATAATTTTTTTATTTTTATTTTTAAATTTTTTGTTTTTTTATCTTTTTTTAGGGCTGCACCTGAGGCATATGGAGGTTTCCAGGCTAGGGGTTTAATTGGAACGGCAGCTGTTGGCCTATACCACAGCCACAGCAACGCCAGATCCGAGCCGTGTCTGTGCCCTAGACCACAGCTCACAGCAATGGCAATGCCAGATCCTTAACCCACTGAGCAAGCCCAGGGATCAAACCCGCAACCTCATGGTTCCTAGTCGGATTTGTTTCCACAGCACCACAATGGGAACTCCAAGATAATTTTTTAAAAGTCTATTACATATAAAAATGTGTAATTCCTTATAATCAATTATCTTGTCTATTTCACATTTCTCCAATTTTTTCATAAAAAATTGTACACTGAAGCTGATTGATATATCTTTTAAATCTGTTTTGAAATTTCTATAGGTGCCCTCTTCCTTTTTTTCTTACTATTTATTTGTTGAAGAAATGAACAAATCAGGTCATTTGTTTTCTGTATTGGGATTTCCTGATTGTGTTGCTGAGCTGTCATTTAACATGTTTCTCTGTTGCCTGTATTTCCTGTAAGCTGGTAGGTATAAAGGCAAAAAACAGTTTTGGATTTTATTTTTTCAGTACTCCTTAACGTTGTAGATTTCCTGGGTCATGTGTGTTAGGAGGGGCTTAAAGGTTGAACTTATATATAGTTATATATGTGTAGTTATAATCATCTCCACTGCCTCTGATTCACACACCTCAGAGAGGTTGTGGTTTATCCAGAATCCCACAGCAATTTGAAGTGCATTTGGAAGCAGAATACCTTCCCCTTCTGAATTTTAAAGTCCTTTTTTGTGCTGCCACTTCAGTGTTGAGGTTCTGTCCTGAGCCTCCTTCCCTCAACCTCCCAGCTGTGCCCAGGAATCCTTTCAATTTGTCTCTGTTCTCTTTAACTGTAAGTCAGGTTCTTAGCATGATAATACCTAATCTTCGTCAAAGTCCTCTTTGCCACAGTTTCCAGTTTATTGTCCTTCTCTAAAGTGTAATTGGAAAACATGTTATCCTGAGGAATAATTTTTTTAGGGTAAAGTGGCAGCCAGGGACCCCATGAATATGAGATATTTGTTTATTTCTGAATTAAAAAAATGAATTTATTTTTATAAAAGTAATCATTTATTTCCAAATTAAATAAGTAACATATTTGTTTTAAAAAATTTGAACAGTATGGAACTATAGAAAGTAAAACTGAATCTTCCATTGTCCTGCCCACTTCCACTTCATTCCTTCCTCCGTGATAACAATTGTTAAGTTTGGCGGGTCTCATTCTGAACTCTATGCACATGCACTCTATATATTATATATATGTGTGTGTGTGTGTGTGTGTGTGTGTGTGTGTATATATATATATATATATATGAATACATATATAGACATTAAAAATAGTAAAAACTTTTTACGTATGCTGTAAAACTTTACTTATGCAGCGCTGTCAATATATGTTATAAGGAAAGGCATTCCTCCTCATCTGGTTAGTGCTACCTAGCTATTATGTTCAGTTTTCCTGTTTAAACAAGTTGTAAATCAGGAAAAACAGATTAAGAGAGTACCTACAAATACCTTATAGATTTTCATTTTCTATAAAGGCATGCAAAGAAGTAAGTAGTATAAAAACTAAATGCCATATAGCATATATTTTTAAAACGTCTTATAATAGAACTTAGCATACCAATGTAACAAAAAGGGCCAAATTCACACTTAGTTCATTTAGCAAAGTTAGCTCTTTGTTTAAAAGTTAGCTTTTCTTGTTTTAAAAAATCATTTCTTGGTGGGGGAATGAGATGGGACAGTATTGTGCCTAAGTGGTGGGTTCTGACAGCTCTCTCTGGTAGAAAAAAGGAAAAGATTTCCAAGAAAATTTCAGAAATTTAGAAAATAGAATGAAAGAAAACATCCATGGTCATATCATAAATGTTAATGGGCAAGATCAAAATTAGATAGAATCTTCCTATGGCAGTAACTGGTCTGTACTCTTTATCCAGAACCTTTTTTTCCCCCAAATCCCCGGTGGGTTTTTATAAGGATTTTTAACCTCTTTCTGAGGTTCAAACTTTTTGAAATATAAAAACTTTAATTCTTTTTTTTTTTTGGCTACCCCTTGGCACATGGAGTTCCTGGGCCAGGGATCAGATCTGAGCTGCAGTTTCGACCTGCACTTGGTGTGGCAATGCTGGGTCCTTAACCCATTGTGCTGGGCCAGGGGTCAAACATCCATGCTGGTGCTGCAGAGATGCTGCCCATCCCATTGCACCACAGTAGGAACTCCCTAAAAACTTCAATTTTTTTTTGTCTTTTTGCCTTATCTAGGGCCACACTCGTGGCATATGGAGGTTCTCAGGCTAGGGTTCTAACAGGAGCTGTAGCTGTAGGCCTTCGCCACAGCCACAGCAACGCGGGATCCGAGCCGCGTCTGCAACCTACACCATAGCTTACGGCAACACCGAGTCCTTAACCCACTGAGCAAGGCCAGGGATCGAACCTGCAACCTCATGGTTCCTAGTCGGATTCATTAACCACTGAGCCACGACGGGAACTCCTAAACACTTTAATTTTTAAAAAGTTCCCAAATAGGAGTTCCCTGGTGGTCTAGAGGTTAAGTACTTGGCATTGTCACTGCTGAGTCTTGTGTTCTATCCCTAGCCTGGGAACTTCTGCATTCCACTGGGTGTGGCCAAACAAACCAACAAACCCAAATAGCTAAGAGGTACTAGACAAATCCAATAGTCTTTTTCTTTTTACTGCCACCTGAGTCCTGCCCTCCCAGTTTTCAGTGAATTGGACCAGACCTTAAGGTTGGCTCATTTGATATCTGGGAAACCTCTGAGTCTTCTGGAATTGCTCCTAATGAATAGCACATTTTTATTTAGTGGCAGTGCCCCACCATAGCTATTTCAGAAGGAGAATCTTCTAGTCTAGAGGAATCACCTGAGAGGCAGCTGTAAAAATTTGAACTCCGCTTAAATGAGCATTTGTGGTTTTTTTTGGGGGGGGATGACAATTTGAAACAAAAAGTTTATTTCCGAATTCATAAAATTTCTTTCCTGTTTTTTTTTTTTTTTTTTTTGCTTTTTAGGGCTGGCCTTGTGGCATATGAAAGCTCCCAGGCTAGGGGTCTAATTGGAGCTGTAGCTCCTGGCCTACACCATAGCCACAGCAACACCATATCTGAGCCACATCTGTGACCTACACCACAGCTCATGGCAACGACACATCCTTAACTCACTGAGCAAGGCCTGGGATCAAACCCGCATCCTCATGAATCCTAGTCGGATTCATTAACCACTGAGCCATGATGGGAGCTCCAGAATTCATAAAATTTCTAGCAAAGAGCTGGAGTGCACTTTAAGACATAGTTTACTAAAAGGCTTTTTTTTTTAAAATAATCGCAACAAAAATATATGTAAGGTGGGAAAAGTGGGAAGTTAGGAGAGAGGAAAATTTCCCACCTAGTAAATCTTTTCGTACAGTTTCATAGCTAGCTAAGTTATTTAGTATGTTAAGTTTAACTCTCCTCAGACCTGGAATGTCTTACTAGCTAGTTTCTTGAAGGAAGGAAACAAGAGGCTGCCGAAGGGGATTAGTAACGGTTCAGTGACTACATGTTTGAATCTACAATAGAAGTCTGCAGAAGTCCATTTTAGATAATGAAGAATAGACTTAAAACTAGGTCTCTGGAATCCTTTGGTATCTTCTGGTTCTTATCTTTATGACTCACGTGAAATTAGTCCATTTATATTGTAAAGTCACAAGACCTTATTGGAATGTCGCTCCCGTTTTTGTACATTCATTTCTCTTGTAGAATGAGAAGGGGCATTGATTGTGTACATAGAGGTTCCCTTTCGTGGCTCCGTGTTCAGGACTTCGCTTCTCTCAGATTCTGTTGCCTTGCTGTAGTTGCGCCCTTGCTGTGGAAGCTGTTTTGTCTGTCACCCTGGGCTTAGTCATTGTCCCACGTGGCAGGGCCTGATTGACGGGTAGGGATCCGTCTCCCGGGCAACCGCAGCGCCTGGGTGACGTCACCACGAGGCCGCGCGCCGCCGCCGCTCCGGCATGGCGGCTCCCGGACCTGCTGCGGCGGGGCTGCGGGGCGCGCACGGGCGGCAGTGAGCCGGGGTTGCCGTGCGCTAGCGCTTCCTCTCCGCTTCCTGCGGCCCAGGCCATGGACGCCGCCTCAGACCCGTACCTGCCCTACGACGGGGGAGGCGACTGCATCCCCCTGCGCGAGCTGCACAAGCGAGGTAATGCGGGCAGTTCTCGCGGTGCGAGCAGGCGCTTCTGGCCCTCGATCTGCGCCGTGCTTCTGCACCCAGGGTTCGTAAATAGGCGAGGCTGCACCTGCCTTTTAGGACGCTTTCAAATGGAAAGAGGAATGCTTTTCTCTCTGTAGCAGTAGTTCTTATTTAATATGCGTTCAGCCGATTAACTACATTGTCTTCACAGGTATCTGGTAAGAATTTATATGATAAAAACATACAGGGCAATTTTTAGATAGTTAAAAAAAAAAACCGTGGTTTGTAAAAACCAGAAAAGTACCCAGCATTCATGTAAATCTTTTGGCAGGGACTGCCAGAACTCAAACATGTTAAACTGTCCTTTTTTATTTTTCTTAACCTGATTATTCTAAAAATATACTGACAGTTCTAGAAAAAAAAAACCTCAAGAAACATCTCTTAGACGACTTCATTTTTGAACCACATTAGTTTGAATTTACTGCATGATATTAGAAACTCATAAGGAAGTTACGATTTTCCAGAGCATATTTAGCCTCTTTTATTTAAAATAGTTTGTATTCTGATAATATTTTTAGTATTAAGTTCCATTAGGATTAAAAAATGGTAACATATTTAGCAAATATGTGACAAATATATATTAGTTGAACTGTGTCTGCTAGACAGTATTTTAGCCTCTGAACATTGGTAATATTGTATATCCCATAGTATTCTGCTGTTAGTGAAAACTTGCTTTTCAGTTTTTGAGAAAAACTGTATGAAGATCCTTTTACATATATTGTGCTTTCTTTTAGTTGTCTTCATATGTATGTATATGTATAATTTCAGAACTTTTGGAGAAATACCTAAAGGCATAAAGAACATTAAAATCTCACATAATTTTAGTACCTAGAATAGTTGGGTTTGTTTTTCCAGTTCTAATGTGTTCCTAAGGTCTCCTTTTTCCTATGTTCCCATCATCCCTTTTCTGCTAAGGATTTCTTTAAACAGGAAGCAACATGAATGAATGGTGACTGTTAAATGTCATAGTATTTGCTAATCAGTAATTAAACTGTGTTTTCTCTGAGATGTTACAACATCCGGTTGTTGATTTATAATAAACCAGAAGACTTGCGGTTGAGAAACTTTAATTCCTGTGTTAAGCTTGACAATCTTTGACAGAACATACTCAGGGACCCTACCTCTATATAAGGTATGCAAGTAGTAAGAAATAAGCCAAAGCTTGTGTGAGAGTAGGCATGGTTACTAATATGGTTATTACTAAAATATAAGCTTTTTGTTTCTGTTGTATCTTCATTAATGATCCTTTAGGAATCTTGCTTAAGGTTTGACTCATTCCCACTAAATAGGTTCCTTATCCCTTGGTGAGACATTACTCCATTAACATAAGCCAGTGTTATTTGAAAGTAACATTGTGTCTTTGTAGTACAGATCAGTTGGTTATTAGGCTTACTTGACTGTACTGTAGACTCTTAGTATCTATGGGTAAGAGGTTATTTGTTTTTCATAATTTATGACCTTCATAATTTATGGCCATGGGTCAGAACAAAGGAACTAGAGATGTGGAGACAAGTAGCTAACACAAATCAGGAAAAAGCATCAGCTTCTCTGTGGGGACAAAATTATGTACAATAACTAGAACTCTCTCTTGGGGATGATAAAGAATGAAAAAGCAGATAATAAAAGTATAAAATTGTAAAGGATATCAATAAAGGGAACAAGACTGTTTACTGAATCCCTGAGTGCTAGAGTTAGAAATTACTTTTGTGGAGTAAATTAAATTTATGGCGTTCCGCTCGTGGCTCAGTGGTTAACAAACCCAACGAGTGTCCATGAGGATGCAGGTTCGATCCCTGGTCTTGCTTGATGGGTTAAGGATCCTGTATTGTTGTGAGCTATGGTGTATGTAGGTCGCAGATGTGGCTTTGACTCGGCCCCTGGCCTGGAAACCTCCATATGCCGTGGGTACAGCCCTAAAAAGACAAAAGACAAAAAAAAAAAAATTTAATGCTCCTTGTCAAAATGGTAAATGACAGAAGTTCCTACTAAAGTGAATAATGTAGAGACTGAAAATATTTGTAGATTAAAAAGTAGAGTTAGTTAATACATTGTTGATAGGTTAGAAATTAACATGACATTTTAGAAATAATTAGGGGAGTAAATTTCCTATACAGAACTAGTAATTTATTTCGTAAAATACCTCTTCCATTTTTATCAGAAAAGAAAAACTTTGTTTTATTTGGATTTTAGTTTTAATGTTTGTTCATAAAAATCTTGGTAGTTTGGAGGTTGAATTCTTTTTCATTTTAACACCCTTATAGTGGACTTGATCTTTGGGACTTTTAGCATTATTTAAATATTAATTACTTCTTTTGACGTTTTTATTGAGCTCTTGTGTACGTAAGGCACCATCAAGTGTTGTGGGGAACCTTGGTGGTAGTGGTGGTAGTAATAGTAGCATTAATAATAGCTAATCCTGGGAGTTCCAGTCGTGACTCAGTGGTTAACGAATATGACTAGGAAGCATGAGGTTGCGGGTTTGATCCCTGGCCTTGCTCGGTGGGTTAAGGATCCGACGTTGCCGTGAGCTATGGTGTAGGTTGTAGACGTGTCTCGGATCCCACGTTGCTGTGGCTGTGTTGTTGGCCGGGGGCTACAGCTCCTGTTAGACCCCTAACCTGGGAACCTCCATATGCAGTGGGTACAGCCCTAGAAAAGACAAAAAAAAAAAGCTAATACTTATACAGCATTGTTAGTGCCTTACTTGTATCATTTCATTTATGTGTAACAGATCATTTTAATCCTTACCACAGACTGTGGAGTGGAAACTATTAGAATCCTCATTTTCCTCTTGACAAAACTGAGTTAAAGAAACGTGAAAGACGGAGTTCCCTGGTGGTCTACTGGTTAGGACTGGATGCTTTCTCTGCCACACCCCAGGTTCAAACCCTTGTTAGGGAACTGAGATCCCACATCATGCCACTGCATATGGTCTCCCCTCCCCCAAACGAAGGGAGGGAAGGAGGAAAGAAAGAAAGGCAGAAAAGGCAGAATTCTGTGCAGATGGCTAGTATGCTGATGGTGGAGACACCTGTTCTGCGCTGTGTACATCCCTGTGGAACTTGGCAGGTAGAGTCTGGTAGGGGCATAAGAAGGCTTCCCAGGTTTCAAAGCAAAGAAACAATCCCAAGGAAGTCGGTAAGTTTCTCGTGAATGGTATAGGCTGCATGTTCTGTAGGTCTTGGCTGGGGCAGTTCAGCCCCTTTGACTGTTATCAGAGTGGGCCAAGTTTCCATCCTGATTTGATAGGGCTTTCCTGGTGGGGAGGACTGATGGTAAGTGCCCTGATGGAGTGGGTGCCTAATATGTTGTTCCCTGATTAGTTCTGTTGGGTCACGGGTCAGAGGAAGGGGTCATTTAGGAAGGTAGAGGATTGCCAGTAGCTACTAGAGGAATGTTTTTTTTTTTTTT